>VWZS01009505.1:1480988-1723210 GCA_013397075.1 Rhabdornis inornatus
AACAACAACAACAACAACAAAAAAGATATAAAAATTATTTATAGAAAACTGTAGAATCTAGTTTGAAATGTCTCTAATTTTCCATATGGAATATTGATATGAGTATAAAGTATAATCTGGTTTCAGGTAGATTAATGGAAAGAAACAGAGAAATCTAGGAAAAGTACATGGATCCATTATATTTTTGTGACCACAATGGTTATTCTACCTTTGACTAATTAGGAAAGAAAAGAAAGAGTTGAGTGAACAGGTATCATCTAATGTGTGATTAGAAAGCAAAGCAATGAAAAAGAGTGGAAATCTGCTCTTAATCCTGATTAAGAATCAGATAATTAACCATGGACCTGTGAAGGGGATATATGTGAATGTTAATGTGCAGGTACTTACTGGGAGAAGTGAAACAATAATGGGATATTGAAGTGAAGTAGGGAGACACCTGGCTCAGCCACTTGGTGGTTTTTATGTAGAAAAGGAAAGCATAAAATCATAGAAGTAGTTTTGTTCTATTATTTTTCCTGAAAACATACTATTTTTAAAGCTTGGAAGCCAGAGAGGAAGGAATAAATGCTTCCCAGAGAGTTAGAGAGAGAAGGCTACTTGAGGAAATAAATTTTGAGCTGGATGGTACAGTTAGTCTAAAAATACCATGAGATGACCAGCTTCTAACAGAAAGAAAACTTTACTTGACTTTAGAAATGCATGCATATGCATGCAGATTGTATACCAACACTTAATATATGGCTTCAAATGCATACTTAATGTCACTGTAAGATGCACATAGGTGTTTTAAAAAAACCTAAGTACTGAATATTGCTATTGGTGTCAAAGGCCATGCTGCAAATAATAACTGTGTTGTAATGGTGGTAATAATATATTTGTACTATTCAAATATTAGACACAATCAGTCTATTTCTAAGACTCTTCAGCATAAAATTTCTCAAGATATTACTAGCAGATTGAGAGATGGATTATGAAGTAGAGTGATCAGAAAAAAGTTGGAAGAAAGTCAAAAGATACACAGTATCTTTACTACGTGGTTTACTTTATTGATAGCTGTAGTTTCTTCATAATTAACATGTTCCATTAAAACCACTAAATTTTCATCTGGAAGTCTAGTTAATTAATTCTTCCTCAAATGTTGTGTTTTGAATAAGTAAAACAAAATGAAATATTCCATATAAATAACTTCTTAAAAAAAAATAAATTCTTGACTATCTTTCCAAAGCAATGACTTTCTCACAGGATCTGTAAGTAACATTTCTGTGTTTTCCCAGAAGAAGGAAAAGAATCCCTTAAAGTCTTTTTCTACAGTACAAGACTCCTTCTGAACAAATACCATGGTGAATCAGGGGAATCAGTAGACTACAAACTATTATAAAATGTGTCTATGAATACTGATCCCACATGAAAATGAATGGAATAGTTTAAACTACAATGCTACTATTCTGTTTTTGCCTGAGAATTCAAAACAAATGTCTGTCTATGGCCACAAATATGGACAGATTATATATCCAGACTATGTTCTGAAAATATTTTTCAGGAATAATTTCTCCATTAAATATTTTCAGATTTCAGTTTCTTTACACGAATCAATTAAAAGACATTTCAATGTTGTAGAATATTCACTGAATGAAAAATCTTTACATTTATTATTTTAAGGAAAAAAATTTAAAACTTTAGGCATTAATCAAAGACAAAACCACATTAATGATTCAGAAAATTCCTATCTTCTATGGCCAGAAGGTATTGCTACATAAAAAATGCAAAGCAAAGGTACAATGACCTTTAGTTCTCTCCCCAGGATCAAATATAAATTAATCATATATTAATATTTCATATGGCTACAAAGGAGAGAGATGTGCTATTTTTCTGTATGAAGATACTGGAATGTCAGACTGTAAGACAATTTATGGCCAGGGGGAGGATCTAAGGAAGCTGTGTCCCATCCCAGGAACACTTGTATGCAGGAAGGGTGGTAACACACACTCCTCCTGGGCTCATCAGAACAACAGCAGCTCTTGCTGTTCTGTGGTCACACCTGACTGGCCCGGGTAAGCCACGGGAGGGAATTTCAGGACTCTCATGGCTGCTGCCTCTCTCAACATCACTCTTAATTTTCTCCTTAAATTGGCTTCTTCCTCCTCCTCCTTGTTTGTAGGGTTCCCTTTAGGCTCAGATGTTATTTTTCATTCACTCTGGAAAAGCACAACGCAAACACTGAGCAGGATGGCAATGCAGTACTCGACAGTGATTAAAGATCAGAGAATTGTCAAGGGACACAGTATTTAAAAGGATGTGCTCTGGCCAAGCAAGCTGAGGAGACTGGAGCTGAACAGAGGTGTTTGGAAAACAAGATCTATGTGGAATTATACAGCTGAGCAATTGCCATCCGGAGGAAAATGACATAACAAGAACTGTCTACGAATAATTAAAGGCATGTCATAAAGTAGGACATATTTTTTGATTAATCAAAGAAGACTGAGGAACTCATTTAACATACAGAGGGGAAAATTTAGGTTGCACATTAGGAAAGACGGTGTAAGATTTGAACAAATAAGAGTTCATATACAAACCAGAGTGTGTCATCACTAGCTTAAAGTGAAAAACCGTTCAAGAAGTCTTAAATTTCTTTGGAGTTGTTTAGAAATAATGGAATAAACTCTGTGCATTATAAGAGAAAGTATCAGGTGACCCCTAGAGGTCATCTCAAGACTGAACAACTCTGCAGCAGCAATCGCCTCTGGCTTTTGTTAAAAAGCAACAGAACCATAGAATAGATTGATACCTTTATACTGTATATAATAACACTGTATTTTGACCACCCTCTGGGTACTTCAGACATCTGCATCCTATGTATGCAAACCATTCATTTTCATAAATGGTTTGCTTCAAATACCGTTAGATTAAAGATGTTAGTGTAACCTTATAATATAAACAGAAAGTGGTGATATATGGGCATGAGTGAATAAAAAAGCAGACTGAAAAGCCAGACTATGAAAGAATACATTTAGCTTTGTCAGTAGCAACATTTTCAAGGCCGCTGTAGAAATCAAGTCTGAAGTGTTATAACATTGAATTGTGCATGACAGTGACTATTTAGTCCCCAGTCTTATAATTTGCATTGTGGTGAGACAATCACTGCCAGCATGGTGCAAAGTCCAGTGCCTGGAAAATGACATTGGATGTTGCATATTTTCATCCACTAAAAAATATTTCCAAGAAATTACTTTTTTCTCTCTTCCATTTCATAATCCTGTATTTGGAGATCCTCCAAATTTCTTTCTTCTTTCTAATGAGCTTTTGTGGACAATGAGACTACACTTTTTTCTTTCTAAATGCTGCTTGCTCCTCCCAACTATGTATTAGTCAGTGGCAATTTTAGCAATCACATTTTTGTCAAGGTAAAATCTTGTAGACGCTTCAACTCATTATTTTAAAATAGCATTCATAATTACCTATTCAAATTATTTCTTGAATTTAGCATGGTATTCTGCAAAGGCCAGAAGGGCTGTTAATTAGCTGTTAATTAATCTGAATGTGATAGCTTTTATGCACATGTTTCCAGCATTACATTGTAAGTATGCACAGTACATACATCAGTAGGAAAGTAGAAAGGGTCTCAATGACAAAAGTCTGTCAGTAAAAGAAGATATGACATAATTCTCTATCCATTCATTTGTGATGGGGCAAATGGGTATAGTGGAGGGTGGATTGTTTAGAAAATTCAATTGACTGCCTTGAAGGCAGCCCAGCCAGGTCATTTTAGATTGTTATCAAAATTCTGCCAGTTGATAAAGCATCAGAATTTAGCTGGCTGTATGACTTGATTTACCTGTTTTATGAGAGTTTTAAATGTCAATATTACACACACACACACACACACACACACACACACACACACACACATATATATATATATATATAAAATTAATGTTTTAATAAAGTATCTGTATTAATGACACCAATACACAACAAACTCCAAACTCCAAGTACAAGCACTGAAAAACGTAACTCTTTGGTAATCCATGCTTTTGGAAAGTTTAGCCTGAAATATTTTTGGTTCAACAGCTTGAAGTCTACCCACAGCTTTGGGGTTCAATACAGCCTCACCTACAGCAGTCAAAGGGGTTTGAGCTGCTTTTTGTACAAGTTTCTCTCATCCATTCTATTGCTTTCATGTTGTTTCAGGCAAAATGTGGCAAAATACCAGCAAGATTGAGCCTGTTTCTGAATGGATACTACTCTTTTTTTTTGTAGTCAGCAGAACCTGGGCAGACCAGAAAGAGACCCTGATTATTTTTTTTTTCTTTTGGTAGTGTGTAATTTTGATAGTTATTTTAAAATTAGGATATGGGAAGATTCACTTGTTACAATTTTCATCTTCACCTATGAATCTACAAAGCAATGGCAGGTAGTGATAATGAAATGAGAGCTTTCAGGGTGTCAAAAAAGGTAGCTCTAGGATAATCAGCATTTTCAAGTTGTTTTCCAGTCTGGTGCAAAAAAATCAAGCAGTTTAGTATTGATATAGGCAGTTTTGTTGTTGATAAATAAACCTGTATTTTGTAACGTTTAAACAATGGATATATCAACAGGTATTTACTCAAATAAAGCACCACATTCTATCAAATAAATTACATACTTTAGAGGCCAACATCCATTTGAATAATATATCTTCTTCAGATAAAATAACCTAACAAAAGGCAATCCTAAATAAATATATTGGGGGGCTCAAATAGAAAATTTTATTGATATTTGTAATACTTTCAAATATGGAACTGTTTTTTAATCATTCTTGCTCAAGATATCTTGCATTTTTTCCAGAGGCACAATACTACAGATCACAGCAAATGAAGAATACTAGAATTACAGAACAGAATAAAATTATTCCTTACCAATCTGGAATCTAGTACAGTGATTAAAGCAAGTGGGCCATGCCACTGGAGCAACCTACCACAACTATGAAGTTATTCAAAAGCAAAACACCCAAGTTTGAGCCTAGAGAGGAACAGAGTCTTCTGGATAAAAATAGACTGGAAACTATGCTAATCGTTCTGTAAAGATACTCAATCTGGTTTTGGTAGACAATTAAGGTGAAAATAACTTGTTTCCACAACACTACTTATTTTCCTCTTTGGTTTTCTTTAGAAGCTACTGCTCTCTTGGGATATTGTAGAAATTAATTCAGCTTTACTATTTTTGTATTCCATTCTATAAAAACACAAACTGTTGCATTATCTGTGATTATTTTTTGTTACCCAATATTGTATAATCAGCAGTTGCATAAATCAACATCTCTAAATTTTCTCTTCCTTGTGTTAGCAGCAGGTGGTACAGTGGTCATTGGAATGAAATATAATTTATATTATTGGGTGAAACCTCAGGTTAACTTCTGCCACCAATATGTTCAAACCTAACTATAGTAGCTCAAATCCAGAATTAGCATTCTCATATGGAAAACTTTTTCTGAAGCTTTGAAAATAAAAAATAAAGTATTATCCCTTACCTCTTTTAGATGAATGGAAGCACAGTAATCTTTCAAACTTGAAAAAACTGATTGCTACTCTGTATTTTTCATATTGCAGGAGAAAAATTAAGTTTCTTTTCTACCTTTTCCCTGTATTCTTTGGTAACTATATTACAGGAATGTCTAGTGGCAGACATCACACATTTCTCTAGTTAGGCCTATTTCCAAACATGCAAAAAACCTCCAAATCTGTAACCAAATAAAATAGCCTTTTGTATTTCAGCGACATTACCAGTATATTTACAGCCACCTATCTATTGTATTGAGTAAAAAAAGAAACAAAGAAAAGGATGACAGCATCAGGATAAGATTCTGTCTTAATGAAAAATGTGTGGTCAGCAAGGAGTACTTTAAATTAGATCTTAAGCAGTAAGAGCAGCAGCAAGGGCTGGTAACATTGCCTGACTCTAAGCTCTGAGCAACAACTTGCCAAGAGCAAGAAGTGCAGGCTGGAGTTTGGGATGGTCTTCAGGAACCAGAGGACTGACTTTCCAGGAAGGAAATAATCCTTAAAGAGAAACTGGATGATTCATTTTCATGGAAATACTTTGGTTTATCAGGTTTGGATAAACAAAGGCAATCACAGCAAACATCTGATGTTCTTTTTCTCCAGGCAAGACTGCTGAGGAAAAAATTCCTCAGATCAGTTAAATAATTGCTGTTATGGTTCTCCAGTAAAGACCAGGTTTGAGATAAGAAAGGAAGAAAATCTTCCACTAAGAATGAGCTACCAGTAAGACTTTTCCCTGAAAAAGAAGTTCCTGATCCTAATGGAAAGACTGGATCAATAAGACATTTTGTGTAGTAGTAGTGATTTTATTTAATCAAGTAAGACATTTTGTGTAGTAGCAGTGTAAGACATTTCATGTGTGTTAAACAAGGAGGAACTCCCCAGCTCATCTAAATGAGTGTTAACTGAGCAAAATTTTCTTACAGCCCAGTCAGCTGTTCACTTCTGCCTGTCTATGCTGAAAATGTCACTTGGCTGGCAAGTATCTGAACATAGTTGGTCCTGGAAATGGTGACTCAGTCCCAGGCCCCTGTCACATCTTTCTTAGGGCTATAATGCATTGATTTAATGACACAGAAATCCCACCAAACCTATGAGCATTGAGGTAGTTAGAAAACAGCTAATGCCAACTTCATAAACAACAGACTTTGTGTCCAATTTTTACAGGATCTTTTCTTCCAAATATCAGGGGAAGGGGAGTTGAGACTGTCCAAACTGACAGCTACACTCTACTGCAGCACGATTAAGGAGATTTCGCAGTTCTGAATGAAAATTTCCTTATTTTTAATATATATTTGACCCCCTTGCATCCTCTCCCCTCTAGAGCAGACATACCTTGCTGTACACTGACAAAAATAAGAAACGGAGATTTGTATCAGACATTTTCTGGGAAATATTTACCTTCCTGATAGGCCTCTAGAAATTTCTGAAAATTCACGGGTGTTCAGAACTGACCATACAGGATGAAAACGTTGAAGTGCTTCATAATTTTAGAGATTATTGCAGGTTACAGTCTACTAGAATGGTAGTTAAACAGCTTTTATATTTATCATTTGGACTGTGTAGCTGTCAGATCTTAGTAATTACAGTCCTCTTTATTGTGATGGATCTTGTGTGAGGAAAGCTCATAACACTTAACAAAATTCTTCTGGTTGTTTAATGAATGGTGGTTTTCCTTGTGAGTAAATAGCAAAGTAGTACACAAACCACAGGCCATATTATATAAACATGATACCTAACTACTTGCAGCTGGAAGGCGAAAAACACTTCTAAAGTTTGCCAGAAAACACATAAATCTTTCTGACTGCCTCTTATTTTGGATAATTTACTTCACTTTATTCAGTAAATTACCTAAATTCTGTAATTCTCATACTTTTTTCATTTGATACATCACTTCTCTTTTATCATTATTGATTTTTCCCCCTGTTATTTCTCCTTCTGTTCCTGCCTATTCTTCACATTTATTTTCTGCATCTTGCATTCTCTGATCTTCACTTAAAACTCTTAAAAACCCCCATTTTAATTAAATAAGTTTGTAGTGATGTTAAAGTACATATAAAGCGAGTAAATTCCAGATAATTTAATGAAATATAATCTTAATTACAAATCAGGATTTATAAAAGTTCCTAGTGAGACATCAAGGAGTTTGGTGAAAATGTACTAGTGTTTTACCAGTTCTACTAATTTACTAGGATTTTATTTATTATATTTATCTAGAAGCGTTTTGGTAAAGGAATACAGACACTTACAGGCAGATATTCTACCATGTCAATTAAAGGATTTGAGATTCAGTTTCAGTACTGATAAAATACAAACATACTGCTAAAAATGATCAGAGCATCTATATTAAAAAGTTTGGGAAAAATCAGCAGCAGTGAGACTTTACAGTTTTTCTGGGAATAAGAACTGAAATAAACAGGACTGATCCTGTGGGTGGTTGCAGGAGAAGATTAAGGTGGTGGCAAATTACCAGCTGTAAAGGGCAAATTTCATACATATAACATATTGCTATGAACTCTGTATTAGTCTGAAATTAGTTTTTATTACATCTTCCAAACTATTGGAAGGCTTAACCTCTTGAGAAATTTTCATTAGTTGTACAAAAAAGTGCCACCAGCTGGCTTCCTTTTGCCAGCCAAGGATTCCACTCAGGAAACTCTGCATAGCTGTTGGCTTTGATCTTTGTCCCATTATTTCAGTTTCATGCTTCCTCTGAAAGAGTTTTATAATACCCACTTTATGACAAAAACAACTTAACTGCCAAATGAGAACTCCCCTGATAAATGTAGAGTTTCTGGATATTTTTAAAAACATGATAGAATACAGCAAAAACTACACTAAAATACACCCTTTTAACATCCGAATTAAGCAAGATAAAATGCATTAAAAAACAAAGGATTAAAAGGGGCGTCTGGGAAAAAAGAGCAATCATGGTAAATATGAGCAAGAATTACAGTAAGATCACCTTAGGAACAGTCTCTCAAGATTTGATATAAATTGGAAATGTGAAAAGATGCTTGGTAATAGTGAGAAAGTCTGGCAGCCAAGATGTTTCTACATCCAAGATACAGTCATTTTCTGTCCTAAATTTCATGGTAGAAACCCTAAAAAGGCGGTAGTCATGAAAGCCCAAACAGCAGACATTTGAGGTCCATAAATGAAAGGCTCAGATGGAAGCTAGACTTTTGAATTATTAAAAAATATTGAGAACAGAAAAATATTGCAAAGTGGAATGTTCAATTCCACTTACATTTTTAGTATAAAAATCTTGTAACAGGGAACCTTAAGATTTTTTTTCCCCTAAGGAACATCAACATAACAATACATCATCATAGGTAAGGGCTTGCTCATCTTTACAAATCTAATTTCCATCTGTAGTACAGTGCCACTGGCCAAACAAAGTATTTTAGGGTTGCCTTACTGGATCTCTGCTTACTAGTTTCTCCTGGTGTTTGCTCTTGTGCTTTGCTGACATATCACTGTAATTTGTTTACTTCCCTAACCACAACAAGATACTGCATCAATGAGTTTAAGTTTCTATTTAACATGAACATTCAAGGCTGTCTTGCCCAATATTGATTCAAAGAAGTTAGAGCTGGAGAAGATCTTTATTAGTGTCCCATTAAATCTCTGCAAATGCAAGGACATTCTCTATACTTTCTAGTTTTTTCTTTCTCCCCAGACTAGATTAAAAAGTCCCAAATGAGAAAGTTTCCGCTATTTTCACAACAGTCTTTTACACTTTACCTCAACGACACTTTATGTTACTGATTCTGAACTCTCAAGTTTGGGTTTTTTCTTTATTTTTACTAATGGCCTTTGCTGGTATTTATTCTTTTCTAAATATATTTATTCTTTTGTATTTCAGTCATTTGCACACTATTATGTTACTGCTTGTGTAGGAAAAGTTACACAAATATTCCAAAAAGTCTATGCCCTTAATGAAACCAGATCTATTGAATGCTTTATAATATTTCTATTTAGTCTTCAAGACCAAGGTTTATTTGCTCCACTGTACTTCCTGTTATTTCCCTAACAACGTTATTCTCATAAAAAAAGTTAGATTTTCTTTTTTGCAGCCCATTTCTACAGATATGGTTCAAAATAAGACACCAGCCTTCCTAGATTTATATAATTTCTAATAAAATTTTCGATTTGGTTTAAATAAAGCATTTCTAAAGCTTAGTGAAATCCCTGTTTTACCAGATTGCCCAATAAATACAGCAGCATAAGAAACAGAAAACATGACACCTACCAAAAGTAGAGCCACTGAGAATTAACAGTGACAAAGTGACAGAAGAAGATATGCTAGAAAGTGATTACAAACAGATACTTCCAATGCAAATAGGTATGTTAGATCTGGAGAAAACAGGAAGGCAGGAAGGCAGGAAGGGATAGACAATAATCTCTAATAAGCATGCACAGGGATCATATCAATTGCTGATAGCGTGCAATGTGATTTTATTGAAATGTCTGCTTTCCCTACTTACTAAAGGTTTCCTGAACAAAGGAGGCTGTGCAACCTTTCATGGCTTTTCTACTCAAAGTCCCATATTCATTTGTGTCCCCTTCACCATCCTATTGCCGTTTTCTCTTCCCTGTTTTCCTTCCCCTGCCCTGTGAGCTCAGAGATTCTGTTTGCCCATGGTGAACTCTGGCTGCACTAAGGGCAAAACAGAAAATTTATGTCCTTGACAAATTGACTGTTTTCAGTGTTCTGGAAAAAATAATGGAAGGGAAGAGGATTGGCACAAATTAGATAGCTAGATAATAATAATAATGAAGTTTAATAGACAGCCCAAAAGTGACAGTTATTTTTGACATGTAGTGGACAGTTGAGGAAAGGCAAACGAGGAACAAAGTGCAGACCCAGCAATTTGTTGCTTTGTGGTGTCTAATTACTATCCACAGCTGATATCCTGACAGAACAGGGAGGAGTCCTGCTGCAACTTCTGGCAGTTTTTATCTGGCATTTGATAAAAACGAATGAAGGGTTGAATCCTGACAACTCTTGTACCTTTTTTTTTTGAGTTTTTCTGCTTCTGCCATATCTTTGCATTATCAAAGCAAGTCACTTCAGTACTGATGCTTGTTGCAGAAGGGAAGGAATATATTCACCTGTCTTCATATTGAAGAAAACACTTGGGATTTCCCCCAAATTGAAGATGACACAGAAAGACAAAGCGCTAGAAGGAGTTACCAAAAAAGTAATAATCTAGACTTGTGAGAGAATTGTAAGAGAAAATATCCTAGGGTTTTTTTAGGACAAATCTTGACTGGAAACTTAATTCCTTTCTTGAGAGACTTAATATGATATTGGGCAAAATAAAAGCACAAGGACACATTCCTTGAGCCGTTGTTCAAGTAATTGGAAAGACTAAAGAAAAAAAAAAGTGCTGTTGGAGAAGAGCTCCTTGCAATACCACATTTGCTGTACTGTATATGTGGCCACTGTAGGGGGTCAGAAAGCTACAAAATCCACCACTGAGCACAGACTTCTAAGGTGCCTCAAAACTAGTCAAAAAAAGGTGAGCAGGAACAATATGCTGCTGTAAAACTCTGTACACTTCTGACTAGAGAGAAGAGCTGTTCAGATGCAGAAGACATTGCTGAGAAGAGTTTTACTACCCAAGCATGCAAACTGCTCAATTTTAACTTTAAAATTAGATTACATCTCTTTACGCTAGTGTGTGGACAGCATAGTAATGCAGTGCTTTTTAAATGCCTAGGAAAAAATGTGATATATTTATGAAACACTATACCAGATGGAAAAAGGGGCTTTTTTGTCTTTTTGATAGAAACAATATCTTTTAATGTGAATTTATTTTTTTTTTTATGGTAAAAGTAGTATACCATTGAATACAAATGGTGCAGTGACACATAAAATCTTAGGTTCTAATGTGTATTCTCAGTAGTATCTGAAGACTCTAGCATTTGCAAACATATTTTTCTAGTCCTTTTTCCTTTGAGTCCTCTCATCTGGCACAGATGGCTTCTAGAGCTCCCTTCCACCTTAAATTACTTGGGATCCTGTGAAAGAAACAGGGTAGCATGGAAGTAAAAGTAACTAAGATCTGAAAATATTTTGGTGTTAATTATACTTTAAAAAATAAATTCTAGCTTCAGTGTTCTTAGCTAATAATTAGAAGAATGCCTGTATTTGAATGATGAATTTATACAGGCTGAATTCTGCTCCCAGTTACTCAGGTTCCTTCCCACTGACTCCCCCAGATTCTGGAACTTGTTTAAACAGTATATAAATTAGTTCATGGAGTGCCACCAGGCCAATTCATTCTGGGGTATTTATAAAATGTCTTTCAATAAGTAAATTATTTAGAGTCAGACACTGATAATTGCTTTAGATTTCAGTGACATTACTACTTAGAGAGAATCTGAGTTCCCAATAACCAAGAGAGGCAGAAGGTAAAAAAGGTAAAAGCTTTTCAAAATATAAAAAAATACAGGTTAAAAAAGTAATCTTCTTTTTAATTTCATGAAAAAATCTGATTTGATAATTAGAAATAATAGTCTCAAATTGCTACTCCTTGTAATGTCTGCAATTAGATATGAGCATTATACAATATATTTATGTGTATTATAATTTTTATATGAACATGTGAAGGTTTGCGTAACAGTAAATTATACAAAATCTCAAGAAAACTGTAATATGCAATAACAACTACACTAGTTAAATGACAAAGTATTTGCCCCATTAAATTGTTATTGCATAATAATTACCAGAAATTAATGTAACTCAATTAAGATATTATTCTTTCCCTATAAACCACTCTGAGAATGGCTACAGCACATTTCCAATCATCATCTGTCTGGTGAAAATCCTTCTGAACGTATTATTAGGCCTGAGGCAGTAAGGCAGGCAAGCTTCAAAGACTCATGTCCAAAGAGAAGGAGAGTATTTGGATGTAGGCAGGGGCTGTGTCCAGGTCTGTTACAGAAAGAAAACTCCCTGCATTCAACACAAAAAAACCCCACAAAACCAAGGAATTTGTCTTTGCCAGTGACCTTCAGCCAAGCCCTGGATAAGTCAGAATAAATTATTAAAGGCAAATGCCCCTATCTTAATAGATAATTTATTATTTTTATTTCTCATTTCATTAATGTATAGATTTTGTATAAAATTTACTGTGATAATTCTACCAGTGTATGTAATTTGAAATACTTTCATGGCAGTTAAGAAATTTCAGAAAAATACTTTGACTTTTCCAGTTTCTACCCACAGGGAAACAACATAATAGATGCTTTCAGCAGAACAGACTCCTAAGTTGTGTTCATGTATTCTTTCTGTCAAGTACCAATTAGCACTGTTCTATCTTGTCCCCAAAAGGCTCACATGGTTTGCTGGACTTCATTCCTTTTGAGTGACAATAAAAAGCAGAAGTAGCTCCCAAGTTCAAATACATGTGTCACAGGTGAGCTACTGTTCAGGACAAGATCTGTAACCTTCAGATTGCACTTTCACTTCCCTTGTTCTTCACCTGAGTTAAATACTGAGGTAAACTGTCATTCAGAAGTCTCAAACCTTAAAACTGAGATCTGATTAGAAGTACTCCATGCACATACAGACTTGCAGCATTGTTCTATTTATTTTTCACACATCTTTTGGTTTTTGTGAAATAAAATTCGAGTTGTGAAAATGAAGAGCCATTCAGAACAAATGTAGCCATTGACTATAAATACCCTAAAAATCAATCTGAAAATAATTAATGCATCCAGTGGCACAAATAGAGCAGTTATGTGAAATGCAAATTTAAAGAATGCTAGAAGTTATTTCTGATGCATCCATTAGCCTGCCACAACAATTTTATTTTGCGAACTACTATATGTAAAGTATTACTATTTGATACTTAATCAATAACAACCGAGGTATAATTGGAAACACCTGCTAGCAACCAATGCCTTTCCAGAACCAACTACATCCCATAAAAGGGAAGCAGTCAAAGCACCAGGATGCATACTAAATATAAAACATATTGAGAAAGCCAGATAATTTCCTACAGTGGAAAGCATTATCAGTTCCTCTTCACACTCCATTTAGCAGTCACCTGTTCTTATGATGCGTTTCTTAGAGCTCCAGTTTCAGCAGGGGCTCAGTATCTCTCTCTGGATTTATGCCTCTGAATGGCATCCCAAAGCAAGCCAGTGGGAGCCACAGGTACTCGGGAACTTGCTCAGCACTTTGCAGAGCTGGAATCACCAAAGAGTTCCCAGGCAAGCAGTGTGACAGAGTGAAGTATGGGTCACCATCCCTACAGAGCACTCTGCACTGCCAAAAGTGATACATGGCATTCATCATTGAAATCAGTCTGGGTTTGATTCTTTGGGTTTTGTGGTAGCTGGATTATGAATTTATGCCACATTCTCTCTCTTTACCATAGGAATTGTTCATTCTTACATAACAGTAAAAGGAAAAGAGAAATATTTTGTGGGAAAACAGTGATTTAAATGCCTAAGGGATCAACCTTCCACTGATGTCCATAGACAAGCCAGTGACTCCGAATGGTCCCTTTTGGACCAAATTCTCATCAACTTAGTCTAATTAATTTACTGCTTTTAAAATGATGGGCAGTGAGTTTAAATTCATTAGGTTTTAATGACACTTGTTCATACTTGGGTTGGACATTCAAAATCAAAGCCTCTCTAAAATAGCTTAAATTGAGCAGCAGCATTATAAAGTAAAAGATCAATGGCTTTAGATTGGTACCATTTTTTGAACAAATTAAAGTCTCCAAGCTACTATTTGTTTTACCTGAAACTATAGCACATACCATTAGAAAAAACAACAAAAAAGAAATAAGTTGACAGTTGCTCTGTGGCTCACTGATAATTGCTTTCCTTGCCTTTTCATGAAGATTTAGCACCACCATCATGCCCAAGTTTCTTAATTTAAAAATGAATGGGCCTGAAGATTCCAAATCCTTAATCCACCCTAGAGGTGAGGAGGTGTTCATATTGCCTGACAGCAATTCTTCTGGGTAACTACACTGTGTTAACAGGCTCTCAAGAGAATCCCTTTTTCCTAAATCAGGAGTCAGTGATCAACATTAAAATATTACTTATGGTCTTGTCCACAACAGCAGAAGGGAAAAAATGAAGAATTCTAAATTGGGAACCTGAGAAGCTCTTCTGAGGCATATTTCATTACCCTATATTCTGAAAAATTCTCTGCTCAAGTTTTCCTTGAACTTCAGGGGATTACGGATAAATCATGAGGAGAACACAAATGTTGCTTTAGCTTTCTCAAAGAATGAAAGCATAAATGAAAAGTTCTGTCACTGGGGGGAGGAAAGGAAGGGAAAGAGATGACTAAACCCTGCAGTTCTGGCACATTAAGGGGAGAGAAAGACTGTCCTGAAGCAGGAAAACAATAACCTAAAAAATAAAAAGAAAATAAAAGTTATTAAAGCACTAAGAAGAATTCTTTTTTTATCTGGCTTTTAGTTCAGTTAATAATCAGATTTTTTTCTACTTAATTCTGATTTTCAAGAACTGTGGTTTTTATAACAGTATTATTTCAGTGGGTTCTTTTCTAATTCCAAAAAGAGTTCCAGGGCATGTATTGAGCAGAATGTCACCAAAAAGGACTTCAGTAGTTTCAGCTCTCACTCAAGGCCTGGGCATGGCAGCCTTTCAAATGAAAGATACACTTCCACTCCTTCTTGCAGAAATTTCAGCAAAGATCAATGCCTTTGGAAACAAACAGCTGCTAGCATGAGAAGAGTTAGCTAGGAAACTACACAGATCATCCTAACAGCACTAATTTACAAAAAAATTGGATGAAGTGCAAAGAATAAACAGACCTTTTTTCCTCTGGACACCGTTTCTAATTAAAAGTAAAGAAACTTCCATTTCATAAAGCAGATTGATTTCTTTAACATGTATACTTATTATCAGCCTCATTCCATGCTTGCAATAGAAAATTCAGTAGAAAGGAGTTCAGATGTCATCTGCACAGAGACTAATTCCATAATAAGCTGGGTTTCAGGAAGGTATCGTTGCTTTTCCTTCCTGTTGCCATGTGCTTTGTATCACGCTCATATTGAATTACAAAAAATCCCAACAGTGGCACTTATTGCGGAATATTTTCATATTATTTGATTAACTATTAGAATAGAGAACTGTACTGTTCACAGCTTTCTGCCAATCAGGTAGTACAGTGTGAGGAAGGAGGAACTATTTTAAAGTGCTCTAGAGTGAAACATTATTTTGTACTTAGATCATGACTTGAATTGATGGCATTATGTTAGTGCTTTGGCTGACAGTCTTTGATAGCCAGCTCCTCCAGATTTAGGAGAGGCTTTTGAAGTTGTTGGGAAAGTGCTTTTGATGGCCTCTCCTAGAAGATTATATTGAATTGTGAAATTTTAACAAAAACTGAGTCCGTTATGCAGCATCATGGTTTAATCCCAGTTGGGACTAATTCTAATCCAGCCAAAAACAGCACATGCACAGAAATAAAATGTGTAGACAGGATTATGGGAAATTTATAGAGGTGTGGGTTTGCTTTTTTTCCCGAAAATTTTAAACTAAGTCTTTCAGCAAATGGAGTATTTTTTATCAAAATGCAGATCTTCTCTATACATTGAAGACTTTAAAAAGTGGTCATTTTCACTCTATGTACAATTCTGCCCTACATTTGTCTATTTCATTGTGAGATAGGTTGTTATTACTATTTCAATCACCTCTTCAAGCAGTTTTCTCCATAACTATCAGAAACAGCATTGCTCCACATCTGCTTTGCTTAGAGAACTCTGTTCTCTTCCATTCTTTGATCCCTTCAACCTATGACCCACCCATTAATTTCTCGAATTTTTATCTAATTGTAGACATATTCAAAACTTGGAAGTTGGTAATTCCAGCACATGAGAGGGCCTTTGATGGTGAGTCAGCTGCATGCAGAAGTCCTGTGCTTCTGAACAGGCACGATACAAGATCCCGATGTTTTGTGCCTTTAAGCGAGGCACATTTTAACTCTGTTTCATTTATGTCCTAGCACATTACACTTACTGTAATTAATCCTGTTTCCAGGGGGCAAGTTCCTTGCCAGGGTTCTCAGGGTGAATTACCAAAAGCCAAAGTCAAAATCACCTTTCTCAGTGCACATTTCCATACGCGCTGTGTGAGAAGCTGGAATAGATTTTTACCTGGCAGTCACCACAGAACCATGATGTGTGTTCAGTGTTTTGTGTCTGATTTGCAATACATCAAACATTTGCCTGAGACCATGAAAGCCATCAGAGTGCAGCCAAGAGAAATATCTGCTTTCACCTGCCTTCAGCCTGTTTTCTATCCAATGAGAGTCCCACCAACAGATAGCCCTTGAGAAAGATGAGTAACAATATTGTACAAAGTCTCTAATCCAGGAGGTAAAAAGTGCTTTAAAATAACCGAGTCTCCCATTGCTGCTTGCTGTATAGGATTTGAAAAATTCTGTGCTACCTCTATATTTAGTAAGTAATGACAGGACAAGACTTCAATGTCCTTCAGTCCTCCAGCTGCTTAGGTGTTCTTCTAATGCAATAGCACCTTCAGAGTATTACTGAAGCAAGAAAACAGAGCAGTAAAACCAGTGACATTTTCCCTCCGCTACACATTTTAATCCCTTATCTGTAAATCAAGTAAGATTTCTCCCATCTTTTCTGATTGGTTTGACTATTTCATCTCTTATAACTGCTTCTGATCCTCATTTTTCCACTTGGCAATATAACACATTCAGAAATAAATATTAATGCCCTTGAACGTACCATGGTCATATATTAGAACGAAAGAAAAAAAGTTCAAGAAATACACTAGAAGAAAATTAACATAAGGTCACAAATTTGGTGCCATACCAAACTTTTAGAGATAATAAGATTGTCTTATACATAAAATAGAATTAAAACTGCACACATTTGAGTCTAAATTATTTTAAGCTTTCTTTTAAAAACCATATAAGTGCTATGGTTACATAACAATTAGAAATTATTTTTCAGTAAACTTTCACTTGTAAGTAACACATAAATTTGTGCCTTAAGTGTATATGCATCATGATCACTTATTGGCACAGATATTGCTGCTTCACTTTGCTTTGGAGTTGGGGTCATAAAAGTTCAAGCAAAGCAATCTAGAGGCTTAGCTGCATGCTATGTAGGTAGTCCTTCCCCTATTTCATCACCATCTTGTGAGAATGGAGGTTGTTTCTGCAGTGCTAAATCAGAGTTAAGAGGCAGGACAACATTTTATACTTCAGGACTTTCTTTTAACAGCTTTGTGCGCCCCTCTTCATCCTCCCCTCTGAATCAATCCTGCACATATTGAAAGCCAGGCCACTAAAGGAACACTGTGGTATTTCCAATGACTCAGCTCTTTTTTCTCTGCCAACTTGCGCACCTATTTTGACCTTATTAACACTCTGGTCAGAATCCCTTTACTTCCCCAACAAAAGAGATAAAGTGAACGGAACCTGAAAGTACATGAATATGTAAGACTCATTCCTTCTTCAGGTGTCCTGTCCAGACACTGCTAGTCAGAGTCAGAGTAGATTTGCATCATTGTTTAATGGGTATGGAAATACTGTCCTGCCAAACTAAGCAGCTGACCCAGAAGCCATATCTCATTAATACTATTTAGTATAGTATGAATAGAGGTCCTTCAAGAACAGGAATATGTCAGAGACTTCCTAATGATATGTCCACTCCTGCTGTCATCAATTTAGTCCAAATTCTTGGAGAAGGAAGAATTGATATTACCCTATACCTCTTTTCTATATATTGACTAATTCATCAATATAATGACTGAGAAGTAATATCTTTCTACAGATGCCATAAAAATAGGAGATAAAACATAAGAAATAGCAATCTAGGTTTAGAGATTTCTTATTCATATTTCAAATTAACTGTTGATTAACCTGAAATGTGTATTTACATTCACATTTATGAATTGGCAGTCTTAGAAATATAAATCATAAATAAATTCATAAGACTAATAGTCAGAGCCTGCCTTACCAAAAGGATTCGAGGTGGTTAACTTTTTGAAAAAGAGCAGCTGCCACTATAGCTAGCAAATTCCTCTAACTTTGCAGATGCCATAAGATTTACAATTGCTGTTAAAAAATGGACACATAAAATAAAAAAGAATCCACCACATTTTCAAAGGTATTCAGGCTATATCCTTGCCAAATTAAGTTCCCATGACAGAACTTAGTCTTTTACTGGTGAGTACAAATTAACAACACCTTTCATACATTTTTAAACTATATTGTGTGCAAAAATAAATTGATTGTCTGCAGAGATATAATGCGCTCCAGCTGCTCGGTGATACTCTGACAGAAATTTGTCTAGACCATTCAAATAGACTAAATATGAAAAAAACACATTGTACTGGCTCTCACATGAGATCAAGATGCTGGTTGGAGTCTAGTTTAAACATTTTGCTCTCACGATAACTTCCTGGAATTGATCATTCAACATCTCAAAGAAAGGCTTTTCAAGGAACACTAAGATCCTTTACCCCCTGTATAATAAGAGTGGTTGTTACATTTTCTTGACCTGTTTATGAACTGCATCTTGTATCACTGGCAAAACGCTGCTGGAGGAATGAAGAAACTTTATATACTTTTTATCTTGTTCACAGAGAATCAATTAGTAAAACTGTAAGTTATATCTCAATCACGTGTTGTTTAAAAGGAAAGAGCATTTCTCCAGTGTAATGTATTTTCCTCCCAGTTCAAAAGAATCTGATAATGGCAGCTTATCTTTGGCAGTTTTCAGCTGATGAAAAGGTTAAATATATCTCACTGAACTAGATCTCTTTGAGCCGATTCACGCATACGTGTTGTTCCCTGCTGACTTGATCCTCTATGCCATTATCCTTGCCTACAAAAAGCAGGAAATGTTATTTAACACTTACTGGTCTCTCTCAATTTTTATGCCATTTGCTAAACCCTTGGTCTCAGGATACTGAGGAACTTTTAAGTGCATCTTTCCAATTTTTGAGGTTTTTTTTTTTATTCATAGCATACTTTAATTCTGGCTGGTGCTATCTTCAAAGAAAGGAAGGCCTGTCTTGGTAGCATTAAAATGAAGTTATTAGTGTTACTACTTTTAAATCCTTTGCCTCTGCTTAGGAAGATGTGTGGTAGTTTTTCAAAGGCTATTGTCAGACTGTATTGCAGGGAAAACACTAGGGAAAAAAAAAGAAAAAAAGAAACATTTTAAAATGTTACTGTTCTTTCCGGAAAATACTCTTCCGTAAGGGAATCAAAAATGTTTCTGGTTTTTAGCATTAAGTACAGCATAACATGGGGTTAAAAAACCTGGTATCAGTAGTTAATACCTTGCTTTATCTGTAAGAGATGAGAAAGGGAATGAAAAAAAAATTGTGTTGCTTTAACAAAACCGAGCTATGCCTCCAAGTTAGCAGCTGCATAATAGCAGAAAGGAAGGGTTACATTAGAAGAGAAGAACAAGGCAGAACAGCTAGAAAAATGCCAGAAAAGTCAAGAAAATGAAGACTGGACAGAAAAAGTTTCATCCAGGAAAAGATACTGGATATTAAACAGTAGAGCTGAGCTCACTGAAGGACAGCGATTGACAATGCATAAGTGCATTGGCCTTTCTAACCCCATCCTAAAATCTGCTGAGGACACAAGACCACTGAAAGTTTTCTACTTACCTGAAACAGACCCTCCACTTGTTAAGAAACACAAAAACAGCTATGATCCATGGTTGTACAAATAATAATTCATCCTGCACATTGCCTTTTTGTATGCTACTTTAGTTTTCCAGTTTACTATGCCGTTATACCTCAAAGCTAAAGTTTTATTACTCTGGAAGTGCATTTCACTGAAAAACGCCATTCAACTGCACATCCCCTTTAATAATGAATTTTACTAACAAAATCAAAACAGGTACTATAGTGTGCAATAATTTCCTACCCAATATTAACCACTCAAAACCTAGAATCCACTTTACAAATAAAGCACAGTGTTTTCTTGGTCATGACCCCAAAGCCCAAGAGGACATCTGAATAACCAGAGTTGCAGCCTATTGAGAGCATTCTGTCAGACTCTCTAGATCTGGTCCCCATCCATCACCTCCGTGTAAACAACTTTCTAATGTGCAGGCACTAGAAACATCTACCACATGAAATGAGTATCATTCTGTAATTTGGATACAAGTAACATCTTTCAGCATACAAACAGTAATAATTTTTGTGAAACAGGGAAGCATGAGCCGAGGTGGGTCTTTCAGAATAAAGTCTGGAATTATAGCACCACTAATACCTGTTTCAGGCAAGAGTTTAATTATTCAGTGTTTAGAGAAAGGTGAAATTTCAAAATGTAATGCTACGAAGGAACTTTTCAGATATTTATGTTAATGGATCAATCATATCTAATCAAGTGGTACTTGCAATGTCTTTTGCTCAGCAGTGAGAGGGCAAATATCAGCTATATGTGACTCACAGAATCACAGAATGGAAAAGGTTGGAAGGGATGGGTCATTTGATCCAACCTTCCTAGTCAAACAGGGTCGTTCTGGATCACATTGCACAGGATTGTGTCCAGATAGTTCTTGAGTGTCTCCAGTGAGGAAGACTCCACAACCCCTCTGGGCAGTTTGTTTCAGTGCCTAGTCACCTGCATCCCAAAGAAGTTCTTCCTCAGGTGGAACTTCTGTGCATCAGTTTGTGCCCATTGCCTCTTGTCCTGTTGCTTGGCACCACTGAGCAGAGCCTGGATCCATCCTCTTCAGCTGCTTCAGATACTTACAGACATCGATGAGGTCCCCTTTCAGTCATTTCTTCTTGAGGCTGAACAGACCCTGCTCCCTCACTCTTTCTTCATAAATAAGGTGTTCCAGTCCCCTCATAATTGTTGCCCTTCGCTGGACCCACTCCAGGAGCTCCATGTCTGTGTCGTACTGAGGGGCCCAGAAATGGGCCCAGCTCTCTGAGGCCTCAGCAGGGCTCAGTAGAGGGGTAGGATCATCTCCCCCAACCTGCTGCAATGCTGAAGGGCTGCCCAGCACTCTGGAGCATTGGCCACTCCTCCCAGCTCTGTGTCACCAGTGACCTTGCTGAGGAGGCATCTGCCTCCTCCTCCAAGTCCTTGAGGTAAACAATGCTGGGCTCAGTACTGAACCCTGAGGGACACCACCAGTGACAGGCTTCCCACTAGACCCTGTGCCACTATCAGAACCCTCTGGGATCTGCTGCTCAGTCCACAACAGATCTTAATCCACCTTGCTGTCCACACATCCAGTCCACACTTCCTGAATTTGCCTATGATGACATTGTGAGAAACAGTGCCAAAAGACTTCGTGAAGTCAAGGAGGCAACATCCACTGCTCTCCATTCTGGAAGCTGTTTCATTTTAGAAGGCAATCAGGTTGGTCAAGCATGATTTACCTTTAGTGAATGCATGCTGACTACTCCTGATCACATTTCTGTTATCCGTGTGGACAAAGATGGCCTCCCTAATGAGGTGCTCCATCATCTTTCTAGGGATTGAGGGGAGGCTGACTGGCCAGTAGTTCCCTGTGCCCTTCTTCTTACCCTGTTTGAAAATCAGGATTCCCTTCCAGCCTGTAGCAGATACACCCCATAATGCCACCTTTACTAGTCTGCCCTTTTATCTTTTTATCCATATGCTCTTGACTTGCCCATCATCCACCCCAAGAGCTCAATACATTCCAAGTGCTGCCTCACACTTGGAATGGCAACTTGGTGGAGAGCAACTCCAGCACCGTGCCTTTCTTGTCTGCCTCTCCTGAGCAGTGAGAAGCCCTGCATGACCACACTGCAGTCCTGCGACCTCTCCCACCATGTCTCCATTGTCACAATGAGGTCAAAGCCCTGTGACAACACGTGGATCTGTAGTTCACTCCCCTTGCTCCCATTCTGCATGCACTGGTGTACAGACATGTTATACAAGTATTGGATGGTCTCAGTTTCTCACTGGGGGTGAGAAACGATGCGCCACAGTCCTGTCTTGTGGTTATGTCTTTGGCTGCTTCTGCTTGCTTGACTTTAGAATTTAGGAACTAAAACCTGTAATTAACCTTCTTTATGCCAAGTTTTATGGCCAGTGTAGGCATATTTTGACTTATCAGAGTATATGTCTTATTGAAACACCTTCAGTGGCTGATTTACCAACATTAAAATGGCTGATTATAGGCTTCTACAACTGGGAAGGAAGCAGCTTTACAGATGGCAGGGGCTAAACACTTTTTACAAGATACAAAGTACATTCCTATTACAGCTCAAACGACAGCTTCATCTAGATCATCAGACCTACGTTCTGTGTTCAGCCTGCTGTGTGCTGGAGTGCCAGAAAAATAGGCTTGTCCCACCAGATGAAGCCACTTCAAAAAAATATCCTGTAGAAGTAATGCCTGGTCCCACCTCCTTCTCTTCTTGATGCATGAAGGTACTAATGATCTTCCATGCTTTCCAAAGTCATCAGTCATCATGACTGCTCATCTGTCCAGGGCAACCTATTCATATGAATTGCACTGTTAATCACCAATGTTCCCACCTGCCCTTTATCATAATCTAGAAATAATGTTTTGAAATATGTTTTGAAATAATTTGAAAATATTGCTAGCTGGGGGCAAAAGAATGAAGGATTTGGTGGAGTTTGATTGTAAGTTCAGGAATTTTGTTCGGTAGATATCTCAACAATCACCATGAAAAGATTCCTTAGTCTGTCAATATGTGTTCAGAATATTATGTAATTGTTCTTAAAGCCATTCCTCAAAAGAGACACCCGCTTCCCAACATCCCAATTTCTAATGAAAAAGAGAAATGCCTGCAAAAGTTGAAACTTGACAAAATTTCAAAAAAAAGCAATCTTGTTGGATAGTCCCTAAATAAACTTTTGCTGTTCTTAACTGTGAGCTTATGTACATATAAAATCGTTTTTTATAACAGGCAACTTCATCTATCTTTAATAATGGAAAAAGTACTGTCCCATACTGGGACCTTATCACCAGGCATCCATTTATGACTAGCACCTTATTAACAGCTTAAAAAATATTTAAACAGACTTTTGTGACCAGAAAAGATACCCCTTTCTTAATAATTTTTGAGTGTCACATAGTAAGTGGAAAGTGAAAAAACTACCTCTAATAATTAAAATAACTTGAAATGCGTTTTGCCTGATGCCCTACAAAAATGAAAAAAAAGATGATCCAGCTATCTTAGGTATACAGTACCTGCCAGTATAGCCTAGAGTAAAAAAAAAAAAGATTTTAAAATAATAATCTCTCTGGGGTGCAAATAGCAATTAATTATACAGTAATCTTGAGATTTCTCCCTTTTGATCCTATTCATTATCCATTGTCATGTGAATTGCTCTTTCTAATTTTCCCAATAGTAATTATCATTCAGTTTATTACAATATTTTTTTTGTTGTTCATGTTCACATTTAACTCAGGTTTCTCTTAACCGCTTCTAAATGTCTATGTATTTCATGAAACCTTTTTTGGTCATTTTGTTCATTCAAGTATATCAGCTCCCATTGCAAACTTCCCCAGAGACCTGCCAGCATTCTTCAAACCATTCTGCAAGCATCAGCTCCACAGACATGCAAATTATTTTGCCTTTGAGTACACTTAGTCTTTAACCAACACCACTGACAATCTGTAACAAATACAGAAGCTAGAATGGCAGCCATGAAATACATTTAACGTAGTCTGCTCCAGAGTCATCAAACCACAGTATTAACAACTTGGTATTAACAGCTTGTGTCAGCTTTGAAGGATTTCAGATGCAAAAAGAAAGAGCAGGCTCTGTATGATGCTCCTAATTCCTCATCTTATCTAGATGCAGGAAATATGAATGCGTATGCATGACTCAAAGGAGTTCACTCTTTCTTGCTATTCAAAAAACCAATATCCTCATCAGTGCAGAAATACTATCATCATGTATTCCCACACTACACAACTAACAATGCTGAGGTTTAAACAGACACACTGTTTAAACAGACCAGAATTATTAGGCATGTATTAGTCATGACAGTCAGCATAACATGAAGCTTGTTCTTGGTTCTGTGCAGTACTCCCTGGTCCAATATCATACATCTGCTTTCGTGCCCTTGACCACTTAATATAATTTCCCCTCAAGCTTGGGGACATGGTACCTCATAGTTGTCTTACAGAGTGGAAGTATAAAGATGTCATTCTGCACAGCCTGCAGTGTCCCTCCTTCTCCCTCACAACTGCTGGAACAGATCATAGCTTCTCCACAATCTTAGTCCACTGAAATCAGACTGGTTGGACAGTAGGAGTGGGAGACAGAAAAACATCCTGCCTATGGCCCTTGAATCCTTGGTGATTCTCTGTCTAAAGATTTTGAAGAACTGTGATAACTTAAGGCTACCACGATCCATTTCTGTTACCACCTTTATCAAGAGAGCATCAAATTATACAGCTCATTACTAATCCAAGGATGCTCCAATGATGTTGTTCTAAGATACTAATGCTTATCTACTGAGCTGTGCTCCATGGGACATTTTCCACAATTACATATCATACCAGAATATCTGGCTACAAGTCCTAAGCATTAAAAAAGGGGGCATGGAAACAGGAATAATACTCCAATATTAAGCAACACTCTTTTATAAGAAGAAACAGAGTCAACGCCTGAACAATGGAATAGATGGAGGTTTTACTATGGATGTTTTGTTGGATTTCGTGTTAATTCCTACTGCCACTTCCTCTCTCTTTTGAAATCTTTATTGCTTATCTTTATATCTATTTTTACTTTCCACTCTTATTTCTCAGATGTTCAGTGTGCCACCATTCTTACAGGTTCTAGAACAACAGCAAAAGTACAGCTATATGGGCTATGCTCCTGTTAACAGCACTTTCCCTTTGGAAGGCAATAAAGGAAGGCCCTCATCAGAGTCACAACATTGCTACCATGCAATCAAGAGCACCTTTAAAAGTCAGAGATGGCTTATCTCACCCAAGAGAAAAAAACATATGCCCTACTGAAAACTTGGCAGTATTTATTCTTATTTCCCTGCTTCTCAGTTGTTTGGGTGTGGGTTTTTTAAAATTTCTCTGGTGAAATTCTATACTTTTGAAAGAAAGATTTCTCCCATTGAAACAAACAAAAAAATGTTTCATGGTTATGTTTTCCTTTCAAATGAACATTTTTTAGTAGGCTTGGAGTTTTATTAAACTTTGCTTCTTTTCTTGCCCCTACAATTAGACAATAGTGATTTATGATTTCTTTTCCTGCTGGTCCAGTCTCTATGGAACAACGCCTTTCAAACTAATTTTCAAAACTTTACTGTTTTCTATTAGTGCAAGGAAGACTAAAATGTAACCTTGCGATGTGGATCCATCAAAATTATTGCCACCTCAAATAAAAGAAAATGACAGATCATTCAGAGTACTTGTAAAATAATTTCAGATACATTTTTGGAGTCATCTGGGAAAAGTGCCACTACACTATCTAAAAATACCAATTTTTACCCTGAGGCGGACTCCACTGAAATGAAAGACTCTTAAAATGATTTTAAATTTTTACCTATACTGAATGGACTAATTCTGAAACTTATTTGAAGAGAAATGGAGGGAAAAACAGGAAGGAATAACATTAACAGTGCAACTGAGTAGAATTCCTAAGATGAGAAAAGGAAATGTGCACCATCTGGAAGAGAAGTTTCTAAACTTAGGCTATTAGGTTATATGGTTCATGATTAAAATCTGGCAAAAGTCTTCTTTTCTCTGGCAGAACAGACAGTATCTTGACTCCTGAATAATATTCATGATGCTGCTTCAGAGCAGGGAACATTAATTTCTAGGGATATGAAGTTCTGGATCCCCTGGGAAGAGGCCAATCTCTTGTTTGAGTTGAATACATTTCATAGATAAAGGGGAGGAAGAAGAAAAAGATCTTGCCTATCTACCATGGATGCTATCAGTTGGGGAAAGCAGTTTGGCAAAGATCCATACAGTGGGCTAGCAAATATCAGTAATAATTTTATTTCTTTGGTTGAAAGGACTCAACTTTTTGAATCAGTCCCAGTAAGTATTTGAATGTTTAATTTATCAATATCCATAGTTCAAAGTAGAGTAATTAAAAGATGGCTTGAAATGTCTTTTAGATATATTTAGATGCATTTATATTTGAAAATATATCTAAATTTAGATCTATTTTTTTAGCCGTGTTCTGTAGGCAGCTTATCAATGAAATTATGCAGGACAATCTTGAAAAATATGGGTATCAGAAGGGATTTGGGAGTGATGACACCCAACAAATAATTTTGCCAGGCACTACACCAGAATTTCTTCTATGCAAGGAAAAAAGGAGACTAAAATGAAAAGCAGGTAATACCACTCAGAATAATGTATGAAAAAAGAAAATATTTTATAATTGCTTATCTTTACACTTTTACCAGAGAAGAAACCTTTTCAATTATGATGATACAGCACAATTCAGCATAGAGTACATCAGTGACTTGCAGCATTGCAGTCTCACCAGAAAGGGCATTTGCCTTGTCCAACATACACAACTTCTGGGCAGAACAAATTCAAGCAAGCAGAGTGCAATAATGCAGCCTTATTGCTTCTTACTAGGTAAGTTACCACTGTCTTCTGCAAATACCCTGGAGGTTAGGGCTGCACAGAGCTGTCTTCTTCAGGGACTTCAGCTTCCTCTAAGGTTATGTTCTGTGTTTAGCTATTACCTTGGTTATTCAAGAAACAGAGCATTTTATTGAATTTTGGAAGACTGACATACTCTAATAATTTTTCTATTTTTATAGATGTTTTTACAATAATAATGCCAATTATTTTCTTCTAGTCTTCTAAATTCTCAATTCACAAATTAAAAGTATCCAAGATAAGATTGTCTTGCTATGTTCTACATTCTCACCCTCAGATTCTAAATAAGTTACTCACAATGGCAGTATTTTCAGTTAAATTAATATCTTTCTTTTCTTAACCAGTCTCCACGTACACAATAGAATATGAGCACAAAGTAGATAAAAAAAAGGTGCATGTGGGATCATTTATTCACCTTAGAGGCATTTGGACAATATGTCTTTTAATACTTAATTATTTTCTTAGATTTCTCAGAGGCTGTGGGATATTCAGGGTCACTTGCCTTTACAAGGATAACAAGCAGACCAGAATCCCCTCAGGTCAGGAACTATCAAAAATGAAGAATCTTCTTCTAAAACTGATGTGAAAAAAGATAAACTATGAGTAATACAACAGCATGGCAGTCTAAAGTCTCAGCGTGCAGGCTGCACACGGGAATTTTCAGATCATGTATCTGATTGTGAATCAGGGGAATTAGTTCCATGAATTATAAGAGAAGGTTGGATAGATTAGAGAGCATAACTGTTACATAAAATTTGTTGAAAATAATTTAGGAAGATTGGTGTCTGGTGGTCTGTTAAAAATGTCAGCAATGTCTTCTTCAGGCAGAATGCAGCAGCATTTTCCCTTTTGAGAAGAAATGAAGGTTTCTGATTTACTGCAGACCAGCTGGGTGCAGGAGGCACTTCCCCTAGAACACTGCAGAAAGCCATTTTTTACTGTAGGTCTTGGGCAGCTGATTTAGCAGGGGAGGGGAGAGAATGAAGGTAAAATGAGCTAAAACAGCTCGGAAAGTAGCTTCTAGTATTTGAATGCAGAAATACACATACTGCAGCTGTGGCATTACAGAGGCAATTAAATGGGTGTTCCATAATTTTAGTTTGACTCACAAGCCAAATGGGATGTACCATTTTAAAATTCTGTCTTCATGTGCTACATACGTGAATAAGTGCTGTATAATAATGTTCTAGCTCCAGATTAGTGGAGACAACATGACTAAGCGTGCTATTTTAATCACCTTTGCAATGATGATTACTGTAAGGCACTTATGAGAATCTTTAATCTAAGACTAGTCATTCATCTCCATTTCTTTCTTGTCACAATCCACCCAGATGCTGTCTATTGTGACCTTTCTGCTCCTATTTCACTGTGCTGTTTGCCAGAAGATTATTTTTGATCCCCATGCTACTTCGTAACAAATATGCCTTATTGCTGTCTTTATACAGACTGAAAAACAGTGGTTATCTCCATATCTATGATAATCTGTTTAAAGAAGTACAGTGAAAGAGATTGCACAGGAAATGCTTTTATGCCAATTAATTCTGCTTCTTCTATCTGCTCTACCTTTGTTTTTAGAAAGGGAGAAAAGAAGCAGACACTGGATGTTCTTGTGGAAGAACAGGAATATTGGATAAAACTGCTCTATTCACTAAAGGACTGTTGGTGGGATAATATTACTGCAAAGCAACCCACTGTGGAAATAACCTTTATATTCCTTTTGTGCTGCCAAATTTGTATACTGATAAATAACAGTGATCCTTAGCTATTCTCTCAGGATATGAAGCTCATAAAGGAAAAAAACTGCAAAACCTGCATTCATTTAATGCAAGTTTTTGCTACACCTTTACTATTCATATAATAAAATAATGCTGATCCCAAACTGGTGATCTCAGAGGGCGTAAGGTAAGCCAGCAATGTCCTTTTACGAGAATTATGTTAAAGAGGCTTACCCAAAATTCAAATGGAGGGCTGTGTGTTATCTTCTGTTCTTTACAGAAAGTGTAGAAGAAGTGATGGACCCAAACTTCCTATATATCTGAGAGCTCCCATTCTGCTATGCTCCAACAGATGGCAGGGCTTCCAGGAATTTCTAGGGTTTTTCCTGCTGGGATCCTATGTAAGGTATGGTTGTCCCTCTGCGTGAAAAAAAGGCAGAAGAACAAGCCATCATAAAACATAAGGGATATCCTTGTGTTTATTTTGCTAAATGAATTTGCATGATTTAAGAAAGAGAAAGCTATAATTACCATTTTTGACTGCTAGATAGTGTTGCTGATTTTTTAAGAACATCTCTATAAAGGGCAAAATACGAAAGTTCATCTTGTTCTAAAGACAGCATTTGTTGTCAGAGCATTACCTGTTCTAAGTGGTGGGATAGCTCTGGAAAAATAACATGCATTTAATTGCATCTATTAGATATTCAAGATAATAATTTATTTACTGGGAACAGCTTCTCAGTTTTGTGTAATGTTGTCAGACAGAGCATCTGCTAACTACTTGAAATAAAAACCAGGCAATTAAGATATACAAGTAGGAGAGAAATAATAGTCTGTGGAAACTCTGGCCATGCTCTGCCCTCAGATCTCTTTTTGTAGTTCCAGAATAAGTCTTCTGATAGTAGTTACTCTGAAACGAGAAGACTGAAAGCAGTACTTGCTATATGTTTGGAAACACAGTGTTAATTTCGACCCCAGACTACAGAGGTGAACAAAAATGAAGGTTAAATACCAGCTTCAATAAATCTGACTGATATTATTTAAGACACCACATTGCTAATTGTCTTCCGGGTAGCAGTAGCTCTAGAAACGTTACTTGAAAAGAGTGACAAGAGATCATTGGCAATTAAGACGTATAAATGAATATTTCTGATATAGCAATTGTATAGAATCATGGATTATGTTGAATGAACTCTGTGGCACACTTACAGCCTGCTGTAAAATATATGTAACTTCTTCTCTTTGGACTAGCATATGCTTGATTTTAGTTGCCACAGGGCAGGAAGAGCCACAGTGGCAATGACAGACAATCTGCAATCCTTACGTGTTTCAAGTCTACAGAGGATTTAAGCATATTCTGAATTTTGAAGTAGCCCCACTGAAGTATTTTTTAATAAGTGTAGATAGTTATGGTTAAAGTACATGACATTAAATGTCATTATGACCCTAATGGTACCTGCAGTATGATTCTATACTAATGAGCATATTCTTATGCATAACTTCCTTTTAAAATTACACTAACCACTACAAAACTGTGGAGTATGTAATCAATAGATTTTGTTAATTTCTGTCTCTTCCACAAATTATTAGAGGTAAAGGGTAGGTCAATCAAATTTTAACAAAGTATTTCATTCCATTATGGAGTGCGTGAATTAGGTGACCAGGCCAAAAGTGACCAGCTTATTTCACCATGATGTATCAGCAAAACTGAACAGCTGCCTTGGGGTATTAGTGCATCAGAGCTTTAATTTTTAATCACTACATATAAATAAATCACGTCAGAAATATGGTTCTGATTTAGTGATAGGATTTAGAGTAACAGACATATATTTACCTCCTAAACCTGTCCTAGAGTAATGTATTAGTTTAAGGGCTAGTTCCTTTATGTGGTATCAGAGTAGAAAACCTGTGAATGCAAAACTGAATATACAGTTGCATCCAGATATTTTGAGCTGGTATTCAGTGCTGATTATAGGAACTTGGACACTAAGGGATACTAAATGCTTTTCCTTAAGTACAGCAGAAAATACCTCAGAACTGCAAATGACCTTTCCTCCCTTCCATCCGCTCCCAGTTTGCAAGATCTAAATACTCCCATGACAAAGTTACTACAAAAAAAGTATGTCTAAGCACATTTGAGATGGCCAGTTCATGAGGTGTATATCTACCTGAGTGAAATTTCCAGAAATACTTACTTGGAAAAATGCTGACTCTACTGTGGCTGTGTTTAGACTCATTTTAAGGCTAGTTTTTGTGTGCCTATTCAGGCAAATGAGTCAAACAGGAAAACAGTTCACAAAAGAGAGAATAAGAACACAGTAAATTTTGGACTTAGAAATGTGACTAGTCATAAAAATTTATGTTTCTTTTAATCAGTCATGGAACACAAAAATACTATACGACTCATATATCCAATCAAAGCTCTTTAAAACAGCTTAGATGTTGAATTTCAAATATTAGTGAACAACATATACACTAAAACTTGGAGAAATTTTCTAATGAGTACATTTTAGAAAATTATAACATGCTCATGACAAAATCGCATGCAGAAACAGAGCTAAAACTAAGTAAATCAACTATTTTCCAGGAATTATTTGAAACTTCTAGTTTCACCAATATCAGACACCAAGCTTGTGAAATAAGAATAATAATGCTTTAAAGCAAGAACAGTATCAGTCCCTTCCAACTCACCATATTCTGTGATTCTGTGACAGTAGCCGACACTCACACCCTTGCTTATGACGATATTATTTACATTTGTTTTTAGCTATGACAGAATACAATCAGTCATTTTTACTTAGATTCTCATCTTTATTAAAATTGTTTCTGAAAGAGCTCGGTATTGTTACAACTGCTGAAAGCATGCTAGATGACTTACAGTACAAACAGAAGAAAATTAACTTTATGCCAGTGAGTTTATTCTAAGAATATTTTTACTTTAGCTTTCTGGCAATTTCTTATCAAGAAACCCCAAAGACATTGATTATGTGCATATAATCAATATGTACTATATATTTGGATAAATATATGGTCACAGACTTCTATGCAAACAGATAATGAAACAGCGAAATAAAAACTTAATTTGTTCAATTTGATACTGTGCATAAAAACTACTTACAACCTCTAAAACTGTTAATTTAGCATGAAACCTTAAATCATAAGACTAAGTGGATATGCTCCATCAACCCAACAGTATGGCTTTAGACCAACAGTCAATGAATTATCTGCAGAGCTCATGTAACCCCCTCTAAAACAATTTCCTACTGCTGTGCAGTTGCTAGAAATAAAGAAAACAACCTGAGTGGGAAAAGCAACCTTCAAATTGGAGATATACTAATATTTCCCTTATCAATAACAAATTACTAATGTGATGATGCTTTGAGAAGGAGCTGCAAATTCCCTCAGAAGAAATCTATTCAAGATGTGCTCCACAGGAAGGAGTAAAGTTGTCTGAAAAGTCAGGATTTCAATTTGAACTTTGGGGATAATGGCCCACAGTAGGGCTTTTGAGTGGTTTCTTTCTCTAAACAAGAAACTGTGAGGAGGAGACTGCTCTCCCTCAAGTCCACAAATCACAAACAGTTGCAAAGTGGAACAGCTGAATCAGTAGCTAAATAAAATAAAACAGATTTATTTGAGTAATTTTTACTACACTGTCTGCACTTTTAAAATTCACATTCATATTTCAAGTAGATAACTTTGAGGATGGCCTGAGAGATACAGTAATGCAGGAAGAATAGGAGACACGATATCAGGTATCTCATACAGGTGGAAACTTTTTGAATGAAAAGGTAAAGAGAGACAGAGAGGGCAGTGCAATGCACTGCAAAGATGATGATTTATTAATGCACTAAATTATGAAAATGGATATTAGTTGTGAAATGTGAAAACCAATTACATCTATAAATTCAGGGTTGTTCTGCAATGCATTCTCATAATTCAAAAATGGACATAAACAATAACATGAAAAGCTGTCAATAGGTGACTTCTCAATTCCTCTTCCTTCTCCAAGGGAAGACAGAAGGATAATATGAAGGGCAATGAGTCTATAGAAATAAAGAAATGGTTTCAGAGAAGAACTAGTCTTTGCTCACTAGCAGCATAACTGTGATTCCCCCTTGATGCTTTGTAACAGTCCTGACATAACTCAGACAAAAAGAGTGAACCTGTGCTTACCTTTCCTATAGTGATAGCAGAATGAGGTTACCAAGAATTGAAAGCTCAGGATATCTTGGAAGACCTACTTTTTTCCCCTGAATAAAGGCCAGCCACACTATGCTGGATATGTGGTAAACAGGCAGGCATAGGCCAGTACAGACTGGCATGGTGCCAGAAAAGCACAGTGTGGACACTAACCTGGGTATCACTCTATAAGAAGCAAAAATAAATATATTACAGCATCTTTAATGTCTTAAAACACAGACACGTGTGTTTGTATGACAGCAGGAAGGAACAGAGTAGTTAGTTGCTTGTATTTTTATTTCTAAGTTTTATAGGAGCTTGGAGGAGTTTGCCTTCTGGAGGGTACAGATTCCTCCAGAAGGTTCTCAGAGCTTTTTAGTCTCAAAAAGCAGAAGCAGGATAATCATGGAATATCACATGGTGCAGAAAAAAACAACTGTTATTCATGTTTAAAGAAAATATTTTTCTGCATTTGCTTTTATTTTCTTTTTCCTACCAATTTTACAGGGGACAAAGGTATTCTGCCTCTCTGTTACTTCAGATTTGGTATACAATGAACTTCACCAGGGACACTGACAATTTGGCTAAGTGTTTTCAATTGTAAAAAAAAGCAATCTTAGATTATTTTCTCACTATCTTACTTTCTCCCGCAGTATTTTCTTTTCTTGTCGCTACTGATCCCATTTTTTCAGTACTGTTTTGATATGCTGAGGATACAAACTCCATAGAAAGTGAAAGGGGTTCACATCCTACTTTTTTTTTTCACTCTTTCCCCCTTTCTTATTCTCCTGGGCTTTTGCAATTCAGGCTCTCTTCATGATTCCTTGCACAAAAGGAGGAAGATGTTGCCTCATCTTCTGTTCTTCTGAAACCTCATTTGCTATGCAGCTGAGCTCTCTCCTGGCCTCTGTTGTTGTATGACCATATGTGATATCTTCTCACTTGAAAAAAAGAAAAAAAAGAAAGGTTTGAGCAGGTTAGCAGTGCTATTGTGTATTCCATTTCTCATAAGATTTAGACGTGTAATGTGTACAAGGTTGGCATTGAAGCAACACTAATTCAGATCCTCTGGGGACCTCAATCTTAGTATTGACAAATCACCTTTATATAAATGCTCCTACTTAGAGGACCACATCAGGGTACAGCAGTAGATAATGCAAACCTGCATGTTTGATCCTAATCCAGAAGATCCTGTTTGCACTGATTAACATCAGTTACAGAAGATTTGGAAGACCTCTTGGCCTCACAAGCTTATGCTATCAGTATTAGTAAATTCAGTAAACAAAAGGCTAACTTAATAAACCAGCACAGGCAGAAAGTCTTGATAATGTGCAGTGGCCACTAAGTATTTACAGATTGAAGAATAAATAGGCAGCTATTCCAGTGCCATCATCTAAACATGTTGATCAATTCATTACTGGTAGATAGACCACAAATAACAAAGTAGGCTACTTGCTTTCTAGTAAATTGATTTAATGTTTGCTGTTTCTTCTTTGGAATACTCATATTCTGCAAGGCATTTATCTTTTACAGTGGCAATGAGATACCATCTTTACTTTGGGGGCCAGCACAGTTCTTACATCAGAAGTGAACATTAAAAATCATCAGCTTCTTAAAGTGAAATGTAAACTAAGAAATGATCTATAAGGGATATTGTGATTGACATATGCAGGTGGTTGGTAGATACATTAATGAAACAACATATCAAGTCCTGGATGCTGTCTGCTAAAATGATAAATTATGACATGAATTCCCACAGAAAACACACACCCATAAAAGCTGTGACATTAAAAAGCAAAATACCTTGTCTGGTGGCTTCACTTTCTGATAGCTCTCTGTTTCGCTTATAGTAAGTGCTCCTGCAGGTCCAGAGAGGTGCTTTCCCTTCCAGGGCTGATCTTTCTCTTGATCACCAGCTTGAATGTTTTCTGTAATACCTGCCCTCCCCTCATGATACAGGAGATTGCTCTTTGGTGCTGTTCAATAACATGGTAGGCTCTGCAAATGCAAAAAACTTCACAATCTATTCCAAATCATTTAGGAAGAAGCAGATGTATCAGCCTACCACAGAGATTCTTTTGCTTTCCAAACTTAGAAAGACATGGTTTAGCATTTGGTCCCATCACTCCTTGTTGCTGTGACCAACATCTGAATGATGCCTGGAATGCTTGGAATAATAAAGATGAGATGATCCTCCAAGACGTAAGAGCCAGTGCATCTCCTGCTTGGTTGTGGGTTTCAGAAAAACAGCTTATATAGTAATTACTGACATGTAAATAGGTCTATTGGTCAAAAGGAACCAACATCACTTAGAAATGCAGATAATACAGGTTGCAGAAACCATCTAAGTAATCGGAATTAATTCATTAAGTCTCAAGAGGTAAGTATTTGCCTCCTCCTGACTCAGGAACAACCTTTGCTGAAAACCATCCAGATGCAAGAAGAGTCATATCCTCCTGGAACTACTGCTATAACATAGGAGAAGGAACTGGGTCAGAGTCTGAACAAAAGCTGAAGTCTGGGACTGCAGCTTCATATTTTCCTGGTGTTTTTCTCTAAGCTCTTCTGGGAAAATAGTCCTTTTTGTGAAGTAGGGAAAGAAAGAATTATAATTCTCATAAAAACAAATACAGGCTGCTGCAAATCTAATTCTCCCATTGCACCCAAGAGTAAAAGATCAGTGATCTGGATTTGATTAGCTACTCTCTCTCTCTCTATATATATATATATATATAAAATTTTTTTTTTCTTTAAATTCCTTTAGAATGTGACTGTGTGCCAGGGCATTTTTTTATGGTACATGCAAAACCGGATTTCTTGGCTAGGTTGCTCACAAGTTGCCTTTATCTAATAATAAAATTGCAGTAAGACTGCATAAAAGAGAATGAGGTATAAGCTGATCTTTTCCTTCCATTTTAGGCACCAGGTTCTGCCAGTGCTCCAACAGAAGGGCTTTCATCAATTTATAAAGCAAGGCAAGAGAAGAAAAGCAGCAACCCACTGAACAAGACTAAATCACAACTTGCCTTTGAATCAATGAGCACTGCCCATTAGCAAGCCTGAAGCCTGCAGAGAAAAGCTGCTCATTCCAGCAAGAATAGTTGTTTATGGCAAAATTGCTCAGTGGAACAGAGCCAGGGAGTGAACCCAGGTACCACACTGCTGATCATACATGTTAATTAACTGATAGCCTTCACCCTGTGATGGCAAATTAGCACTCTCTGTGGCATAGTTCTCAGGAAAGCCTGCTTCAGGGGTCATTCTCACTAGCTAGTTCAGACATCATCACCTGTTCTTTTGGAGGTAAGGATGAGATTTTTGCTGAATAGATATCAGTCAGCTCATGGCACTTAATTTCAGAACCCACCAACAGTCCCTAACAATGTTCAGTTTGTAGTCTAACTCAGCCTCTGTCACTACTCTCAAAAAATCCTTCTTTAAATAGTTTCTAACTTTACCAGAACCTATCTTATCCTAAGTCCATCAGCAGAGGATGGCCTTGATGGCTTTCTAAAACCTATATACACTGTTTCTTCATACACAGGACCTAACTACTTTTCTTTAATCCTTAAAAAGCTCATATGCTTTGCTAGTTTGTCAGTGTTCTTACTGCAGTTAAAAATAGAAAAGAAAATTCAAGTTTTGAAGTTGTAATACTACATGATAACTAAAAGTGTCAATCAGAGGATTTCCACAAACCAGTTAGCAGCATGAAAGTTGCAGAAATATCAAACAGTACTACATTTCTTGAAGTCTGTATCAATTTTAAGATTTAGGAGTTTCTCCACAACTATGGGATATATGACCTTTACCTGTGTGGAAGTATTTTTGCTTCAGAAATAAGATAACCTGCTTTCAAATCTCCCTTCAGGGAAACTTTCTGCCTTCTCAGTTACTCCCAAAAACCAAACTTAACTTCAAGAAGCATACTACATATTTGATGTAGCAGAAACAAGAAGCTACTGGATCACTTCAAGATTGGTTAGAAACATTCTGAAATTCTTCCTGCTCCACCCTCCAAATCAGCCCAGAGGATCACTACACCACTCAGATTTGGTGACTCATAAAATTCAGAAGTTTTCTGGCATATTACTCAACATACAGTCACTGCTATGATGTGAACATTGCTCTCATCCCCAACCACAGCAGAAGAGATCCCTATCCAGACATAAAGAGGAAATTTCCTGTTTCTTACAGAACAGAGCTCAGTAACATGGAATCTGGATATTAGCACAATTTTATTCCCCATCATACAGTCCACACGGAACAGCAGAGCAAAATTTAAGAATAAACCAACAGTTTAGCATGTGATATTAGTCACGGGGGGTACCTATTTCCTTCCACTGACCTTGGAGAATGCCTACGAGGCAGCAAGGATAATTAACTAATACACATATTTTAAAGAATAACACTACCAAACAGTCTATCTACACTTTCATGAACTTAAATATAACAATAACTACTATATTTCTTTGTTAATAATAAGCACATTTCATCCAACATAACTTATTTTCTTGTATATTTGCAACTGAAAAAGAGCTAAACGGCAAGAATGGGATATTCTGTGGAAAGTGTCAGCTTTCTACCAGCCTTCAAAGTCTGATCAATTCAATTTTTAGAAACCTATGGAAATTTGAAATTAATTTAGAGAAGTAGAGGTAAAACAACCCAAACAATTACAAACACCAAGCTTCATATTCAACTTAGTTAAATGAGGTGGATTGTCATACACAAAGGAATGACAAGCCAAAGTCAGATAGCCTAGAAATGATTCTTGAGTAGAAACATTTTAAATGTTCCTGTATCCTATATCCTGAAGAGCTTCTCCAAAGACAAGCTGCTACACATATGCAGTAGTGATCCTCAGTAAAGAGATTTCGAGATTTTGACAAAAAGGATAAAGCAGAATAGAAGCTTGCATGGAGACCTTGTAACAACCTTCCAGTACCTGAACAGGGCCTAGAAGGAACCTGGAGAGTGACTCTTCATCAGGAATAAGGAGTAATACGTACAAATAGGAAGAGAGGAAATTTAGGTTACATATTAGGAAGAAATTACCGTGAGGGTGGTGAGACACTGGAGCAGGTTACCCAGGGAGGTTGGGGACGCACCAGCCCTGGCCATGTTCAAGGCAGGTTAGATAAGTGCTTGAGCAGCTTTGTCCAGTGGGAGGTGTCCCTGCCCATGGCAGCAGGGGGTGGGATTAGATGATCTTTAAGGTCCATTCCAACCCCTTAACATTCTGTGCTTCTATGATATAAGCAAGTAGACTACTTCATGCAAATCTCTGAACGTGCTGAAAGATCTAAACAATCTCAAATTCCAAAAAAAGGTACTGATATATTGTAAGCTACATAAACAGCAAGGTTGTTGCATTCTGGACGATTTTAACAACTGAAGGAAGGAGTCACTAGGCTCACGCCATTGTCATGTTGCATTCAGGTGCCTCTACACTGCTGGTGAGGCACAGAGCACATCCCCCCTGCTGTCCATGGCATCATGGAGGCCCCCAGACACTGCCATGGGGAAACCCTGCACAACAATCCTGGGGCCATGTCTGACCCCAGTCCCCACACACCCTGCCTGATCCTGGCACCCCTTGTGGGCTGATATCCCATCACAGCCTGTTCCCTTCCCTGGCGAGGTGCCTGGCCCCTGGGGCTGCCCTGGTCCACTGTAGATGACCTGTTCCTGGCTACAGCGGTGGGATGGGGCTGGGCTGCCAGGCCCTGCCCTGCTGCCCTGGGGAGCCTCCAGTCTTGCAGGACCCTGTCACTTCTGAACCCTTCCTAAATCTTTCTATTCTATCATTGTCTATTGTTCTTGTTGTTTTTGTGGTCTATTCTCAAAATGCATTCCTTTCCAGCACCAATGGTAAAACATTACTTTGAGTGTTCTGCAAAGCGACTCCATCAAACAGATGATGGAGCTCTGTGACATGTGTTACACATCCGCCTAGTTCAGCTTGGAAACACTACACTTTTAAATAACAGCCTCGAGACTTCTGTCGGCATCTTACAGAAGAGTTGAGTCATTCCTGGCTCAGGCACTGCCAGCCAGAGGGAAGAGGCTGTGGGCAGGAGGGTGCTCTGCACCCACACCGCCCCACCTGCCAGGCACAGCTGATTGTGCAGTGCTGTGGTACAGTCAGGGCAGCACCAGGCTCCCCCTGTGCCATCCCTGCCCCACCGTGGGACAGACAAAGATTCCCAGTGGAAGCAACTCACAGGCTGAGACATACATAAGCACCAAGGGAACAGCTGCCCAGATGTGCGGCCTCAGCCTGTGCTGATGTACCTGGGTAGCGCAGCTACTGACACCACCACACCTGTGGTACCACAGGTTTCAACAGCTATTCCCTCAGATAAAATTCAGGATGGAACAACTCATTTCTAAAGGATAAGCCAGCTTCCATGGGGTAAGCCAGAATATATGAGACCTCTGAAATCCCACTGTCATGCTGCAGGGCAGGCAGAGCCACACTGTCGATGCAGGACAGCTGGAAGGCTGTGTTTTGCTTGTTTTTTACCTGATCAAATGAAAATAGAATTAAAATCACTCATAATAAAATATGCATAAGCTAATTTTTCTTCTAGAGTGGACAAACTGATTACGAGTCCGAAAGTCTGTGCCAAATTGTGCCAAACACTGTGCAGATAACACTGTCATCCCTCTTCTCAGGGGGGTTTACAAAGTTAAAGTAGTAAGGTCTACAGAGTGAGCAATAGAAGAAGTAACAGGCTTTAATTTACAGCTGATGTCAAAATTAGAAAGCAGTCCAAAACCTGGGTATCATAGAACGAGAGAGCTGACAAGTAGAGCAAAATTGTGGGAAACAAGATAATAATGGAAGATATAAAACAGCAAATGCCTCGATTATTCTCACCCATACTTTGTATCAACTCTTAAAGCAATTTTTCAAAATTATGTATAGTAATAAAGTAAAACACAAGTAATAAGGGCAGGCTGCCAAATAGTACTTAAAACACAAATCAAAGGAACATGCTGGAGTACACATTAAAATTTAAACCTTTCATCTGCTACTTGTATGACGGTATTGAGAGAAAGAAAGAAATCGAAAACTTTTGTCCCTAATTAAAACTCCCCATTGAGATGCAAGGCATTAGAATTTCATATAAAGTGTTGTTATATCTAGACAGTAATGAACATAGGTTTTGGTATAACTAAGACGGAGAGGACAGGGAGTTAAAGAATGACATTTGTCATTGCAAATAACAGGATTTTTAAAACTGATTTAATGCATGTATATACTTTATGATACCAGGGTAAAAATTATTCTGAGGGCCCAAATTCTCCTGCCTTTTCCAGAATACTAGGATAAAACTCAATGAGCAGAAAAACAGAGGAAGAAAAAAAAAAAGAAACTTCTTTTTTCATGCACCTCTTCAGTACTAGTAGGTATAAGCCAAAAGGATACCTGGATCCTTCTGAATGTGTTCTCTAGTGTCTGGACACATTTCCTGGACACTGTTTAATTTACTAATATAGACATAGCTATGGAATTCATTGCTGTGAAGTCACAACTGATTTGGTAATGTACCATAAGCCAGAGAGGTTATGCCTGCTGCTTGCTTACTATTGCAGCAAGTACAAATCCACCAGCAATAACAGACACACAGAATTAAAGAGGAAGCCTCCTCAGTGGTCTACATGGAAATGGATACAATAACAGCTTGGAAATATGTGTGAAATCAGAATTCTAATCAAAACTGGTCTTCAAAGTTTTCTGTCTCTAGTAGTTTACAAAATTGTCTTGGTGTGTCAAGAACTACCAGGGCAATCTGTAATCTGCCAGGCAAGTCTGTGACATTTTATGTGTTTCCCTGAGAAACAACGTACCATAAGAGGTTGCTCTAGAAATAATGCTCACAATGACAAACAATATTTATGACATAATAAAAATATTCTTTTGAAATACCAAGAGAAAAGAAATATACTTTCAGGCTTCTCAGTTCAAGGTCAATTCTGGCAATTCACATTATAAACCATATGAAAAAGCTTTTCATGCCAAAATGACTGGCCCTTGTGTTTGGGCTTTATTTATTTTAACAGTAAGACAACTTTGAAATGTCCAAATAGCAGAAGATCATTTTGTTTTCATATAACTCTGTAAATTTTATAGATCATTAATAATGAATTCTCCAAGTACGTACTCTCCCTTTGTTTAAGGTAGGGCTTGTGGGCAGAACTGAAGCAGAGGAGTGTTGTTGCAGCACTAGTATTGTTGCTATCGCACTGCTTAGAAACAAAAGTTAAAAATAATGCTTCTTGCTAGTTCTTCACATTCACAAATGCCTTAGTATTGGTTACAGTGATAGTTCCTGGTTATGTCAAGCAACAGTAGTCAAAAGAATTGAAAAGCAAATTTCTACTAATTGTTAACTCATGAGATTCTGGGGTTTAATCATAAAGACTGAGTAGTTTTTTTGTAGTTCAAAGGCATGTCTGCTTCAACTTCACTAAGAAATAGAAACAAATTCTGCAAATTCCCACATTTCTGCACCCAGTACTGGCTATTGCATGCTTAATTTCGTTTGAGTACAAAGAGAATTAATTTCTTTCCATAGATACATTTCCATATTCCAATACCTAGTTCTAGTTGATCTTATGTTTTTCTAGAATAACAGAGGTTACAAGGGTATTTCAACACATGAATCACAATACATTGCACATTTGATCTCCTATTTACCTGGTACTTTTAGGCAAGCTTCCTAGAGCATAGAAGGCATTTACATCTCCTTTGCAATATCACAGATATGGAGGGCTGGCTATGGCAAGATGAAAGAATGGGTATGAACCTTAAAAAAAGTGTACCTTTTTTTTTTTTTGGTTATAGAAAGATGGAGCTTTCTATGTCTGCCAGCCAAATAACTGTTTTTAAAAACATGCCATAGCACTTTTTAGACTGGTTTACTCTTTTTGATAAATGTTTTTTGGATGTTGCAATCTTTTGAGATCCTTGTATGCAGGGAAATACCTCTACTTCTAGTCTTGTTCAATGGCTGAAGTAGATCTCCATTCTACACCTACCATGAAAAGAAGTAAGAAGATTATTCTGGTAAAGTGGGGCACCAATCCAATTCCTTGCATAGGTTCTGTGGCATGGCATTAGATGAAAATAGCTGATGAGTAGATGCTCTGCACCTTTATATTTAACATAAAATGCACAACCTGATTTTAAGAGCTTTCTTAACAGTAAATTAGAGAAAAAGAAAACAGATACCAGATAAATTGTAATTATCAGTAGTACATGATATAAGCTCTCATTTCTGGCCTGATGGGAGTCTGTGTTGCATTGTGGACCTCTGTGGGTGTGACAATAATTTCTAGTGCCTCAGCAGGACTATTGTCAGTAGGCTTATATTTGCAGCATATGAACCCACATGCCCACCAGAAATAAGACCACATATAGTGAATGAAGTTTAAAAACGTTATCAGAATTGGTTTTCTGGTGTGCAGACTGGGAATTTATCATATCTCTTACGCTTTATTTTCTATATGATTCTCTGTAATATTCCAAAACTCATTCATTAGCATATTAGGAAAATGCAAACACAGCTGAAAAAAATGAGTACTGTAGTATTTGGAGTAGTTACCTAGCATTAATAACATGAACCTTGTTTGCAAAAATAACCAACTGTGTAACAACAGAAATGGCAAGAAAAAAAAGACAGAAAAATTTTTGTAGAACCAGCAACCCAATCTAAACCTTTTTAAAAGGGTAGGATTTGTAGTAATGAAAACCACCTTTTACTGGACCAGACTGACCCATCTGGGAGATACAGGTGTTTGGGCAATAAGGCCTTCAGGTCTCAAATAGCAATTGCAGTCTTTAAAGAATAATACAAGCTGAGAATATACAAGCTGCATGCCTGAAGTTGCATATCTCAGGTCATCTGAGAGAAAAAGGTGATAAGTATAAACTGATTTTAATAAAAATATGAGTGGCTGTACCGGACCATAGCAGAGCTCTAGAGACGTGTTTAAACCATCTTCACTTAAGCAATGGCCCATACAAAAAGAAAGTTCCCCTGGTTGCTCATGTTCCATTGTCACATCCCACTTTAGGTGATAAAAATGTTCTAAATGTAATAAATTTACTAATTTAAAATTCTACTTAGACTGATGATACTTCCCAGAAAAAACGTAATTCAAAGTCCATTGTGATTACAGAACAAGTTTAAAATTCAATGTAATTTTGAGGGCTGAAATAAAACACGGCTCTAGCTGTTTAGATAAATACTAGCAGTAAGAGAAATACTAACTACTTAGCAATGGCATTACACATCATTAAAGTCTCATACCTTGGTCCTATTTGACCATGGGTATTTTATCCTTAATCAATAAATATAATATCTGTGCTAACATTCAAAATATAACTAAATGTTTCGATTCTTACATACTCAGAAGAATTAAGAAAACAATCAACACAAAAAAAAGGTAAGAGCACGGAATTGCTGTCCACTAACATCCCCGATCCCTGTCAGAAGAGCACCAGATCCACCTAGTGGAATTTTCCTTTATTGCAATGACTCTAAAATGCCATCTTGTAAGTAATATCACAATATATGCTGCCTGATGGGAAAACTAATATGTGATATTGTCTTTGAATCACACAGTTTAGGGCTGGGGAGATTCCTGCTAGGTTTCTTCCTGTCATGCAGGAACTATTATGCTTGCTTTCACCTACCTTAAATTTATGAAAGGATGATGTTTATGCTGCTCATTTGGAGAGACAGTATTTTCTAATTTTTTATATGTCATGAATTTTTTTTCCTTCTAACTAAATTAAATGTGTCTTTTTTGTGTAATCTTATTTTTTTAAGCAATTGAATACATTACTCTGACAACTATTTGGCTTTAAAATTCAAACCTATAAAGTTCTGTCATGTTCCTTCTGTACTCCACAGCAGTATTGGTAACAGTATTAAATTCTGTTACTGATATAATTTAAACTCTCAGGTGAACTTTTTGTTTTTCTCTCAATTCCCTAAAGCACATATTAGTATCTTTCTGGGAATATGTGCAAAACTGTACTAAGATGATGCATAGAAATATCAAGGACACTTAAAAATATGTTTTGATAATGTGTCTTTTTACAATATATTCAAACTATTTTGTATTTTAAATTAATCTCAGGAATATAGGCAGGAGTTGGTGATTCTGCATGTATGACTGTTTTCAGCACATAAATCAGCATAATCAGATTTAATTCCTTCTTTGCCATATACATACTTATTTTCTTAGACAACACTAGAAAAATGTTTATAAAGTTCTCTAGGCCTCAAATGTAAAGCAGATATATTAGCTGAACCCACACAGCATGCTGAGCTATACTTTCAGTAACTGCTTGGTTTGACTGTGAACACAGAATTAACATTTATTATCTTGCTGTGAAATTTACAGTTTATCATCACACACAAAATTTATCCTTAGGAAGTGCAAATGGGTTCAAATCTGTAGGCATAGCTGTAAAGAGCACAGCCATTATAAAATTAAGTTGGTGCTATTTGATGGGATTTATCTTGCCTGAATAAAAAACCACAGGTCCTGGATAAAATGCAGGAATTTAAAAAGGAAATCTGAAAAACTGTTCTATATGGGATTATTCTGGACTTTTTCAGAATAATGGCATGCCAGAAAAATGAAGTTATTTACTTTGTTCTTTCTATTAATAACTAGGAGCAGAGATTTAAAAAGACATGGTATAAGTTGTTCTCTTTTGCAGTACAAATGCCATAGAAGTATGAGAGACATAGCTGCAGGACTGAAAAAAACCCAGACATATGATACAAGATGTTCCTAAGGAGTAGGCAGCATTTAGCAGTCTGGTACATCCAGTGGCTGTTAATGATAAAATGTGTTGGTATACGATGGTGTGCTACAATTCCTGTCTCAGAACATACCGAGACTTTCAAGTACGTTTCCTCAACTAAGAAACAGGTTTCTAGGGGAAACAGGTTTCATCTCAGGAGTTTTGATACTGGGACTATTTTTTAATTACTATTTTTCCTGTACATCACAATTTTAAGTCAATAATCTCTATTGTATTTTCTCAAGTACAAAGCCAAGTAGAGATTCAGAGCAATATTAATCTTATGACATATAAAATGTCCATGATAGAGATCTCAGTAGTCACATAAAGGTCCCTTTAATTAACAGGGAAAAATAGCACCTTTAAAGCATGACTCATTTGATATAATTTAGGCATTCGCCTTAGGACTAGATGAATCACATCAGAGAAATGGATGCATATCTTCCATTATTATAGCAAGAAACTAGACATGTATCTCCTATGACTGAGTTGTAAATATGAATTTCACTGATATAGTCAGAAACTGAAATTTTATCCTTCCATTATTCCTCCTTTTGCTAAGCAGAACACAATTTAGCATGTTCAATACAAGTCAAAGAAAACACTAATTATTTCATTCCAATTTCAAGTGATCACCTAGGTACATTAAACAAACTTTCAACTTTTAAAAAATATTTAGACATTTTTAAATTATATAGATTTTCAAATGCAATTTATTTTCAAAGTTTTTAAATAAATGTCAAAAATATTTTTCCTGTGACACAGTTATGAAAAAAAGTGTTTCTTAAGCCAATTTAGTAAAAGTAAAATTAATACAGTTACCAGTATATCCATGATTGCCTACTGTAGGACCAATTAATGTAAGCAACTTAAGAATTAACACATGCATAGGGAAAACATAGGTTTTTCTAATAATGCAATGTCCTGCTCCACTTCCACCTGCTTAATGGTGGAATATGTAAAATAATTAATATAATGGGCAGATGAAAGACACTGTTAGGAATTTTGCCCAACACTACCCTTTATTTGGAATAATTTAGTAACATTGTGCTGTGAATTCTTTTGAACGTGAATCATTTTGGTAATGGCTGGTTAGAAGATGCACTCTAAAATATCAATAATGTAACAGGGTTCTTCTGCTTAGCCATGAGGAGAGAACTGATTGAGTTAAAGCTCTCTGAGAATACTGTTAGCCTTGTTTGTTATTGCTCATCCTGCAATAACATATGAAGACTGGCAAAAGAGAAGTTTTAAAAATAAAAACCAGGGGAGGGAGGCCATAAGAAAATTAAACATAACACAAGAAGTACATCAGGATAAGTATACACTGAATTATATCACCCTGATAAATGATTGTGTAATTTTTTTTTTAATATTGCTTTGTATATAGCTCCACATATCAACAGAACAACTCGTGGTATCCTACAAGCAGAGACACACATTTTAAATATTCCTAAGAGCTTCAGGGCAAAGAAATGCACTGAACAAGCTGGGTTGCTAAAGTATCAATAAGTTCCATGAGGAGATACAGAAGACTTCCAAGTTTTCAGCTGCTGGCAAGACAGCTTTGGTGAAAGCACTGAAGGTATAAGACCTCCAGATATGTCCCAGAATGTCCATTGCACCGACCAGTGTTTGTTCTTCCCATACCAAGACTACTTACTTTTGGCATGTCAGCTAAACTGGATTAGGAACTTAGGTGGGAAACTCACAGTGAGAGCAAAAGGAATATTTTAATGGTAAACTACCCTTGGGATAAAAAAGATGAAGAAGAAAACAAAATGAACAATGAAAATAATTTATTTCCCACACTGTTTTTCAAATCCAAGTGTCAGCTAGCTTCTAAAATAAACAAAACATGCTGCTACTTATTACTATTTTGCTAGTTGCGGGTAAAAACTGATGGTGGATATTGTCATTAACACTCACCTCCCTTACAATTCAATAAAAGATTTGTTATAAAGAGATAGCTCTTTTGGCAGATATTTAGGAAAGGTTTTGGGATTTTTTCCTTATTTTTGTCTGTTTTAATTTTTTTTTTTTTTTACTTGCAGGACATCAGGAGGACTTGATGAAGACTAAATCCAAATACAAGATTTCACATTTTCAGAATTATGTGTGTTGTGATTCTGATGAGTTTTCTGCTTACCAGTAAACACGTTTCTGACCCTCCTATTCATTTAAACTTACCTTGACATTTTCCCATCATTAGATTTATATTTCAGAACCTCTGAGTCTATTTAGTGCCTTGATAATTGCTACATGCACAGTCAAAAACAAAAGAAGCGAGTTTCAGGACCAAATAAAATTCTTTACTTTCCTATTAATTAGTCTGTGTTAAATTATCAGCAGTATCCTCCTTGATTCCTTGTAGAAAAATGCAGTTGCTAATTCCATACTTACACAGAAAAAAAATACTTAGGTTAACACAAATAAATGGGATGCTAAAATGCTGATGCTTGTGGAAATGTAACAAATTGTCAGCAATAAACACAAAATCTCAGCCATTTTGCTTAACAGCACTTCCTGCAAAACAGAGAGGGGGTTTTATCCCTGACACATTGGAATAATCTGTGTTAAATCCCTGGGGAAATGCAAAGAAGATAGCAGTCAGATTGCTTCTCTGCCTTATCTGAATTCCAATGTCCATTAGAAATCTTATGGTGAAAAGCTGAAGTACACATCAAAATCCAGAGGAAAATATTTTGCCAAGAACCTCAGCTTAAATGAAACATCTCCAAAGGATCTTTTGTAAACTCTTAAACTCTTTCTCACATCAAGGCATTCTTGACACAAATCTCCTTACCTGAAACACTATCCAATGTTCTATTTCTTCTATAATATAGGACATGTGGTCATCTTCCATATTTTCTGTAAATCATCATTTTGATATCTATAGTATTGTTTATTAATAACACCATAAAAATACTGAGAGAGAGTATAATTTCTGATCGTATTTTAGAGTGTTCTAGCAGCTCACTGTCAAACCTTGAGGGTGAATCTCTGATGAAAAGGGTCAGCAAGCTGATTTGACTAAAGAGAAAACCTAACTGTGAGAGCAATTTTGAATATTTGAAACTCTCTATGTGTCTGTGTACTCATTTGCTTCCATTTTAAACAGACATAAAATAAAGACTGTCATCTTTTTTCTGTTTTATGTGATACTCAGATACTCTGTGTTTGTTTCTTCAAAATGCATTTCTAGTAATTGCTAAACATATTAGCTTCTAATGGCACTTGTTTCTGACTCTTGACATCTCATCCTTGCATGTATCTCATTTGCTACTAACTCCCCTCAGTTCTCAGCTTCCTTTTTCCCATGCTGCAGTTCTAGCGAATTTCCAAAGCCAACCACTCCATATGCTCAGAGGCATATTAAACTTCTGTCTTTTTTTTTCTCACATTGTCACATCTTATGCTTCTGATTCCCAGAGAGCCACAAATTAACAAAAAAGAAAAAAAAGTTCACAGACCAGAGCAGATAACCTAAAATAATGAACTTTTTTTTGGTAGATGTCATGTACTAGTGCTGCTGTATGCTTTGCTATCAAAAGCAGGTGAGAAGAATTATTTCTGCTTGCAAATTGTTGCAAAAGCTTCAATTAAAGAAGCAGCATGGATCTATCACTTCTCTTTAATAATGTAAATTTATGAACTAGCCTGGTGTTTTGCCATCCATCCTCCTCAGCTATGGCTTTGATGCTTATCTATTGCTTATATAAATCTTACATAAATTTAACTTATAAAGCAGGAAGCACAAAATACCTTGCCTTTGGTTTTGTTCACTGAAAACACAGTAGAACCATATTGTGTGTGGGAACACGAATGTTTTAAATACGTAGCTCTGCATAATTCTTCTTCTTGTGCTTTATGTGTGCACATGAGTGTATATGCATTTCTTTGTTGCTTACTGGAGGGGAAAGTATTTTATAGAAAATCATTACGACTGTGTTTTCTGTTTTCAAGTAGATCATGCATGTGGAACAGGAGATTATGAAAAAATCCTTAGATAACAGAGACTGAAAGACAGTTATTAGCAGCTCATCTGCAACCACTCAATAGAATTATTATTGAATCTACTACTTTAAAGGGTAGCATGAAGTCCAGACCCTGAGAAAATCAGGATGGCCAGGTGCTTGGCTGATGCCTCAAGAGTGATAAAAAATGCTATTTGGAAAAGCCATATATGTCCTTTACTGATGAATGTGTTCATACAACCTGATTAGCTCAGACAGGTTCTGATCCAGCTTTTAATATGTGAAGAAAAGAATAACTAAGGTCTAACCATATTTTTTCCAGTAGCTTCTGTCCTTAGTGGATCTGAATCAGGCACTTAGTTCATCGATTAAAAAAACACAGATAAAGTATGCTAATAGATTTTGAAACTGATTTTCTGTTTTGAATCCTAGAAAACTAGAAAGATTTCTAATTTCTTATTAACAGACTCACAGATTTGCAACAGCTATGTTGTAATTCATTATCTGAATAAAATTTTGAATATCATTGCACAAAGAGACAAGTTTAAGTCATTTTCTCCAATTATTTTTCATATTATAGAAGTGCATTCAAATCCATACACATACTGTTTTTGGATGAATACAGCATATTCAAGATCTCTACACTGTATGAAGAACAATCTTTAAAATGAGCAATGAATAAGAAAGTACAATTTGAGGTAGGAATCTAAATCAGGAATCAAATGTACATAACCTTGCAAGGTCTTGATCATTATGAAAGGGATTGCAAGTACCTGCCAATAACTATTTCAAGAAAGTAAACATTTAGGCTGCCAGTGTGCTATCTACATCTATAGAAAATTTATAGCTGGAGAAAATGGTATTTAATTTTGAAATAATACAGACTGAATATGACAGGTTTCTTGGCACCAACAGCTATTAGAATTGTGCACTGCCTTTTATGGAAAGTGACTGAAACCTTATTCCCTTGAAAGTTAAAAACAGTGAAGGATAAAAATCCTTTAAGATTTAAGATGACTTTAAGGACTCAAGCCCTGTTGGCTGCAACAGAACGTTTTACAGTTGAGTAAATACTTCATTTCCCCTCAACTTTATTGTTTTGAAAAATTTTGACCTTACTTCTATTAATAATCTTGGTATAATACTTTCCAGTCTTTTTTGAAATCCAGGGCTGTATCTGTATGATAGAAGTGCAGTGGACTGCAGAGATATCCAAAGTAGCTCTGAACGATATGAGACAGGAGAATAAAGCAAAAGATCCAGGGTAAGGCTGCTGTCCTAATTCTGGCATATTAATCACACTGATAGGTCTATATGGCACAGCACTGCATTGGCTCTTGTACCTGAGAACGTTAACAAAATCTGTTATAGAGGGAAAATATTTCTGATCTTCAACATCTTTATAGTTACAATGACTGCCATTCAGTCCTCTTTACCTTCACCTATTGAAATCAGTTGCAAACGGAAGACAAATCATGCTAACCAAGATCTGATACACTTGGGAATTTTAACTTGAAATATCAACTCCTCACAATATCCTATAGAGTAATGCAGAAGCAGAAAAAAAAGATTTAGGAAGATTTTAAAGAATTATTACTCCTTTGCACACTACTGATCACATTATTCTTTGAAAAGCACCAAAATAGTACTGCAGTCCTTAAAACCATTATGTAATAAATTCTGCAGCTTTATTTCTTTGAAAAAAGAGGATATTTCTTTATGATTTTTATCACTGCAAATTGCTTCAAAGTAAAGGCAGAAATATTAGTTTACAACATCAACACAGTTACATTCGTGTTTGCTTTTATGTATCATCACCTTCAAGTATTTTGTATTGACCTTCAATCAACACAATCTGTTTCAAAATGCCTTAAGCTAAAAGTGTTGGAGGTAGGTTTTGTGGGCAGAAAACGCAAGGATTTGAAACAAACTATTTATTCCAGCCCAAGTATCCCAAATATTGTCTACAAAATAAAATACCCATAATGAAATTATTTAAAGCAGTTATCTTTTACTACAATTGACAATTCTTGTTGTAATGAAGGATGCTGTCCTAAGCCTGAATATTTCAGAGGTCAAATTTAAAATAGGATATATATAAAATTTCTAAATTAATATCAGCTTGATCTGAAAAATAGTATTATTTAAAAATGGAAATCCAATTTCCTTGCTGGCTCATCAACACTTAAAAGGTTAAGCTGGTAAAATATAATTCTTTATTCAGGCCTCTTCTAAGCTACTGAAGGCAGAACAAGTTGTTGCCTAGGACAACAAAATATTTAGTGACTTTATTTTATCTGTTTCTGTAGAGAACTTGTGGGCTGGCAGAAGAGGTTATTTTCCAGGGGTTTTAAAGGAAATAAGAAGTTTATTGTACTCCCTGGAAAGGAGATCACATTCTGAAGGCTTGGAATATGAACCTTCTGATAGAACACTGAGATTTTAGACAGAAAATCAAATTATAAGGCAATTTGTTTGTTCCCTGAATGGAGAGAGATTTTGTTAGGATACTTCAGAGACAGTACTCTCTCTGGCAATAGGTAGAGCAGGTTGCTTTATAATGCAAGATATTTTTATTAATAAATCAATCATTTGTGCTACCTTGTATGTTACAGGACAAGAAAATGATCCTGCAGATGGAACACAATAGGTGCTAAAATTGCTCAGTTTTGATTATTAGTGCTAAAAATGACTGCCAATCACTACCTGATTATAATTTGTTTTGAAGAGAGCATGGGGGAAGAGCAGGAAAGAAATAAAAGAGAAAAAGAGGGGGAGAAGTTCTGATTTTAAAAATTCTAAAGCAAATATTTGCCTCAGAAAGGAGGGAAAAGCAATTGCTATCTGTCAATTTCAATGGCTAGATTTATGAATCAATCATTGTTGATGCTTGCTTTAATACCACTTTTAAATCAAAAACCAATATTTTTGCCATTGCCATAATGTAAGGAAATAATAGAATCAGGGAAATTACTTCAAAGTATTTATGTCATATCTTTTATTTAAATAACCTGTAGTGTAAAATGACATCAGGTGGATTAGAAAAAAATCATTATACTACAAAAANAACTAACTAACTAACTAACTAACTAAAAGAAGTGTTTTTCCTCCCACTTCTCTGGAGTCTGAGCACTGCCATGATCCAAAGTGGGAGTGGGAAGAGGTAAACACAAGATGTTTAAAGGAATTGCCATGGTTTATGTCATCTTGTGATCTTTTGCAAATAACAGTATAGAGGAAAGAGAATGATGCATTTTAAAAGCACTTTCTGTAGCGTGAGGAACAGATGGAAGCTTGCACATCAAATCACCCCAAGGCTGTAAGATCACTACCTATGCAAAATGTTACATGGAGAAACTGTCTGGAAGACTTAAATATGTTATCAAGATAAAATACTGGCACGTGGATCTCTTGAGACACAGAGCTACCAATGAGATTTCTAGAGACAGCCACTGCAATACTACAACATAACAACAGTTTCTAAATTATAAGTAACATCCACAGTAATTTAGGAACTGAGTGACTAATGGAGATATTATCAGCACTTAAAACAGAAAGTCTGACTGCAGAAAGAATGATTTTCAAATGCAAGATCCAAAGGAATAAATTTAAGACATAATTGCAATTGGTATGTATTTAATTGTTGCAAAAGAAACAGATAAGCCTTATTGAAACCACTTTGAGACCTCTGTGGGTGCCCTGGATAAAGAAAATCTACACAGCTCCTGCATATGGAAAAACAATGCTGTTTGTATAATACTACATGGCTTTTTTTGAACATTTAATGAGCCTACTGATCCAGTGACAAAGGTAAACAGAGTAATTTAGAGTATTATTCTTTGTATTTGCAACCACAGTGGCTAACACATATGAATGTAATCCAATTTACAGCATTGTCTTACTAATGCAGGAGCAACTGAAACAAATCCATATTATTACCTCATGAAGAAATAATGATTCATGATGAAGGCTATTCAGTTCCATACTCATCCTCAGAGTTTTTGACATGAAAAACACAAACGACTCTTCTGTTGTCAAAAGAATGTTTAATGTTTGGTCCTCTATATATATTAATTAGGATGGCTTTACAAATTAAGCCAAAGAATTTGAATGGATATAGAAAGTTTCCTTCATATTTCCTCAAAGAAACCAAGGTTGTCCACTACCCATTTCAAAATTGTAGTTATTTAATATAAAACCCACCATAAATGTAGTAGAAAATGTTTTCCTGAATGTATTAATGCATCTTACACATAGGTTACTACTCTACTAATGAGGAAGAAGAACTAAAGTTCAGTCTGCCAGGCAGAGAATTTTAAAGATTCACATTAAAATTTCAAAGGCTAGAAATATCTGTTCTCTAGTAAAAGAGGCACATTTGTTTTTGCAGGATGTCAGAGACATTCTCAAGAATTTTATGCTATCTAGAAACTGAAATAGAAGACTTTTGGTTTTGCATCAATATGATTGCATCTAAAGAATCCCATTGGGTCACATAAATGAACTTCAAGAACTTAATCAAGTACCCTAGTAATATGCTTCCAAATGTTTGTAAAGAGTGAAAAAAGTCATACAACTTTCTACACTCCACAACTCTAGAAGATATTTTTAATAACAAAATACCTAATAACTTGAAATCCCACAGCCTATTGCTAGTGCAGCCTCATGGTCTTGAAAGCTCTTCTGATCAACAAAATTGTTGGTGCCATTTAGAAAGCAACCAAAGGAAGAGCTATGGACACCTTTATCAATCAGCAGTGTCTCTGGGAGATCAGAAAGGTCTGTGGCTCTAAACACTCAGCTCTTTTCAGTGATATCAAATCTAGTAGGGGGCTCTGAAGTAAAGAGGAAAAGGAACAGGAATTGTAATTCTGGAGTTGCAATGTCTCAGATTACATTTTGTTTCTCTCCCAAAACTGTCTCTGCAGAGTGGCACACTCGGGAAATTAATAACAAGAGAAGAAGAGTCATAGAGTAATTTTTCAAACAATCTGAAGGACATCCCTCCTAAGAAAAAGACATCTTTTCATGCTAGATAGCATGGGAAATTAAGCTGTCAAGTGAGCACTGTAAAAAATCCATCCATTTGGTGTGTACTACCCAATTAAACTATCTGCTTTGTTGCAGTAGATGAAGAGGCTGCTAAGTGAGACACTAACCTGAACAAGGTATCTGAATGCAGTATGTGCAGTATGTTTAAGTTCTTTAAGCACAGACTATATGTGGCACGGATATTGTAGGTGTATTAGTCAGCTAAGGCCCCATAAGAGCTCTGAGCACTAAGTTCAACACAGTGGCTTCCATAACTTAGACATATAGGCTCAAGCTAGATACATATAAAGAAACTCTGACTTTGAAATTAGACATGTATCATTGCCACTCTCTGACTGTATTTGAGCTGTAGAGAGAGGGATCAGAAAGACACAGAACAAGGATTTCTGGATGTCTGAAATTACTAAATGATGTAAGACTCTTTGGTTTGCAAGTAAGACCATTGACAGGAGAAATGACAGAAGTGTGGAAAATTAACCATAGCACAGAAAAGATAAGTAGAGAAGGAATTCAAAGATGAATTTGATGAGCTACTAGCAACAATGTGCAACTTTGCCCTTAAAACTTATTATCTGAGGACTGAAAAGTGACAAAATTGATGTCAGTTTTTGAGAATAGTTTAATGGAAGATCCAAGGTAATATTGACCCCTAGACCTGTCTCAGGTGAAATAGTAGGAATTTAAAAATGCATACTAGTAATGCACACATGAATAAAGACAACCAAGAAGAGTTAAAGCGACTGAATGTAAGGATGCCTCATATCTCAGAAGCCTACTGGTGTTCCTTGAAGCAGTCAAAATCATGTAGAGAAGGTTAACGATTTGCTTGATCTGCTTGTTTGCCTGAAGTCTTTTGATGAAGCCACTCTTAAAAAGCTTTTACAAAAAAATCCCCAAAAGCCACAAAACAGCAGTCATGACATTAAGCCATAAGATGAGGCTCTTTCATGGAGAAATAGCTGTTTAAACCAGGAAAATGCAGGAGAAATTGAAGTTTTCAAGGTGGAAGAAAGTTTCTAGTTAATTCCTCAAGAGATCTATGGATGAACCTCAGCAGCTCAATATATTTATTCGTTCTATAGTGAAGAAGACCAGCAGTAAGATTACAAAACTTGATGATGATAGGAACTTATTCAAGGTTAAAAAGTTAAGGACCAGTTGGGCCCAATTCCAGAAGTCCTTGAGCTCAAAATTATTATTTTAATTATGCTACGGAAATAAGTCATAATATGCTTGTTCATAATACACTTGCTACATAGCCTTCCCCAGTCCTCTGTTTATGGTGATTTTTATAGACACCACTGTGGGTTAGGCAGACCCACTGATCTGCTTCACTATGTCTGCTGTTAGGCTCTTTCATTCCTACAGTAAAAACATCATGGGCTTCAATAATCATGTACTCATTTTAAAAAAACTAAAGGGTCACTTTTCCACACAGTATATAATTCAATTAAATTGTGCGACTCATCAGCAATCTTGTGAAAGGTCCAAAGTATTTATGGAAGTATTTAAAAAAGTAAACATTATAAAAAGTATTTAATGGAAGGCAGTCCATTGATAACTAATTTCTCATTCTGGTATTTTTGCTCTGATCCTGAACAGCAATCATTATATCCTAAGAGAAACAAGGAGTGCAATTTGGGAGAGATTTTCAAGGACACTTCTCCAAAAGTTCAAAATCTGGACAGAAATTGAATCATATTGTAAAGATTAATTTTACAGAAGACAAAGACTGAATCTACTGTGTGAAAGAAGTATGTATGAGAAAATAAGTTCAGAGTGCAAGATGAACTAATTGAGAAGAAATGTAAACCAGGCCACTTCCATGTAACTCTCCTCCCAGGAGTTCAACTATCTGTGATTCCAGACCTACTTTCAGTACAGCACAGCTGTGCAACTGTTCTCAGTTTCCTTCTGAGAAAATTGCTAGGGCGTGAGAGGGAGCTGTGAGAGAATGCACAGGCTGGAAGCATTCAAGATAAGAAAGGTAAAGTTGCAGACATAAGTAAGATTGTTGAGACAGGGAAAACTGGCACCTCAAGGATTCAAGGAACAACACTCACATGAAGAGGCATAAAATCCTAATGAGAAAAAAGAAAGGGAAATCAGAAGATAGCAGCTCAGCACTACCACAGATCAGCCTGCTGCAGTGAGCCCCAGAGGCCAGCTCTCCCCTTACCTGAGTGATGACTACTTGCCCATTATACTGAGTGACTCATTTGATGGGGGTTGATTTAATGCCTAGTTCATTAGTCCTACAGTGTATTGTGTGTTACACGACAAATAACCTGCTTTGTGCTTTTAAGGTGTTTATATCTTGCCTGAAGAATCTCTATGGTAAAAGCTCCCTGAGGAGAGTGAGGCCCACAGGGGAAGGGTTACGTAAGTAATCCAGAATAACAGACAAGAATAATATGATTAGTCATATAGAAAAGCATTTATACTTTAAAGCACAGGTGCACAGGTGGGTTAGGGGATTATAAAACGTACTGGACTTTTTTTCAGCAGATTATATGTATTTCAGAAAAGTTTCTCATAGTTACAGCATTGAATAAATTATATCTGAATCTGAATACAGAATCTGATCTCTCTAATGAGCCAAGAAACCTGGGAGACAAAAGCAGAAGTGTTGGGAAAGCCTAATCTAGGAGAAGGCATTCTGAATACTTACAATCCCAGGGCAAGAAAATTAGAAGAATGTTTCCCAGAAAGCACATCACAGAAAGAAATGGATCTGGAAAAATTCTAAATGATCTAAATGAAATATTGATTAGTGAAACAAAACCTAAATTTCAAAGTCTGATCTTTCGAGAAGGACTGAGAATGCTGGTGGGAGCTTACAAGAAACACAGGTGAATAACTTTTTAAATTACTCTTCTGATTCAAATGCTTTTAGAAATTGCTGCTTGATTGCATTTGAAGAAACACATGCTCTATGTACACATAAAAGTTTGCAAGAAACTAGCACGAAAGTCAAAGATGTCATTACTTTGCTGGAATAATTTGAAATAAATTTTAGGAAGCTGAATATTAAATGTGTTTCTTAATGCCAGAGAGCTGGATGGGGGACCAGAAAAGCTGAGGGAAGGTGCCCTTTGCCACCAGTGCCTCAGGCATTCTCCCTCTCTCATATGCTTGGTGCTCTTCTCACAGTGGTTTTAAATGTGCTTACCTAGATGATAATTTACAAGAATAAAAAAAACCTGTTGAAATAAAGTAAGAACTGTTCTTTTTAGGAAGACAAGAAGTTCTGATCATCCCAGTGTCCTATGGGAATAAAAGGCAAATCATGAAGGATAACTTTAATAACAGAATCATTTTAGTTGGAAAAGACCTTTAAGTTCATTGAGTTCCACCATAAACCTAACAATGTCAAGTCCCACCAAACCGTATCTCTAAGTGCCACACCTACATGTCTTTGAAATATCCCCAGGGATGGTGACTCAACCCTGGTGACTTCCCTGGGCAGCCTGTTCCAACGCTTTCCTTTCAGTGAATAATATTTTCCTAATATTCAATATGAGCCTTGAGGCCATATCCTCTTACCCTACTGTTTGTTACTTGGGAGAAGAAACTGACCTGCACCTTGCTACAGCCTCCTTTCAGGTGGGTGTAGAGTGAAAAGGTCTCCCCTGAACCTCCTTTTCTCCAGGCTGAACAACCCCAGATCCCTCAGCTGCCCTTCATAGGACAGGTGCTCCAGACCTGCTGCCCTTTCGGGATATGCTCCAACACCTCAACCTCCTTCTTGTGGGGAGGGATCCAAACAGAAGATATTATCTCTAACATTAAACCTGTTTCTACCCCTCCATGGTTGATTTCCCAATAGCTAAATGGAAAGAAGCACCAAATACGAACAAAGGGATTTCTTGAACCAAATTAAGTATGGCTTTATGTCAAATTCAGTGGCTGAAACTGTTTAAAAAAGCTGAAATGAAGAAGTTATAATTTCTGTAGCCCTTGACATATTTTTATTGCATATTAGGCATGACTAATTTAAAATTTTCGTTCCTTCTACAACTTAAGCATCAAGGGCCACCAAACCAAAGGTACTCAGAATTCTTTTTAGGATTCCCAGTCTGTTTTTTCTCTTGTTTTTCAAGTGCCTGGATTTTGACCTACTCAAGTGAAGAGTCCTGTTCCTGAGTTAGTGGCTTTGACCTTTATGCCTTTTTTTATGAAAAACTTTCTGCAATAAGCTTTTTTTGCCATCCACTGAAGAAGTGAGACCTTTGAAATCAATTTCAGACAGCAGGCCTGCTGGTCAGAGCCACGTATCTCATTCTGACAGACTGCACAATGCTTCAAACCAATTTATTGTCCATTTCTGAAAGATTCCCTTCAATTTAAAGAAAATAGTAATAGTAAATACCTTTCTAAGCTACAGATTTTCTCAGTGAACATAGTATCACATTAAGCTCCTACTGATTGGGGGGAATCAAATATGGCAGAACTAAAGCAGTAATTCTTAAAAGACAAAACTGTTTTATTAACTCTGCTCTTGAACAATATAATACAAACATATCAGGTGGAAAAAATATTTATCTCTATAGATTCCTATGTCTATAGAAGTACTTGTACAACTATTAAACAGCTACTTCTTGCAACTCATGGCAAAAGGGGGTGTTTTCCTAAGAAGTACACACCTTCAAATGGAACATAATGTTAAGCATTAAAGTTAGAGGAACATAGGGGTTTGGTTTATACTAGTTTTACATAAATGTATTCCTGTTATCTTCAGTGCAGGTACTCACCTTTTCATCAGTTTAAGCAAGTTTGGAATCAAACAACAAACCTTTAATGACGTTTTAATGATCCACTTGGGGGAGCTAAAGGGTAATTTGTTTCGAAATTGATTGTGGCAAAATGGGATGCAAAATTGCACAAAACAATAACAGCAGAATATTCTACTTTTTTCAACTCAGTGCTGGTTGATGACCTATATTAGCTTCTGAGGCAAAGGGTCCCCAGTTCTTATTAAAATTCCAGCCATTTAGAGAAAAAAGAATCCCAGTTATAACTAGCTTAGCAGCAGACATCTGTAATGCATCAATCATATCCTGGCTTCAATTATGTACCTACAAGATCCATTAAATGAGACAAAACACATGAGGCAGAGTTTGGCCCTTACACAACATTTTTGTGCAAGTTAACATCAACTGTGACAGCAAGAAAAGAAATTCTAACATCCAATGGTTTTGTCTTCCAACTAATATGAAATAACTCCTTTTATGTTTTTCTTTCTTTTGTTTAGATGCTGGTCTCAGGCTACATCTGCCTGTGCCTCGTGCAGCAGTTACTGTGTTGCAACAGGGCTTTGCACCACAGTTATGTTCTTCATTTCTCCAGCCTGGGACAAGTGGGAAATGTTTCCTAGCATAAAACTACACCAGCTGCTTTATCTTATGCTTGATGACTATGGTTACTGGTAGCCCTAGGTCTGCTCTGGGGCTCAGGCACTAATCAGAGGCACAGATGTAGTATCTCCTATACCTGAAGGAAGAGCAGAGCCTTTTGTCTGTGAAGAATTAATAACATACGATATCAGGCTTCTCTCCAGGCAGAGGTTGCCCTAAAAGTTCAGGTGAACTGACATTACAGTTGATTTCAGAAGTCACAGCAAAGCTACAATCATCAGTCTTTGATAAGAAAAAACAACTCACTTTCAGACACATAATTCACATGAAAATTTCACTGGCAGAGCTATACTGTCAAACTCTTCACTGTAACATTACAACCTTCACTATAACAACACAAACTTCCTCTCATTCCAAATTACCCTGCAGTGCAGTCCACATTAAAGTTGCCCATACGTGGACATCTAATCAAACTGAGTCATGTAAATGAAGTTTCAAGCAAAAATGATAATAAAATAAAAAATTGTGTTATTTTAGAATAACTTACTAACTATAAGGGTTTCCTTATTTCATGTCTAATTCAGCTGGAGCATATGGGAAATGTAAACTATAAGTATCTCTACAGGAAGTACTGTTTCTAGGCACTTTAAAAGCAAAGATGTGTACTTTGTAGCTATAAACGCCCCCCAAATTTTTTTTTAAATGTCATTCAGCCTCCTGAAGGCAAACATAATCATACTGATGGAATACCATGCTAAAGACAATGGCAAAGTAAATGGAAGCAAAGGGTACAGTCAACCCAGCTACAGACATGAAAAGTGTAGTCATTAACAGCACTTGAGTGTATTTGTGGTGCAAATTGCTTTTCTGCATTCTCCTTGATGTACAAGGACAAGTACTATATAATGTATTTGGGAGGAACTACTGCTATAAATTAATCAACTTACATTAATTAATTCAATCTCCCATATTTTTTTCACAAGGTCCATCGATGTATAGCCATTAATTAGAAAGGATTTGGTATAGTCACCCAGTTCAATGGAATCCAGCCATTCAGCTACAGAGGAGGGGTTGTAACCATCGTGACCAATCTGCTTCATCTGAAAAACAAGGATGAGCAAAAATTACTGGTGATACTCATTAAACACCTTTCAGAAGAGGAGTTACATGTATTGTTTTCTTTGGGTCAGTTATCTTAGTCTCTGATCAACAGTCTTTTAATGGTTAGTACAACATGAAACAGTTTTGTGTTTAAGCAGAATAGAACTTAGTTTTCGATGCATCTTTTTCTTATGGATGCTTGCCTTTCACACCAAAGTATACCAAGACTGTAGATGAAGTTCAGTTCTTTCTAGACATCATAAAATACATAAGTGGGGAAAGACAAAAGGGTAAAAGAGACATTAATATCCTTACTGCCAAAAAAATGTCAGATTTTCACCTCAGATTTCACAGAAGGTGAAGAAATTAAACTGAGAAATGGTTCTTTTCGTATCATACTGCAAATGAAATATATGGTCTTGGTTGTATTATTCCTAATTTATCTTTTCTACCAGCCTATATGTTATTTTATAACAGCTGAACCTGCACTATATTTTTCTGTCCCCAGGGAAGGTTTAAAAAAACCCTCTCTTTACCTGCTCACATTTTTCATGGCACTCCTGGGAATTTAACATGTTTTAGATTGCTCACTGTCTGTTAAGCTGCCTGAGACTGGACAAATGAATCACGTATTATCGGAATGGAATTGACAGAATAATGTACACAGAAGTGCACCACTTGCATGCATATAGAAACACAGCCACCTAACGTCATAAACCTTGTTTTCATAAAAAACTAAGAAATACCACTAGCATCTAATTTTTCTGAATTGTGTTAAGCTGCCAGGAAGTAAAAGCTGCAATTTCTCTTTCACAACTGCCTCTCAGTGACACAAGTGAAGACTTTCTAGATGGTGACTAAAGCCATTAAAGATAAAAACGTATAAAGCCTCTACCTGTGCAGTTTGTTACACCACATTGTTTTAATGAATTTTAAAGTATTCTACAATAGTGGCAAAAATAGATGTAGAATGAGGTAGAAAAAATTATGAAATAGCCTCAATTTTCAACAGTATTCTGCACATATGGTCTTTCTATGGAAGTGTAACTGTTGCTAACTTGATAATACACTGAACTGGTAAATTGTTAAGAAGCTTATGAGGGTTAGAAACCATGGGTTTTGCATAGGTTCTCCTGACTGTGCAGGGTGACTGTAAATAGTAAAAGCCAGTCTCCCATTTTTGCTTACTAATATACACTCCTACTTTATGAAAAACAATGCAACTGTGACAGAAACATAATACTTTGAGCTTAAGTTTCAAGTGAGTGACAAAGTAATTAAAAAAGTAGAGAATTCTGATCTTAATATCTTGCCTGAACCAATTTATTTCTCACAGTTTATTTGAAATACAATTTAAATTCAGAGCAGAGAAAAAAAATTAAAGTCTGCATTTGAAACCCACAGCAGTGTTCGTCAATCTGGCCATTCAAATACAGAAAGCCAGCATGTCAGGGTCTTGATCTGGACTTGCTGCAGTGCCAGAGAAGAGTGATGCAAGCACACTGCAACACAAATATGAGAGTTTACTCATAGTCTTCTGCTGCAGATGTTGGGTATAAAATATTAATTGCAATATTTAAATGATGCAACAAAATAATTATCTTAAATCATAAAAGAAAGATAACAGAAATCACATAATTAGCAGTGGAAATCAGAGCCTTTCAGCTCACTGCTGTAACAAAGGAATCATACTAGAAAGAAAGAGCTCAGTTTTGTTGCTGCACTTGACATTTTGGAATTTATTTTCATCCTAATTTAGGATGAAGTTATTCTATGTTGAAAAGCATGGCAATGTCTTCTTTCATTGTCATTCAGACTTACATTAAATATTAGATTGACAGTAGTCTGTCCAGTGGACTGCAAAATACTGGAGGATCCTGGGAGGCCTGGCTCCTAGGAAACTTATTTCAGCATCTGATTTTAAAAATGGTGTGCTTCAACAGCAGACACTCGAAAAGCAAGAACCCGATAAATGGAAGAAGAAAAATCTAGTATAGAGAAGACTTGAAGACATATAGGCCCACAGGGAACATATGAGTTTTGGAAAATATAAGGTATTTTTGTTTCCTTTCTCTAACAAAGAAAACTGAAAACAATTTTCTGTGAAAAGAATTTTTGACATATCCAGATGGGGCACATTATACAAATTATTTCTTGTGTTTATTACTATTTGATCTCTACATTTAAAAGATTCTGATTTTAAAATGATTTTTTTTGGCTTCCTGATTTGAGAAACCCACACAGTCTGGTCCATACTTTTGGTAACCCATCAGCCTCTATGAAAAGTAAACACAACGTGGCAAGTTTCTAAATCTCTATTCCCACTGGAGACCATCATCAAAAGAATTGTTAAAATTGATATTCCTCTACTACAGCAGAGTTGCAAAGGGCTGCAGGCAAGTAAACACAGGTAAACAATACAATAAACAAGAGACTGAGAACAACTGAAATGGATGTGACAATTTCAGTCTTCAGATTTGGTGCCAATAGACAAAATTGTTATTGGGTCACTCAACAGCCTGTATGAAAATACACTGGTCTGTTGTAGGGCAGTAGCTGATTCTGCAAGCATTTTCCCCCTCCCTGTCCAAGAGTTTTGTCTGCTGCAGGTAGTGCAGTTGCTTAGCCTTGGATCAGATCTGTGTGAGGAAGAGCAGTGAGAAGTCTGGCCAGGGCTTTGGCCAGACCCCACCTTTTGCAGGAGTTACATGTGAGCTCAGGTCCATGTCCTGACACTTGCCTGAGCTATGCTGTAGGTGTGTCTGTGCCCAGCCCACATTTGTTCATCCTTGACCACTGACTCACCCTCCGAGGTGACCTTGTCCTGTCCTCATCCCTGTAAATGTCCTGTGGATTTGCCCTGGGATGTAGCTGCTCACAGTCACTGCCACTGTCACCTTGCCCTGCTCATCTTGTCCCAGTGCCCCCTGACCACTGCCCCCCGAGCTCCCAGCCCACTTGCCCTGGCAGGACAGTTAATACTATCACAAAAAATTAGTCTCAGAACTAGAATATTTACTATTGGTTTCAGCACAAAAGCGGTATTTTGTTTTGGCATTAACTGAGAACCACTCTTTTACCTAAAACAGGCTTTCTAAAATGTGTCTAAAATGAAAATGAATAAAATTTCAGTATCTGTCCTCTTGTATGGAAAGTCTCTTTCTATCTTTTAATAACATCAACTTTATTAACTGTCATTCATAGTTACCTGACTGTTTTCCTCTCAAATACTAACTGACAGACATATTGGTTACCTAGATGTGACAGTATCATTAATAGTATCTGCTTTTCATATAAAATGTTATGAGTTTTCAAATAAAAACACTTTGAAATATCTGTCTGGAAGTGCTGCCCTTTTACTTTGCCAGAGATTCAGTTTTTGCATCTTTCCCCGGTCTTCATTAACAGGTCATGGCTCTTAGACTGTATCTTTTCTTCTATACTGCACTATTATCCTGGACTCCTCTCACAGATAATTTAAACCCTGTAGGCTTCCTTATTGATTGATATTTCTTGAAAGAAAAACTCCCTCCTACCTACTGAGTGCATTTCCACGCATATTTCAATCATTTTGCACCAGCTACAACACAGGCACCAGTGGTGTCAAACATCCAAGTGAGGTGCACACTGTTTGACTCAGATCAATGTAAAATCTCTGAACTGCAAGTCATGACAGCGTTTCACATATTAACTGCTCATAAATAGGGGCACTATTGCTCTTCCACAGACACTCTTACCAGTTCATTCAGTTGTTTAGAGAGCAATACCAATGTTAGCTTTTTTTCTGCAGAAGATTTTCATGTGCCAACTGTGGAAAAGGCTAGGAATGGAAGCCCAAAGGATTTAGAGAAAAAGAAATATTTAAGAAAACATAATTCAAAAAAAGTATGGAAGAAGATACAAACCATATGAGATTTCTCTCCTAGGGCCTACTGACATCAGTATCACTTCCCTGGAAATGAATAGAAAGCAGAATCCAGAAAAAGCTGTTTCTCACAATAAAATAGCAATGTCAAGTAGTATCCTGATGGGTTGAGAAATCCCTCACAAGAGACTGTCTAAGTAACAGATTTTTAAAAAAAATATATCACTGCAGCGTCAATAGAGCATTTTACATTAGGATAAAAGGTACTTAAGGTTTTTGTCTCTGAAATGTGACCAAATAAACACAAAAGGAGCTTCAAAGTAATCACACATGCACTAGAAACATCAAGGTAAATGCAGTAGCATGGACTGCTACCAGTTTTCTCTGATCTTCACAGACAGATGAGGAATTAATACCACGTTCTCCAAAGGTAATATCACTATCCAGTGGAGCTTAGAGTATGTATAAAAATCAAGCTTTTTATGTGCTGTAAAAGGAGGATGAGATTACTTGACTTTCACAGCTTTTAAAATAATGGCTATGATTACCGTGAATTTATGCTTGTGTTCATTTGGAAGAAAGATGTTTTTAGGAAGCATGTAATGCTTTCTTCTACGCTGCTGGCCCATTCAAGACCTTTAAGCAGCATTTTTGGGAACATATATGAAACTATCAACTACCTAGCTAAGAAATTCTAGGTGGTGGTAATGGGGGATATATCAGTTCTTTTTTTGTTTCCTGTCTTAGTCAGTTGTCTGTTATATATTATGTACTTTACAAATGTGAGAGTCATGTTAGAGTCATGTTGTTGGAAAAGGAGATCATTCCTCCTCTGGAGTGTTAAAAGAAAAGGCTCAGAAGAGTGACACTTCTGAAGCCCAGAGAGCCTGGCTGGAACAGGGGTACCACATGGAGCTCGTGCCTGCAGTGCCTGGGCAGAAATTGAGCCTGCAAGTCAGGGGCAGAGGGGCAGCTTTCACACGGGATGGCCACAAATGACAAAGGACCTGAGAAGACTTTGCATGTGCTGCTGGTGAGAAAGGCACTGAGTGAAACAGGGTCTGCCTGCAGAGACACAGCAGGTGAGGAAGAACTGTATATAAACTTTTTGGGTTTCTATTCCATTACCCTGCCACATATTTTAATTATTCAAGCTTGTGTTATGATAATGTTTGATTTTTCTTCCACTAATCAAAAGCCTCTTGTCTTTTTGTGGGGCTTGCTAGAAAAAGACAGTACAGGCACATTCACTTCACAGCAGTGCCTGATGCAGGATCTTGCCTCAATGGAAGGCCCAGAATACCCCTGAGTTTAGTGTTTCCTACCTAAGATTGTCAGAATTGCAGTAGGCATCCTTTCTATGGCTTTTTTAGTTGGACTTTGTCTTCCAAATTTAAAGGAAAATAGGTGCACACCTGGGGGTTTTGTGTTTGGTTTTTTCTTTTGTTCTGGAGAAATGTAAACAGTTACACATCCAGAAGAATGAAGAAACCTCCTAGTTCTTCATCAGATACAATATGTGGGACAAGGGAATAACAGTTGTCATTCAGAAAGAATGTATGCAACAGTTTGGACATATTCATTGCATAAAATGTAATCTTAAGAAGATCTAAATCTGAAATTTGTGGACTAAGTGGAAGCTATGACCTTTGATCTCATGAAAAAATTTAAGTCAGCTCCTTCAGTTTGTCTTCCTAATCTGGTTACCAAAAAAAGGGGATAGCACTTCCTCTCATGTAGCATATTTCCTAGCCTGCTGACTATTCTCAGAGCAGCCAGAAGATATTGTGGAGCCAATCACAAATAAGAAAGTATAAAAGAAGCAAGAAGATAAGTAAGACATCCTGTATGGCAATGGTGGCAGGACCAGCAGCATGCTACTGTTATCTACATGATACAGATAAACGTCAGCATGTTATGTCTGGAGTGGGTCTCTGGTAGGCTCAGATAAGAAGGAAAATGTTTGTGATACTGCTTTCATCAGGTAGTTTTGAAGCACATGCCTGCAGAGGACATTTCATCTGCGGGACCAGTCTTAAGCTGGTCTGAAGTAAACACCCTGAACTATAGCTTGCATGTATCTAACTGCTCCTACTCATTCATTCCTACTGTGCTGCATTAGTTAAATAACATAGACCACCCACTTGTAATTCAGACTTGAAAAATTCATGTGTAGTATTAGATTCTAATGCTTTTTTCTGCCCTTATGGTTAAAGGTCTTGAAAGTGGTGCAGTGAGTACGTGAGTGGCCTCCCTTCAAACCAGGAAAGTAACTCCCAGAGGCATAAGAAGCAGGGAAAACAGCAGAATAGAAAGCACATCTTTGAATCCTGTTTTTCATCTTCATTTCCAGCAGACCAGAAACAAGGAGTCACAGTCATAAAGGGTCATCAACATTTTGCAGAATCTCCTAGTTTGGAAATGGTCTTAGGAATGGAAGTGCTAAATGGGAGGTAATTAAACACCAGGATCGAAATCAGCTTGCTGAGCTCTGGGGTGTCTAAGGCAATAGCAATACAGCAACAGCAAACACATGATGTGGTATTTCTCTGTTACATACACAGCATAGTTAATGAGCACATGCACAGTTGTTCTGTTTTCCTAAACGCCAGACTCACCGTGCTTGCACAAGAGTGTTACCTATGAGTAATAAGTCCAGCACTTTTTGGAAGCAGAGCTTTATCACTCTCATAACACCACTTGCAGACAGGATGTACTCATAGCCTGCTCAGATCCTACTCCTTGTCTAGTTCTGCAAAGTACCCAAGAAAAGAGGCTGGCTGCCTGCACACCACTGCTGCTCCCAAACCTGCTTTGTGCTGAGACCTCTCTATGCAGGAAGGAACAAGCTGCTTTAAGAATAGCTCTGAAGCCAGCAGAAAGCTGCTCTCAGCTAACATCTTTCTTCCATCTGTCAAATGAGAGCATGTGTTCCCATTATATGGTGGGAGAAGGAGCCATACACTGAGCATCCCACACAAAATGAATCCTTTTTTCTCAAATAAATTCCGAGATAAGCTAGGATAATTGTAATTTTAAAAAAACAACCTTTTGAGGAACCTACTGAGAAGTCACTTGCACATAGGTTTGGTATGCTGAAATAGCTGGCCAATGCTCCTTAGGTTTTCTGTGTGGCTTAAGTGTGACTAAAGTTTTATGCCATGACTGTTACTACTTTCTTAGTCAATTAAGCATACACTGCACATAATTCTTTTCTCAGTATTAATTTTTTCCTCAAAGTATTTGCAGCTTCAGTATCTTTTTATGTTATCTCCACTTCTAAACACATTTGAACTTTCGTTCAATAAAGAATATAAAATCCTCCTCCGTTTATTGATTTCATTTTTTCATACAAAAATCTTAAATGCAATACTAAACTCTGCTATGAAATTTGCTTTAAGACTGATGTCATGCATAAAATACTTCCATTCCAAGAATTAATTTTGCAAATGATATTTCCACCAGACTGTCTTAACCTTATATTATTAAAATAACCCGTAAGGTGCTCAAGTTAATATTAAGGTGAAACTTGAGTAACTGATGTTGGCACAAGACAAGAATTAGAGCTACAAGCTCTAATCCAACAAAAATAAAGAGTATTTTGAAAAGAAGAATTATATCTCAAAGGTTTCAACCCTACCTACCTACTGGGGAATATATAATTTTCCCTTTTATGAAATGTTCTTCTCAAATACCGAATATAATAGGAAAACATTTTGAGAAATCCAGGTAAACATACCCTTTTACCAGTTAAACACTGCATAAGAGACTACAATGATTAATTAATCTATATTTGGCCAAAATGTGAGAATTTTTGCCTATTTAAAACCATTTCAAGCTCTTGAGAATGATTCTTAAGCAGGATACTGGTGTTTGACATCTAGAAATTCATCACTCTTCAGGAAGGCAGCAATTATGAGCAAAAAATCTCAGCTACTAAATACCTGTTGCATTTCCAGGCTACAGAGATGAATATATATCAGAATAACAAAAAGAGCTTTTAGGAAAGGTATTTTAAAACTATGACAATTTATTTGTTGCTTGATTTTTACCCGCTACAATTATTCAGTGCTGCCTGAGGCTTTAAAGAAGTGTTGTTTCATAGATGTTTTTTAAAGTACTTAAGTTCCACCTCAAAATAGGAGCGAGAAAGTATCTCAAGACAGGAAACATTATTAGTAAAACTAAAAAACACCATCAGCAATGTCATTAAGTAAAAAACGCATGGAGTCATCAAGATTTAAATTAAATGAGGAACAGAAGAGAGGTACATGTTCAAAACAAACAAACTAACAGAATTTTTATCTAATGGGATTCAAATTAGCGAGACTCCAATTACGGTTTGAGGTCTTAATATATTTAGATGGTATGCACTATTTTGAATGCAGGATGACAGAGCTGAACTTATCAACACACAAATAAATGTACAGCAATGTTTCATGGTTTGTTGCAGGATGTGAAAGTGTTTTATGTATTTAGCAAGCTGTTGTGAATACAACAAGGGTGCGTTACATTAGATAAAACTTCCCATGATCCTAATTTTTGGAGTCTATAACCTGCCTCCAAAAGAACTCAGCTTATATAGGAAATGATGTGTTTTTACTATGTAAGCTTTCTTACATTACTGAGTCATTTATGTGCAGAAACATGATGCACAGCTTCAGCCTGCAACTGCCTTTGTTTTGGTATAACATCCTTGCATCAAAGACATGTTAAAAATGTGGTCCTTAGAGACTGCCTTTTTAGCTCAACAGGGAAGAAGCTAAAAACTATCTCACCATTTTTCAGCACAGGCTTCAAGCCATCCTGTAAAGCCTTCAAGACATCTTCAGTTCAGAACTCTTCCAAGTAACTGCATAACCATCCTGTTCTCAACTGCTTCCAAGAGCACCTCTAGATCTCAATTCTGTCTCACATCAAGAAGATTTTAAAAGGACTGCAGTTGTAGTTTTATAACAGAATCTGCTCTAAGCATTAGTAAACTCTCCAAAAGCAGACAATATTAACAATGTTTTCATAAATACCAGCCAGTGAGTGCAGATAGCACTAACATAATGATATATTAACAATTGATTCACTAATTTTGAAGAATGTAGACAAGACTATATGAAAGCTGATCTCTCTAAGAAGCATGACAAACAGAAAAAATATATCATCAGCTACGAGCTCAGCTAAAGGTCACAACAATTTTGTTTGAATGATACTATTGCTGAAAAATTAATAAATTCATAGATAAATCTTTAATATCTTTTTAAATTCATCAAATGCTACTTTTAATACCCTACTTCTTGTACCATTTATCTCACTTGTCTAATATGCTACGTGGAAAATTATTATTTCTATGATCTCTGTTATTTCTGTGCGCAGACTCACATTGGAAGTATGTATAGATTGACTAACACCTCCAGATACAGAAATTGCTTCACAACTTATGATTTTCCCATACAAAAGAAACCCCTGTGCTCTTTTACAAGTCATCCTTCCAGGAAGCCTTGATGTATCAAAAAGTCTTTTCCAACAATGTCCGCCTCATGATCTAAATCCTTTAATAACTCTTGTCATTCTCCTGTACTATGAAACTTCAAGTGGACTAATCTCTCTGTACCTCAATTATTTCCCACATGCTGCTATCAGAACACTCAGTGAACTTTACACTTGATTTTATTCCTGCCTTAGTATTTTGCATGAAGTATCAGCATCTCATGTGACAGCCTTCTGAGCCCTACTGGAGTCTCATCATTCATTCTCCTTACAAAATTTTCCAAATTAAAGTAGTAATTTTCCATGCTAGGTCCACTATCTCTTGTTTGGAATGCAGAATATTCTATCACTGATTTTAAAATCTAGAGTTTAAATTGGCTAGCACTAAAAATGATTGAGAAAATGGCTGCAAGTTTTTCTGCCCGCTGCTGAGAAGCAAAATTCATATACGTAGCAGAAAATTAAATATGCAACCTGCAGGAAGTCTCTATATCTCATACAAAAGTCAAGTATTAAGAAAACAATCTTTCCTCCAATGCTTTTAAGAGTACTTATATAGGGGGCAAAGTACTTCCAGGGCAACGGATATGTTAAGACAGGCATTCTCGGATTCATGGACAGTCTTATTTACACATATGTAATAGCAGTCTATAAATAGGTTGAAAGGCCAAAAGTAATGCAAATACATTCTAAACAGCCATCACATCAAATTACAGATTTTACTTTTCTTTGCTTTGTCAACTACATCTATACAAAGGGAGTCCAACGCATTGACATTATTTTATGCTATATTTGCATATGCAAAATATATGTCTACAGAACCAGTAGAGTTACTTCTATCTCCATTTGAAGAAGTGTTTTTAATAATGTGAATACTGCAAGGGTTTGTTCCCTCACTTGTATAACAACAGAAAGTATACCTTTGGGAGAAGCTGGATTGCTTGGAGTATTCTCTGTCTGTGCCCAGAGTTAAGGATTCCTATTTCCAAGAGATCCTGGTCCTCCATCACGTTGCTTCCCTAAAAACGGGGAAAAAAGGTGGAATAAAAATGAAACACTTAACAGATGCCCTCAATAGCCTGAAACAGACTCCATCACATTTAAAAGAGAACACTTTGCTTAACTTATAGCATCTGACAAGAATAATAAATTACTGATGATTGCATTTATTTTCATGATAACAAAATACAGTGGAAGGTGCTCGAACGCATGGACTACTGCTACACTGCTGCACTGCTGTCAGCACTGCCAGTGGAGAAACCGTAGCTCTCACTCAAGCCAAATACCAGATGTAAACACTTTCATTTGGAACCAAGGACATGACTACAGAATTGTTCAGAAACTCTCAATTTTTTCAATTCACCTCCTAACTCACCTAGCTATTTATGATGTTCATTTTTCTCCAGACTGAAAAGAAAAAAAAAATAACTAACACAGAATGAGGAGAGTGGATGAGGATAAAAATTATTTAGTTCATTGATAGTAAAATGATGAAGAAAGGGACTGCTATCAACAAACTATGCAGGCCCCATCCCCCTCAATTTGCCTGTACCAGTTCAATCCTAACTCTACTTGTCACTGTCTTTATCTTGCTGCTCGTGGGCAGGTCAAATAGTTCCAAAAATTCAAATAGCTGAAAAAGACCATCTGTTCAAATAATACACAAAATAATTGCCCAGAAAAGTTCATGAAATAAAACTCCACAATTCAAACATCTCTTCTTAGGAGCTGCTAGCAGTAGGATCTACACAAACAGGACAATACAATTCCTAAATTCAAGGAGTCTTGACACCACCTACTAAGTTCAGCATTTGAAGGTCAGTGATCTAAAGAGCTGGCAGCGACTATTGGAGGAATCATTGGAGGCACGATAGTGACTCAAAAGGGGAATTGCAAACAGGGATCAAGTCAGGATTGCTGGCAATCTTGTATTCTTTTTTGATCTCATAATTTCAGAGAAAAACAGCATTTTAAAAATATATTTTATTTTTAAAAAGTTTCTAACTATTACAGTTGAAAACAAAACCTGAAAAAAACAGATGACCCACCCTGATCTCTTAGCCCTGTAGGAGTCTCATGACGCGAATTGTCTAGAAGCAAGAATTCTTACTTGTACTCATTTAATTTGACCATGAAATAGGATTTATGTGAGAAAATCCAAGAAAACTTCATCTCTACCTTTCCATTTGGCTTGCTGCTTCTGATTTAGCACAGCTGTTAAGCAGTGGCAAAATGAAAAGCGAATAGGCACATAACAGAACATGCTTAAATGTTTTGCTGAATCAGGGCTTAATAAAGGCTATGACTTCATTCTGAATATAAAATCTCTTGTCCTAAAGCAGCATGGATTTCTTTCAAAAATCACCCTGGAATACAGAAGACATCACTCTGTTCAGCTGCTAAATCTTCACTCTTTTCAGATAGACTGATTAGTTTACAGGACTCTCAAGTGCTACTCCACAGAGTACCCTGCAAAATCTAGGTGATGTCTTTTTAAGGGAATCGAGGAAACCTTGTAAAGCCATTATATTTTAAATTATATTTTACATTAAGTGGTATAATTTAAGACTCCAGGTCTGCAAATCATACCCTGAAACAATCTCTGTGCAACATTCAGAACAGGGCAGGCAGAAACCTGCTCTACAAGGAGAAGCTGTGCAATGATGCCAGTTTAAGTAGATCATGGTACAAGAATCCATGCAGCATGGACTGTGCAAACAGTGATAGTGATTAGGTAGGGGTAATACCCCCTTCATCTCCTTGGTAAACACATAAAAAATACAATTTCCTCTTCCTGCCTTTTTCTTTTAAGTAACCAGGAGGAGGCTGTAAACTGACAGGAAAAACTCTTGAAGAAGGCCATTCATTTTGGACTGGATTTTCCAGCAGCTGGAAATAGCTAGCATAAATGGATTTAAGGAAATAAGCCAACTGAGGATCCAGTCCAAAACAAAGGCTATACATTTCCATTCATTTTAATAAATGCATCTATTTTGTTTGCAGCTACTGCTTTCACTTCATTTAACTGTTTTTCAGATTTCACCTTCATTACTGCATGATGTTTACACACAACCACAGTGTACTCATCACTGTTTACTGGTGCCAGTAACCTTGGCATACAGCTTCAAATATTGTAATGTTTAAAACTCAATTAAACCAACAGGCACAGGAAAAATATTTGTATATCGTTGCTGCATCACAGAGAAAGCATTGTTTTATTAATTCTTTGCCATTGTTTTTTCCTTATGTATTATTTATTGTATTTTTTTAAAGCATGTCAAGGTTACAAAAACAAATATTTAAATCTCAGGAAAGCCTGGAATTCATGTTGCCTCCTCATTCCCAGTTTCATAAGGCAACAACCTTGTCTTTGAACATGCTCAGGTTTTACAGCTTTGCTGTGTCAACGTTAAGTGTCAACAGTAGCAGACATTCATCCCTCCTGTAAAACCAATTTTATTGTCTTCTGCCAGGGAGCTAAAACAACTTTTCATCTTTCCACAAGAGCAAACCAGGAAAATTTAGATAGTCAGTATAATCCACTACTGCTCAGCATAGAGGAATAAACTCGTAGTAGAAAGCTCCTGTTTGATTTGCATAAACAACTGTGAAGAGAAAGAAACAGCCTATCCCTCACAGTCCTATCTCCCTAGTACCTGCTCACATTGCCCCCTTAATCCTATTCCCTGATTTTCTTTTTATCCGATTATTCCTCTCATGCTTCTCCAGTCTCTTTCCATTGGCTCCTACATTGAGAATGAAGAAAACCTAACTTCCTTCTACAGCAGAGTAGCTACAAGCAGAGAAATTCTCTCTCTGCTCTTAGCTTCCATCTATCATAAGCTGGGCCAAATGTAACCTCAATTAACTTTACGGAGATGACATGGTAAATGTAATTAAAACTAATATGAATGCAAGACTGTCTTGTCACATTACTTCATCCTTAAAAATAGTTGAACTACATTAGTTGAAATATTCACCAAAAACAAATTATCCTAGTAGACACCTAGAGAATTTGAGTTCAAAGATGCTTATGTGCAAAACAGGTTCTTATAATAGGAAATATGGGACAGCCATCTCTACTGAGCTTATTATGCTTTCTGTAATGAAAACATTAAAGGCTTTGTGATACTGTAGTTTCTTAAGTCTATAGGAAAACTTGGTTGGAAGGAAAACTTCTTGGAAATAAAGCCATAAAAACACACGAAGATTGCTTATATAAGGATGGATTCAAATCTCATTCACTTTAGCTTACAGTGTTAAAATTCTGTCTTATTAATGCACAATAGCCTTATGAACTGGAAAGATCCTGCTTCTGAAGCTCCAGTTAGGAAAGAATCTATCTGAAACCCTCCACGCCCCAGATGTGTGGTTCTGCACAATTCCCATCCATTTCCCTGTAAGCACATACAGGAAGCTAATCTCCTGAGTAAGAAGGCAGTAGTTTCATGGAACAGCTGGCTCAGAAACAAAGGAAAAACTGCATGTGGGAGACTGGAGGCCTATGAAAAACAATGTAATTTAAAAAAACCCAGAAATTTTGCCAAATTCTGAGAGAGTTCCTATAAATTACTTCAGAACAAAATGCATAATGATACATTATGAAATAAAGATGTCACTGGCATTTATTCGGGTTGTTCAATACAAAGTCACCTCTGGCATTCTCCACCTAAATACAGTCTTTCCCAAAAATTCTGGATTAGACCTAAGCACCCATATTAATTCTACCTTCTGCAGGAACAAAAGAACTCTGAAGATTTGTCCCTGAAGATAAACCATAAAATAACTTGAAGAACATATTAGAATGGCAGGCATGACTGTATGTTTCACATTCCTCCTTTTGTACCTATGTTTTTAATCTTCCTTTACATATTTTCTGTGCTGGAGAACTATCATGAAAAATTCTAGTGTCTGGTTCTGTCACTTAAGTAAAATGGTACAGAAGCTTTAAAATAGCTGGCAGATGTATCACTAGACTTATCTGGAAATTCAACCACTGAAGTTGGAAGGGAAGAGCTGTGGGGAACAAAAAAACTGACTGAAAAAAAGAGAAAGAACAAATTGATTTTGAATTTAAAGCTTTCTTTCTCCCCTGCAAAGGAAAAAGATGGTTTTTTACATAAGAAATATGTAAAAAACCATAAAATAACTGGGGGACTTTTGGCTTTAGGCTAGCAATGCCAACTTAACCAGTTATTTTGGTGTTCATCTGTGTCAGCACAGGAGGAAAAGTAGTAAATCTGGTGCCTAAAGCTGTGTAGGAGCTGCTGCTCAACAGATTGAGTCAAAGCCATTTGCAGTGCAGCCATTATTGAGACCAAGGTTGGCTGGAGATATCGAATGCTGCTGGAGGTAACAACAACTTCTGGCAATGTTTTATGTTTCTGATGTACTGGAAACTGGTTTGACAAAGAACAGGACTGGTGTGGGTAAGGATGTGGAGAAGGATGACTTCTGATCTAAGTACAGGGTTGATGGGGCAGCAGAGGTGCTTGCATCACTGCCAGTGTGAAGGGAGTATTTTACACTCTCCTTTGCCCCCTCCAAGCCATCCATGTAGCAAGTAATCTGCTGCATCATCAACATAATGAGATCAGAAGAGACTCTGGGGAGCTGATATAGGTGGCACCCAGCACACAGCAGTGGGTTGGATCATGGTGTATGACAGGCAAGGTCTGGTGGGTGTTTGAAGTGCCTTGCCAATGTCTCTCTACCAAAGTGCAGTGCACTGAGCCCCACCCTGGCAGACTGAGACCTGGCACTGCAGGACCACAGCTGGGGGATTTCAGTGGAGTTGGGCAACAGACCTCATACTTCAGCTTACAGAGCTGCTGGACATATGGCCTGGCACAGAAAAGAAAATCTGCTGGGTTGTACACTTAGCTGGAGTATTCAAGAGTACCATTATTTCTGTCACTCAGATAAGAGAGGTGGCAGCAGGGTAGGAGCAAATGGGAATGCTCTTCCATTACACATGGTTGGAGACTGAAGTCAGAGAGAGAAAACTGAGATCAACAGCACCAAAGAGCTCTATTCTTTCTTACTTTCTGCCATCCCAAATGCATAACTGGTGAGGAAGGGAGCAGATATCTGGTACCAATGGGAATAAGGACTGTTACAAAGCACATCCTCAGCAGCTCACTAAAACAAGCCTCCTCAGTTAGAATTGCTTTGTTTCTCACCCACCTAACTCTAATATCCTTCCAAACTGTATCCTCTTGAAATAGTGGACATCTAAACTGTCCTCTGGCTGGGAACATATTAAAGACACCTCACAATGTAATTAAGAACACACTGAACAACCAAGACTTTTCTTTTGCATAATCTAAATGTGCAAAAAGGTTTCTTCAACACAACACAGTTTCTCCACAAAAGAATTTATTTCTTAGAAACTTGCAAGAAAGGACTAAAGAAATGTAGCTTTCAGTAATGAGCATGACTTCTTATTAGGGCAAAAATTTCAGGCAGTGTGTCACATATTAAATTTCCAAACAAGAACTGGCAAATTTCCAGAATTTAGCAAGCTTCATTATAAGTGAAAAGGTTGCCTCTCACTAGTATTTCCACTGTTAACATGAAAACAAGATCTGTAAGAATGATTACTGAGTTAAATGCCCAACTTGTACTTTCAGGTCAGAAAGATTTATCAGATTCCTTATGATACCGCAGACATTGTTTTGTCTAAAAACCTGGTAAGATTTTGTTAGAAAATCCCTTGCAGAAGCATGGAATTTTGTCTTGGGAGAAAGAGATTAATTATAAAATATGTTAGGAAGAAACCAAGCAGGTTGCAAAATAATCAGTTGATAACATTCTTCCAAAATTAATTTGCTGTAAAATTGCTGATACTCATCCTCAATCCTCACCTTGCTCTATTTCCAGTCTTTACATTTATGACTTTCTTAACAATTAAAAAACCCACAAAACCAGAGAAAACCGAAAGAGAGTTTTCCATGTCAGTGTCATTTAGAAATAATAACGAACTACTACTGAAATGCTAACTAAAAAAAGGCCATTTCACTCATAGATAAGGGTGAGGTGATAGCACTTCTGTGTACAAATTTGCAACTTGCATAAAAAGTGGTGATGTAAGCAGGGCCAATTTAAAAACGAGTCCCTACAGACCTGAGGCTCATATGACTTAAGCTTTAAAGATGTCTCTCTGGTTCACATTCAGCTTTTCCAGAAATAAACTGAAGCAACCAGTGCCATCCAAAGCTTTTCAAATATTGACATTCAAATGATCATATAGTCACAGACCTTTCACACAACAGGAATAGTTAATTAAAGTGTAGTGGTAATTAAACAACATGGATAGCTGGGACAAGGGACCTTGTAGGAAGAATTTCGGCTATTTTTATCCTTCCTCCTTGTAGCACTGATTCATTACAACCAAAACAATTGTCACACGCAAATTAGCTACACAGATAAGGTGGCAATTGAAAAAATTACTTCTGATGTCACACTTGGCCCACTTAATTACTAATGCTGTGGACTCAATTCTGTCTACCTATTTAGTCATAACAATTCAATAATATAATTATTAATACTTACATAAATTACATCTTGAATGTATATTGTGAAGATAATTTCACTTCATTTGAGTAATGAAAATTCCAGAGAGTCTTTATTGTACCATTATTCAGATTACTTGCTATAAATGCTGCTTAGCTTGGATGCTAAATTTCTCAGAGGACCCACTTAAAAAATCAGTATTACTGTGAGCTAATTAACAGACTTTAGAAATCTCAGAAAATATTTCTTTCTCCAATAAGTGTGTAAGGCTGTGGAGTGCAGGAAGGGGCAAAGGTAATACTTTCAGATTTACCAAAAATGTTGAACACCTACTCTGCACGTAACATGGAGTTCTAACCAGCTAACACTGGTGGTATTGTAATAAAATGGTGATAATAAAAAAATAAAGTAACTTTTGTAATAAAATTTGGTGGTGATTGCTTCCAGCCAACATGCCTTCACTAAGAGCAAACTGAGCCTAACAAATTTGGCAGCCTTCTGCAATGCAGTTACAGCACTGGTGGGTAAGGGAGGGACAACTGATGTCCTCTACCTGGATTTTGCAAAGCATTTGACACTGTCCCAACAACATCCTTGTCTCTAAGCTGAGGAGGCATGGACTTGACAGATGTGCCTCTTGGTGGGTAAAGAATTAGCTGGATAGTTGCATTCAAAGAGTTTTGGTCAATGGCTCGATGTCCAAGTGGAGAGCAGGGACGAGTGGTGTCCTCAGGGACTGGTGCTGGGACTGGCACTGTTTAAAATCTTTGTCAGCACCATGGACAGCAGGATTGAGTACAGCCCCGGCAAGTTTATCAACAATGCAGCTGACACCGAGGGAAGGGATGCCATCCAGAGCAACCTTGACAGGCTTGGAAGGTGCACTCATGTGAACCTCGTGAAGTTCAACAAGGCCAAGGGCAAAGCCCTGAACGTGGGTCAGGGAAATCCCAAGCACAAATACAGGCTGGACAGAGAATGGATTGAGAGCAGCCCTGAGGAGAAGCGTTCGGTTGACATAACTGGGTGATACGCACTCACAGTCCATAAAGCCAGCCATTAGCCCCATCCTGGGCTGAATCAAAAGAATTGTGGCCATCAGCTCAAGGGAGCTGATTCTGTCCTTCTACTCTGCTGTTGCGAGATCCCACCTGGAGTGTTGCATCCAGCTCTGCAGCCCTCAGCAAAAGAATGACATGGACCTCTAGTCCAGAGGAGGGCCATCAATATGATCACAGGACTGGAATATCTCTTCAATTAAAGTAGGCTGAGAGAGTTAGGTCGTTCAGCCTGGAGAAGAACCTGGACTTTCAGGTCCCTTCTATCCAACCTATTTTATAATTCTGTTATTCCGTAATTCTATTACTCTCTGAAATGTGAAAATGCAGTTCACCTCTCAGAGTGTCCTACACAAGTGCTTCCTTCCCCATATTTTTATCAGCTGTAGTCATGTGTTTTAAAATGTGAGCCACCCAAATCACCCCAGAGAGCACAAAATGCAGAGTCAAAGATAATAAAATTCTGGGCAGGATCCATACCTTAAAAATAGGTTATTCCCAGAAAGGGCCTGTCAAATAGCAGCAAGGAAAACATGCCCAACAAAATACATGAGCTTTCACACGCTTATGCCCTGAAGTTATGATTGACATGTTCAAGCACTTGTTCACCTCCTGCCCACAACTGAACCCTGCTCACACTGGTGGCTTTGCCTGTGGGCTGCCTGGTGTTCAAGCTCCCAGTTTGGAGCAGACAGAGCAGCTAGGAAACCACTTCAGTCCTTTGTGGGAGTCTAGAAAGTAGGCCTTCCTCTGAAATGCCATCAGGGACTGATCTGGTAGGAAGTCTCAGAGCACGCCCAAGGCAGAAACAGGAACATGATATGAACTGGCTGCTGCTCTTTCTTAAAACGTGCCGAAAGGAGGAAGAATGGCTCTGCCTTTCTTTCTCATAGAACAGCCCACCTGTCAGATTAGAGGACTCATGTGGAAGGTGGGAGATAAATTTAACCATCCTCCTCATACTCGAATTTCCTAAAAACAGAGGAAACTATGCGACAACTATTAGGAAAGGGAACTCTGGGGTTGAGAAGGAATTGCTCATTGGTCCTGCTGAAACTAAATTCCTGGGAGGTTTAGTCTGTAAATCAGAAAGAATATTATCCTTAGACCAGTGACAGCTGGTTGTGGTAAATCAGTCTTACACTGTTTCTAGAAATGTTCCTGGTTTATCTGGTTTATAACTAGCGACTGCCAAAAAAAAAAAAAAGTAGAAAAAAAGCTAAAAAATCATGAAGCAAGTGTCCTTATCCAAAGGGTTGATTCACCTGTCAAGATCCAGGGAGCAGGACAGGAAATCCAGCCTCCAAATAGTGTCTAATGCAGGGATGCAAGTGGAGGTAAAGTTTTCAGATGTAACTCCTGCTTCGGAGCATCTCACTGGCTTCCTCTGCTTAGCATTGCACACCCTTTTTCTACTTACCTTTCTCTTCCTGTTAAGTTATGCAGGGTCTTGTTTGCCTAATGCAGTAGCAGACATTCTGCTCCCAGAAACAGGAACTCTACAGTCAAACAGCATGATGCTCACAAATTCCTGCAACTCACTGTGTTTTCATTATGGTCTTGGACGCCTCACTTGGCTGTTTTTTTAGTCCACCCTGTGTGCTCCAAAATGAAGGCACTTCCTAACTGTCAGGTACCCAAACCATTTTCAGGACCTAGCTGCTAGTAAGTGGAGGTTGTTAGGTTGACTGATACTGCTGGTTTGTTTAATATTACTAAAAATAGTAAAATACGAAGCAGCTCCCCAAAATGAGAAATGCTGGGAAATGGTGTTTTCTATACACCACTGATTTGTTATGTTTAAATGTATTTCACAGTACACCATGCTGCTTTTGATATGCAGCTGTGCAGCAAGGGTAAAAGGTAAGAGACATTGTGAAATAATAAGAAACTGGAATATACTACCTTCCTCTAGCTAAAAATTAGTGTATTTCGTTTGCCAAATATAGTTGTTACTTTGAGAATCATTTAACATATTCCTACAGATTTTGTTTGCTAAGGGAAGCACAAAGGATAGCAGGATTGAATAACATTTTGTCATCTCCCACTGCACACAGATATCTTTTACATGTGATTTTTCTTATAAAAACCTCTGTGATTTATTACCACAGTATGTACAGAGATATTACTAGCCAAATCCCTGAGGCCCAAGAGGTAAGCAGAGATGGTCTCCATTTTCTTCAAACCCTTTCTAAAAATAAGAGAACATTTGATTAGGGGTTGACATTTTTCTTTTCTTCCTTTGCTTGTTCTTGTAATTCATTTCACATGGGAAGTGGGCTGTGTTTTTCTTATCCCTTCCAACTCAGCAGCCGGGAGGCTGGCTTTGCGGGCCCACTCCCGTCGCCACGGCAACCAGCGGATGGCTGTGATGCGATCCCATGTGCTTTGTGTCACTACACAGTGCTATTGTTCTCCTGTAACCATTTGGGAGAGGCATGTCAATATTCCCATGAAAGAGGATTGATTAGCTGGTCATCCTGTGCATCATGCATGGACTGCTGCACCACCTTAGGATGTGCCTCACAACCCATGCAGTGACTTCAGGAATGACTGGTTTGCACCATGAAGCCTATGTTCAGCACCAAGCAGACCCTGCTCCTCAGAAACAGGGATTGCAGGGAATCTGAATTGAGCCTGCAGTTCAGAAGCATCAGTATGACCACACTAGGTGAGATCAAAGATCTCCCTAACTCATACTTCAGTGTTTCTGCAATTGGCCAAAAATTATCAGAAAAGGAAAATATATCAATAACTTACCTTATGAATACTTTTTTGTCCACTCTCATCTTCGGGCTAATTTAAAGTTAAGCACATGGGCATTTAGCTACACCAGAGACTGAGGGATATAGATATATATATATGTACCCAGCAGGAGGAAGACCTGATTTTCCAAAATAAAAATCTACCATAAATTTGAACAGATATATGAGATCCAGCAGCTCTTTAGCATATGGAGAAGACTGCTTTACCACACCATTTCTAGACTGCAGCAGAGCATGCCTCCACTGCAAAACTCTATTTTTTTTTTTTTTTTAAATGTGTTGCAGAGATGACAGAAACCCGGGCTATCTTTCTTACAATTTTGGGAAGATATACTCCACAAGAATAGAAGTAATAGCATGCCCTTCCAAACTGTGTTATGATGGCAGACCCAAACTCCTAGGAATCATGGAAGAAAGGATATTTAGAATCATTCCCCTGTACTTAGCACTGGTGAGGCCTCACCTCAAATCCTGCATCCAGTTCTGGGCCCTTCACTACAGGAAAGACACTGAGATGCTGGAGCGTGTCCAGAGAACAGCAACAGAGCTGGGGAAGGGTCTGGAGCACAAGTCTGATGAGGAACAGCTAGGGGAGCTGGCAGTGTTCAGCTTGGAGAAAAGGTTACTCAGGGGGACCTTATTGCTCTCTACAGCCACCTGAAAGGAGGCTGCAGCCAGGTGGAACTCTTCTCCTGTTACAAGCAAGGGACCAGAGGAAATGGCCTCAATTTGCACAAGGGGAGGTTTAGATTTTATATGAAGAAAAATTCCTTCATTGAAAGGGTCATCAAGCATTGGAACAGAGTGCCCAAGGAAGTGGTTGAGTCACAAACCCTGGAGGTATTTAGAAGACACATGGATGTGGCACTAAGGAACATCATTTAGCAGTGGACTTGGAAGTGCTGGGATAATGCTCTTATACTTGATGCTCTTAAGAGTCTTTTCCAAATTAAAGATTCTACAGTGTCATAATCATAGACTGGTTTGGGTCAGAAGGAATCTTCAAACATCATCTAGTTCCTGTCTTGGGCAGGGACAATTTTCATGTTTCTCAAACCCCCTTTCAACTTGATGAATGAGCCCAAAGAATGAGAGAAACATATTCCATTTATGCTAACTTTATCTAACAGAAAAGGCTCCATTTTGGAGAACAACTGGGTAGCCACTGATACGTAAGAAGTGCACTCTGGAGTGATTCACTACATTTCTTAGTATTTCTTTTCCAATTCCTGACAAAATATTTCTAATATTACTTTGTATCATTTCACGTAGCATGAATAATGCAGCAACTGTCACCCAGAACATATTAAAAAATAAATGGCTACCACTTTGTAGCTGTTGACTGGATCTCATAGAAAATATTAACTACCAAAGGCTTCAAAATAATTTACCCACAAATTGTATCTTGCCATTGAACAATAACATTTATAATTCTAAAACTTAAAAATAAACAAGCAGATCCAAAAAATAAACAAATGCAAAATCAGATTTCTGGTTGTGCAAGCCAGATAGCAAACTACCTATTTTCTGTCTGCTTTTTTCCTTCATAACTGTTTCTTTTTTCCCATGCATTTTATTCCCAGTCCACATATTTTAAGAAACAGTTCTAATATTGTGACCTTCCTTTCTGTACACATTGTCTGCTTTATTTACACCTTTTCAATTTTTTGCAAATGTTCTTGTATTGTTTACCCCAGATACAACACAAAAGCAGTAATTAGACTAACACAGTTCTGTGTTTTCTACCAATACCTGAGTAGTTAGAAATTACAAATACTACCACAAGATGCCATTTTTACATCAGTCCATAAATTAGTTGCATATCTAATGGCAGGCATAATCTCTTATTACCAGTGAATATAAGGAAAAAAAAGTCCACCCATCTGAAGAAGCTTGTTCAGAGAAATGAACTATGTAACTTGTGTTCCGCCCAAGCAAGTACTGGCTGTGAAACAAAGTCACATATTGGTCTCATACACATAGTTCTAGCATCCTGACATCGCCCTCTGAACTCTCCATCCTGACTAGCAAACAATATTTGTCTTAAAGAGTCTTTTCTATAAAGGTAAACTTCTTCTGCTTTTTGTCCAAGGGGCTGATTATCCTTCTCATGACGTACTGCATTTTCTTAAAAATCTAAATTAACTAATTAATAATGATTAATGTTCAAAACTAGTGAGGGGACAGCTTGATATACCCTTAGGATAATGTTAACTGTACACAGACTAATTCAGTCGCAAAACACCTATGGAAGGATTCTGCAACACAGGTACACAGCTGATTTTCAAGGTGTTGGGATACCTGCTGTCAAAGTCCATTAATCTGGCACTCTAGTACCTCATTCTCTCAGTCACAAGGAAATCCTCACGCAAGCCAGTCCACCTATTCTGGAACCCTTCTTCCTGATGCTACTGTGATGAGTGTTTCCACCAATCCCTTTCTATACAAGGACCCTGCACTTGACAACTAACTAGGGATCCTTTAGAGCCTCCCACTATCCTAACTCAAGACAAGTGGTTTATTGACACTTTACACATTGCTCCATGAGCTAGCTTTTTCTAATTTAATTTTTCTTTGCAATAAGAAAAACATGATCCTAATAGATTGGTGAACACTTGTGAGTTTCCCTTGTCCCTCACATGTTCGATATTTGGTCCAAACAGACCAGTGCTATCAACAAATTGCACAATACAACAGTATGCTCCTGATCTGGTGAGACAAGATTGTGGGAGACTGTGACTGCACTTGATATAATTTCTAGATTTCAGTACACCTTCCTAAAAGGAACAGTCACTGCAATGAATAAAACAGACAAAACAGGAGTTACTAATCCCCACTACACATTATAGGAATGTCACAAAGCTACAAAATACCAGACTGCAGATTGTTCAACATTGGCTAACTACCCTTTGCCCCAGGTTATATATTCCCCATGGCACCAAACACACACTATAATTATATTTCTGAATAATCTAAGAATTCAGTACAGGAGGATGGATTGGAAAAATAAAACAGCTGTAATTTCTTTTTTTATCCTTCATCGTTCTCTGTGTGGGTCCATGTCTTATATATAGTTTCCCATTGAAGACCTCACCAGTAAGAATGACTCACTTTCTTCAGACTTTTTTTAGACATTCATTGAATTAATTTTAGACAGCTCCAAATAATGAATTAATGTATTTTATAAGACTCCATCAAAGCAAGGTGGCATTTTAATACCCATTATACAGATAAAGAACTAAAGTAGAACAAATTAGGGCCAGAATTTAAAAAAAAATACAATATATTCTCAATGCATAAATGTAGGGATTGCTTTCTTTCAGTAAATACTTAGTATGTATCTACATACATGTTCAAGGGACAACTGTAGTTATATTCAGTTTTAGCTGTGAGCGCTCACACTTCAGCAAATCAAAACCTGCTCCTTCCCTTCGCCATGTGTATTAAAGGATTTTGAGTGCAACAGTCCTATCAGACAAGTTTGTCACAATTTGTAGCTAGCCATCCAGGTAAATAAGAAGCCTGAGATACCCTGGAAAATGGAAAAATCTGAATAACACGGAACTACAAATCATGCAGGTAAGCATGACCAGCTCTCTGCAAGAAGTCATCTTAAACCCAGCCAAGGAAGACAGTTTTCACCCAGCACCAACTCTGTTCGGTTTGAGGTGCGAGTGACAAGAACATCATGGTGAAAACCATCTGGTTAAATGTCCCACTGCTTTTCAAATCAAGTAAAAATGCTTTAGTCAGTAAAAGAACATAGATGTGAAGTAGACATCCTCTGTCCCCCTCTTTGTTTTCGGTTATTTCATCTTCTTTTTTCCTCTCCTTCCCATCTTCTCTTCCTCCCTTGCTCCCTCCCTCCCTCGATTTGGAGACCAAAGAAAAAACATATGGTAATTTCTACTTGGGAAAGAGGAATGGTGAGGCAGGAATAGTGAGGCAGAAAGAGATCTCAGAAACCAAAAGAATTTTGGGGGAAAGGGTCAGACACAGAGAACCTCAGAACCAAACAGAAAGGAAGAGTGGTACTCAGGCAGCTCCAGGGGAGACAAGAGGAATGTTTAGAAACTGTTTCTTCCGTAAGTTTGGTTTATGGAATAAAATGCATGACTTAAAGATTAAAATAATAATAAATTACATTTAGGAAGGTCATACAGAGAAAAATAGATCCTGATTAAATAAAAAAATTAAATTAACTATTAAATACTTGTTTTGTTATTCTGCAGTATTTTGAGCTTAAATCCAATCCTTGCCACTGACTTAATTCAGAACTGAACTGAAGTTGCTCAGTGAGATTCCTCAGATAATCTGGATACCTCTGACTCCCTCCTGAGAAAGTGTTCTTCCCAACTAAAGGTACTTAGAAATATGGATGTCAAAAGTTAGATACAAGTAGATAATTGTCCACTAGACAGCTCAAAATACACAGATATTTTTATCCCAGGATCCTTTCTTGATTTCCTATATGTAGGCCAGCAAAGTTAAGTAATTTCCCCCAGACAGAAAAGGGAATACAGAGGCATTTTCTCCAAACTCATAATCCAAATCAAAAGCTGACCTCAGAGAAGACCCTTAGCTATATTATCCCATAGATTCTCCATGGACCAGGCTGCTTCTGCATGTCCTAACAAGTGTTTTCTTTATTCCATTTTCTCCTGAGTCTCCATTTCTTATTTTTGAAGAATGAGGGAAATCAGAATGCTTTTTAAAGAAGCATATATTTGAAGCAGAGTTAAGAGACAGGGAAATCAACCATACAAGCAGTGAGAGCAGAATTTTCTGAGAAAAGCTTGATATTACTGAGAATCATAAATTTGTTGGTATGTTGGTTCTTTGGTATAATATTCTACTCTTGCTGCATAAAGTTATTTTTTCTGAGCAGAAAGCAAAGATCTACTACTTCTATAGGTGATAAAAAAAGTAAAAAATCAGAATGTCAGGAAATAAAAAGCTCATGGACAGAATAGACACATTTCCAAATTCCAAGGGAGATGGAAAACAAATTAAAATAACTTTCATTGTCAATTTGTAATTCCTTTCTGACCTAAAGAGGGATGCCTAGGGAGCTCAGAGAAGCTAACAGGGCTATAATATTCATACTATATTTAAAAATGGATCAAGGCTAAAAACCAACTCAGTTGTGCAATCTTTCATCCTAATGCAGCATAGCAGTTAAGAACTGCTATTTCTATTTAAACGCCATCTTAACTTACTTCAAGAAGTGGCCTTTCTTTGTGATTAAAAGGGGAGCTGTTTGGAGAGAGCAAACCTCAAAAAGTGAAAAAGCTGAGAAATAGTTCTGAATAGTTTTGAAGAACAGAAGGTCTCAATCATTTCAGAGATTTAAGAGCTATAACCAGCTGCAACAAATAACATACTTTTTCTTAGGGTAAGCTGTAAGATACCAGTGAATAACATACAGGATTTCTCACCTTCTTTCTGACTGCAAAGGGGGAGAGTGCACAAAGAGGCCACTCTGCAAATTTTTGGATGCTAAATAGGCATTCAGAGGAAATACCATTTGAGATTTATATTGGAAGGTCATTTGAAAGGTATTTATCTAGTGTATTTTTATTAATGGTATTCTAGTTTTTAATATTTATTCATTTCTACTCACAGTAACCTTAAGCCTCCCCTTCTGTCACCGGGACAAATACTTTGGCTTTTGTATGTCAAAACTTCCATCTAGGTCTAGACTTTGGACAAAAAAACCCATTCAAATAATTATTATCTAATCAAAAACTTCCAACATAAATCTAGAGCAGGTATGGTACATCTTGCAAATTTAACTCGTTGTTCCCATCAATAATGTTATTAAAGCATTCAATTTCCAATAATTCAAGAAAATATTGTGTAAGATAACAGTAATAGACATCTGAAATATAAGGTTTCAGTTGAGTCAAGAGTTGCATGAGTTAAGTCAAGTGTTGCATTTACAACAAGTGCGCATGCCCTCACTTCCTCACTTTCATCAGTACCAGCCACTCTAAAGCAAATACAGCGTACTGCTGTATGGAAATTTTATCCCACATACACAATAATTGGGGTTTAATGGAAAAGATACAGAATAGAACATGTTCCATAGTGACTAAAATGTTTGAAATGTTTAATGTAGTGTCTTAAAGATTACAGAAGTTAATTATCTGGAGATTAAAGTAGCATTTGTTTATCTTGTTTTACTGAAAATATATTTTGATCTGGATCGGGCTAAGAACAAGACCGGAGACCACGTGTGAATTTCATTGTGTGACCTTGTACTTAAAATGAACAAAAGCTATCTGTTAATTCAACCAATTATGCATATGTGGAATAAAATCATAGTTTAGACACATCAGCTTGCTTTGTCTACACTGGGCCTTTGTCCCAAGTAAAGTCAAGAATGTCAAACTTTCTTATAACTGAGCTTGTTCTTTGACCCATGAGAAGCACAGGCAAAGTTTTTGGAGGTGACTTCTGATGCACAGTTCTCAGCTTCTGAAAAAATTGTGACAAAGGTGTTTCTAACTGCATATACTTCTTTTCAATTGTCTAAAGTTATAACCTGAAGTACTATAATTTTATGTTTTATAACTCTTTATAATCCAGTTTCTAAAATGGAAATGCATGCTCAGATATATAGGCTTTTTTTTTTCTAATGTTCCAGATGAACAACACCGTGCAAATGTACATCACTTCTGAATAAGAAAAGAAGGCAGTTTAGGGGTCTCATTATCGTTTTAAATGACTATTAGGCTAAAGTAATAAAATTTAAGCAATGCAGCATTAGAAAAATAACAAACAGTTTTATTTTAACTGCTAGTTCTTTGAAATATGTGCCTGTGCACACTCAAATCTCAGTACACTTAATGAGAAAGGAATTTTAATGGAAAAAATTAGTAAAGAAACCTGTGATTGAAGACTCTATCGTAAGGCTTGTGAATGTGAGGGGTGAACTGAGGTCACGCAGGTACTGTAACTCTCCAGTTTTTTATTTCTTAGCATGTGGAATATTTCATTGTAATGAATTACCTTTTTGTGTAGTATGTGTATGCAGGAACATGAGTGTGTGAGTGTGAACAGACAGAATGGACAGCATGGTGATAAAGGCTACACAGGTGTCGCTGCTTTTGTCATTGCCAAGATTAGAACAGATGCTGGGGTGTTGGTACCATAAACAATATATGGGCATGGTGTGCAGGAGGAGGTAAAAAATTCACCAATACATGGGAAAACAAAAGATTTCCAAATGGAAGGACAGTAAATTTAGATACCCAGGAAATTTAGAAGCAGTCAGGCAAACTGTACCAGGAATGGCTTGCTTGCATGGAAATTTTGGGATATCATTCTAAAACAGCTCTTAAAAGGTAGCTGTACTTTTACCAGCAAAATTAAGCTTGTCTCCCTTGTCAAAATTCTAGTTGCTTTTGATGGAAAATAATTTCTCATCTAAATGATGGGGGGCACAATGTGTTGTACAGTACATCTGTTTCTTTACTGTTTTCCTTTAAATAGTTCATCTCCCAACTGCTGAGTTACTTCATTTAGCTTTATTCTCTTCCCATTACATCCCATTGCAGCACTCTGTATGCTTCCCCATTTTCTCTCCATCAGAGTCAGTGCTAATGACAGTAATTTTCTGTTGCCAATAACACCACCATATATTTCCCTCTTGATTTAGGCAACGTTTGTATGGTGAACAGTTGAAGATAAAAAGCCCAGGAGATGGGAAATCTATCCTGAGGAAGAATCCTGTGATCTGACATACATATTAGTACTACATTTATATTTTAGTTGTCCCCTAATAATTTATTAATTCTCCAGAAGTTCTCAAAAATGATTGCTAAAGGATTTGGCATTCTCTCTTTAGTTACTTAAAACTCTTCAAACATCACCTAACCTAGATGATTCAGATGTTCTAATTTACCAAGTACTCTTTTGTCTGTTTACAACATGATTACTCTCACTCTTTCTCTTCTTCCAATTTCTCAGTGGTCTTCATTAACACTACAATTGACTAATTATTATATTTTGTTCTTACTGCAAAACTAAAATTAATTTTATCTGATTCCAACAGTGGTTATAGCTTTTTAAATAGTCCTTTTAGCTATAGCATAATAATAAAAACTTCTCTGAAAGTATTCTACCCATACAGTTAATGGTATTGCAATTTCTCTACTATTTTTTTCCCTTTTTGTATTTTATTTATCTCTTCTTTCACAATGTTTACTTTATCTTATATTGTTTCTATTTTTTGATCAGCATTAATACTTGTTTATATAACTACCCAAGCTTTTTTTATATCATCATCTTCCTTCAAAAATGCCCAAGAATCATGTTTACTTCCAGTTACCTTTTTGTAGTCATTAATATTTGCCTGAAAACTCCTTCAGAGTCCCACCATGCCATTATCTTTAATCAAACCACTCCGTACTGCTCTGTCTTTTAACTTAGTCAGGGAAGTCTGTCATTGTTTGAAATTTATCTACTGTTCCAGATTCCATTTAATTGCTTCTTGTTGGACAGTGTTGTTCTAAACCAGTAATATACACAATGGTATACTATGTTGCTTTGAGAGTTTCTTTCATTCAGTTTGGTTTTTTAAAATTTAATTTTATTTAAAAGTATTCCCACGTGGAATAACTGAGAATAAGCTGTAACTTCTTATTACATACAGGATGTTAGTTTTAAAACTGTAAATAGAATTAAAAACCAACTGTCCTGTGAATCTTCAGTTTCTTTGCCCTGAAGCATAAAACCTCTTAGATTTTCTGCCTTTCTTAATTTGTAAATTTTCTGTTACTTTAAAGCAATGTTTATATCTTGCTAAGTTTTCCATACCTTTCATCAGCTGTCAAGACCACCATCATACACATCACTCTATACACAAACTGCTAATTCTCAAAGATTTACCATTGTTCCTTCTGGTTAACATAATCAGCTGGGAGATTTTGGCCTTAAATAAATACCTAGCAAGAACATCTTACTAGCATTACACCTGTTATTTTATGAATTACTAAAACATCATGCTTCATTCTGAATTATTAGAGTTTTCATCCACTTTATCACACTACCTCCCAGATGAAATACATGCTACCAGTTTCTCGTATAATTTCATTTAGGGCCAATAGCCAATTCCTTACATATATAGTCTCAAAATACATCAGTGTTTGTACATCAAAATGAAGCCACCTTCTACACTAGGCAGGCTTTTAGCTTAAACACACTGTTCAACATTAACATTTAACATATTGTTAGAACAGATGGGACTAATTCCAGTCCTCATGTATCGTATTCACAGATATATAACATGAAATTGTGTAACTGTGAGTGGTGACTGTACATGTGATGGCTTTCAACATTTGGATTTGGCCCTTTGTTCTAGGGAGGCTATGACTGAGCCCAATACATTGCTGTGTAAGTTGGACAAGCTCTTTCATCTAAAACTGAGTTTAGCAAAGTATCACTAGCCTGGGTGGCAGAGGTGAGTGCAAAGACATTCCACTCAAGATACAGACACCTGGATCATTGACCAGGAGTGCAGTCCGAAGTCCTGTCTCTCTGCCTTGTGTGTACAACCTTGTGTAGAACAACATTTAACTGAAGATGGCCAAATATTCCAGAGCAACCAGAGAAACCCTCACCTAAAGGTTAACTTAGCAGAACCTAGTGTACAGAGAGATGGGCCCATCCCTGATTATACCTTCAAGATACAATTACTGAGAGAGGTTTAGATGAAAACATACTCCCTCTGACTCTCAAGGGATCCACCATACCAGGATGTCTTAATGAAGCCAACAGTCTGTTTGGAGGTGTCTTCCTTATGGATCAACCATACAAGTGAAATACACAAAAAACTTAATGTCTCTGTAGAGCAATCATTACTGTCAAAATTTTTATGAAGTCCTCTATCAAGTGCAGGATCAGTCCCCAGCCTTCACTGCTTTTCACACACATACATTATATATAGATATATAAACATGAAGCAGATTCCTCTAAACTCCCTTTCCACTGGGGAATGAGGACTACCTCTCCATAGCTGCATGCACTCACACAGGATGATGCAGACTCGCCAGAGACCTCAAGAGAGAAAAAAAGACAGTGCAAGCTATTATTTACACATGCAATACCGGGTAGTACATGAATAAGCCCTTCTGCCTCTTGACTAGCTTGAGGAACACCATGACAGAGGCATTAACAAGAGCACGTGGAATGGGATTATTTGTTAGACCCACTGCTGTTGCAGGATGACAGGCACAATCTTCAACTCTGGCACCCACCTGAGCTCTAATTTGCAGTTTCTATAGTAAGAATTCCTACTAGGATGAAAAAGAAGATCTTGAAGCCTCAAGGCTAGATGTCCTGAGGGAGGAGAAAAAGCTCTAATAAAAATAATCTGTGTTTTGTTTTCAGTGAACTCTGTATGGATTCTAGCCCAAACTGAACCACCAAAATTTTGTGTCTACATTACAGTTTAAGGAGATCTAGTACAAAACCATCAATACAGCCTAGACAGTCGCTTAGCTGATCAGATGAATCTACTTTAATTTATCCTCAAATAACTACCCTAATAGTTATTCAGCCACCCAGCTAAATTGCATTCTACGCTCCATTGGCTTTAATGTCTGATTAGGTGCTTCACTTAGTCACCCACAGAAATGAATTTAGAGTCATCTGAGGTGCTGCAAATGTACATTGCTTGGAATCTGACTGAAGCTCCAGACAGGTATGGCTATTTTATAGATGCTGTACCATAAATTCCAAGCCTACACAGATGTCCCAGACATCTCAATTTTGATATGAAGGCAACTGAACTGAGTCCTAAACATCTACTGGTGTGTAAATAGACATGTAATTGTCTTTATTTGAACTTTAAATCTGCCCCATTCTCTTTGAGCTAAGGGAAAAGGTGGCCTGCCTGAGGACCTACAGTTGCAAAGGTTACTGGGGTGAAGGAGAGGAAGACTCAGAAGACACCAGAATAACAGAATCACTTTAACTCATGCAAAAAGCCAAGGCTACACAGGTACTCCACATTTTAGTGTTAAGTTCTGTAGGTCTGCCATGAAACTAAAAGCAAGTCCTAGGTGTGAGAGTGAGGCTCTGATAAGGGGACCAAAACTTGTGGTTCCAGGAATATATTCTAAGATTTTATTAGATGTGTAGTAAATCTTAAACCACAGCTTATTCCAGCATCAGTGAGACTCTGCTAAAAGTATGGCTGGCTGTATATCACGAACTTATCAACAGTTTTAAGGTTGCCTTAAACAGTTCTTAATTTCTGGGTAAACAACACACAGACAATGTCTTCTAAATCTTCTTAGGGTCCAGATAACGCATGAGTATGCTGATGAGTCCCAGCAGTAGCCATTATGGGCCTGGGGAGCTGATAGCCTGGATGCTGCAGAGGCTGACCTGCTTGTTAGGACTTGGCTTCTGGAAGTCACCAGAGTCATTACTAGACTAAAACCCTAGTCTAAAATTGGCGTCTTTTTCATCACTAGCCACATGGCTAATTTAAGAAAGGTGTTGGCAGACTGACTGACTCTTTTTTAGCTTTCATCTAATGCCTAAATCATCAAACTCCCCCAGACATTTTTGGTCAAAAGATCTGGTGGTCTCCACAATGCAGGACTTGGAGCTAATGCACATACAGATTTTCTTTTAAGGGAAGAAAAGGAAATAAAGGGAGGAAACTCTAAGGAAATAAAATTGCTTCTGTCCTCTATACTTGATACAGAGTTTAAGATCCTCAAAAGAGATTAAAGGCAAGAAGAATTACTGTGTATTCCAGAGGAGCAATTCCCAGGAATGACACCTGCAAGAAGAGAGTCTTCAGATAAACTTCAATTACACAACCTCCAGACCTAGTGGAACAATGAAAGAAAAGAAACATAGAGACAGAGAGGAAGGGAGAAATAAAAGCCAAAACTTAACTCAAAACTACATCCAAAGCAGTCAGCTAAGAGGGACTGAGAAGATAGACAATGCCTAGCAGTGAGAAACCTGGCAAAAAGTTTTGCAGGTAAGCTCACAGGATGAATACAAATTCAGAAAATTATTAGAAGGTAAAGAAATGCATATGCAAATAAATGGAAACGCAAGACACCTATGTTCAGTTTTCAGACATGTCACAAACTCTGCATAATTTAAGATTCATTTCAGCTGAAAAGCATCAGGACTCCACAGCTGAGGAGCTTGGTGATATCCCACCTGAACTTGAGCTGCTAATCACGAAGGGCCTGGCTGTCTCTGGTCCTCAGCAATATCTGTCAGCCTTGTCTAGATCTCCCTGATTCCCTATGGTACTTCAGTTGGTACTAGACACCTACATTTAAGCAGCTGACTTGATCTGCTAAACATTATGTCAGTAGGCATTTTAAGAATTAGTGCATCTTGTATCAAACGTGTAAGAGTTTTAAACTCCACCCTGCAGTCACTCTATGTCTCAGTTTCCCAACAGTGAAAAAGAGAGAATTAAAAAAACCCCACCAAACAACTTATGCAATACTTAGGCCATTAGGCAATGCAAGCCACATAAGTACTCAGAGGAGTAGAGATGCTTGTATTTTAAAAGCAGCAATGAAAGCCTAGAGTGTAATGAAAATATTAACTGTTGATAGTGAACAATATTTTAGAATGCCAAAGATATAATAAAATGCTTCATATTTCTCTGTTAACTCACTTTGAATGCTAGTCCCTGTTTCTGTCATAGTGTGTTTTATCAATCTTTTTAAGAGACCTTTTTTTCATCAAACTGCAATAATAAGTGATGAAACTTAGTATCTTAAATGATTAAGACAACCTACAAATAGATAGTCATATACAGTCCTTAATCAGAACTAGTCCCCACTGGGCAGTGATTTGACTGAACTGCTTTTATCTCTGTGAATCCAGAATGGAATCTTTGATGAAGTTTCACAGTTGTAGAAAACTGCATGAGAGCTTTTAGTGACCTCACACGTTTATATATTTACATCTGTTTCTCTGCAAGTCAATGTTTTTGTTTTTTTTTTCTCAGCGTAAGTGACGTAGGCCTGCAAGTCTGCATAAAATTATAGCTTGTACCAGGGATATCCACTGCACCTATGCATCAAAAAGATGCATAAGTTTTGTTATTGTTTATATCTAGTTCATATACTGTGATTTATGACTGATTGGTTTTCTTGCCCTTTGGAATAGTTCTACCTGTGAAATAGCCTTCACATTAAGAAACTGCAGTACCATCTGTATCTTCAAATATTGAGTATCTGCACAAAGTCACTACAAATTTTTGTCTGAAGGACACTGCAGCTTATTACACAACGAATTATCACAGTTAATGATGATTGCGTATCCGTATACATATTCAAGCACATGTGAACCGAGTCTTGGGACTGAATCTGCCTGGGGCCTACTAAATATTATGGAAGAGCCATTCCTGCACAACACTAACCAGTGGGTAGGAGCTGCACTTGCTACGTGCACAAACATGCTGTAAGTAGAAATAAAGTGTTTAATGAAAAAACACTCGTTTTTAAAATGCTATGTTTCAATGCATTTTTAAAACACACATATTGATAAAGTACTGAAAAATATTTATACTGTAAAGTTAATAGGAATCCAGCTGTTTCTTCATATAAAGTCCACACACTTCAGATAAGATAAACAAATCTTCTGAATTCTAACTACAGTCTAGTGAATAACTTTCCTAATGCCCAAGGGAGACTAAACACAAGGAGTTAATTTCCATGATCTAATGAATGATTAACCATGAAATCTTTTTATCATAAAATCACCTTTTTATTAAAATGCTAATTTAATTAATAGAATTTTGCTGTTGAGAATAGTATATATGGGATATATTTGTTCTCAAATGTATGTTATTCCATGGACATTAATTATAACATTGTGATATTCACTCTTCTGTTCTGAACAGCTAGTAAGAGCTGTACTACTAAATCATACTTAATAGGAGTGTGATGGTTGTTGCTTAGGCAACAGAATGAATAAATGCAGGTCAGAATGTGCTTCCAGAAAAAACAAAAGCAGGAATATAGTACAGAATTAATAAGAAATGTGTCTTAACTGATTTTTACTGCATTGAACTACTATATTTCTTCCATGAAAAGCAGCTAACCTATCTGAAACTTTTAAGTTAGTAAGATTTTAAACTCTAATATGTAAACCACTGTAATAAAGGTAGAGCCGTTCTGTCATATTAAGGAAGAACACAACATACTAAGTTTGAAATAATCCGAATTTTTCTCTTAGCACAGCAGGTGTTTCTGTGTTTCTCCTCTCATTTTCCTATATACTTTCTAAGTTTAATTTTCCCTTTAATATTTTGGCTAGGATGAAAAATAGCTTTTAAAACATTCATTTAAATTTTTCAAGAGAGGCTTTTCTTACATAATGCTGATGTATTCAAAGGAGTGATATAAAAAGAAATCAGTGGTTTATTTACAATAAAATATAGGAAATATTTGATTTCTGGTACAGGCAAAAACTGAAATATGCAAAAGCATGATGAACAGTGAAATCAATAAACTGGAAATTATAAAACTACTGAAATTATAATTTTTTTTTGCTACACAATTTCATAGGTCTTTTATTGTTATTGGATTCATGAGTCTAATTTTCCATTCAGTGCATGCTACCTCAGCTAATATTAAGAGTAATTATGTATTTTATCTGTAATATATCAGAAAAGGCTTAAAATTACCAGAAAACACAGGCTAACAGAGAAGCACGCAAGCAAAACTTAATCTGCTTGATACATTAGAAGTTTGATTTGTATATTGCAAAATCTTGTATGTAATTTGTATGTTTACGTAAGTACAGTAATAAGAGACGTAGGAAAGTCTCATAAATACCCTGAGGACATGATTCAGGCCCTTCCAGAGCCAGGGTATGACTGAAAAGCCCTCCAGGGCAGTTATCTGACTTCTCTGGTGCTCCTAATTTACCTGTGGTAGGTGTACTCCTCTGCATTTGTTATGCCACCTACAGCCTCCTGTGAACAGTTTCCTTTGTAACCTCTTTAAGACTAACTGATCACCTACTTATGTAACTAATGCTACAAGATATATAAGAATATGTAGTCACATTTTAGGAAACTGCAGCATGATACACTTCCCCCCGCTCCCTCCCCCCCCACCATACTGCTGGGCTGACAGCACAGCTTTGTTTTAAAGAATATTTAAAGGTACAGATTACAATGATTTCTACTGATCTAAGCATATGATCACATGGCAGCCATGTAAAACCAGGAAGAAATATCTACACTATTATAATGTGGAAATGGCAGACATATGTCCCTTAATTTTTTGATCAGCAGTCCAAAGGCATATAATAATGCTGGCAAACTAATTTAAAGAGGAAGGACACAACTCATGTGATGATTTTATAGTTATGACATTCATGCCATTTCACTTCTGTTTCTTATATGGCAGATACAAGTTATGAAAAGTTAGAATTGTTCCAAGATATACATGGATACTTAAAATATATTTTAAAGATATTTTAAAATATGTTTTAAGCCCTGATACTTTTTAAGAAATGCAGTTGGGATTTTTGGAAGCAGCTCAAGTAGGAGGAATACTGAAGCAGGTAGAAAAGTGATTATATAACAGCCTTACAAGTATGCTTCTCTCTTTACTGTCAATATCCATTTCAATGGAAAGTTTGTGCATGACAGCTCTGTTACTTTACATCACATGATGTAATATTGTGATATTGTAAATCCTGACCTAACTAATATTCCATTTCATTCAAACAGTCCTGATAAATGCCTAGAATTAAAACATGAAAATGAAACAATTAACAGGAAGGCATTACTTTTTCTCCCAGGGCGTAAGTTTCAACAAGTGAATCCTATAGCCTGATTATCTAAGATGCAAAAATATTTAACTGAAACATCCAAAATTACTTGCAGAGAGAGCACACTTCATTAAATAATTTTGTGTTATTAAAATACCTCTCAAGGCAGGAATGGCATTGCATGTTCTTTAATTATCATTACAAGTTAATGTTGAAATAAAAGTAAGAATGTGATGCACTGCAGAAAGGGGTGTTTGCAGCTTTTTCATACTATGAAAATCCTGCAATGGATTAAAAGAACTGTGCATTTTTCTTTAATCGGAGGATCGATGAGGGAAAGAACATTAATACTCAGTTTTTATTTTACCAAATTTCAAGCTAGAGTCTTGTAATGTGTACAGCCTGGAAGTTTATAAAAAGGCAGTTTATATATTAATTCAGCTACACATAGGAAAGTGAAACACTAAACAGATCTTAGTGCAATGCAGAATAGCTCTAAGGTTTTTATGAGCACATAAGAGACAGACAAAAAAGGCAGCTACAGTGTCTATACACAGCTATGCACGGAAGATTTCTTACCATGAATTGCACATTGTCAAATCCATTAGCCAGCAAGTGGTTTTCATACTGAGGTAGCCCAATATTTTCCAACCATTGTCCCACTGTCTGGACAGGGCATCGGGGTCCTGTAGGAGGGTGAAGAGGGAGGCGTTTAAGCAACGAATAACCATCCACCGGATAATAGCGGTAGTCCTGGGCTGAGAGGTGGCATTGCCACATCGTGTTCCTGGAAAAGTTGGTATCAAACGAGCCCGCCAGCTTGACAGATTAATGTTTTCAGCAAACAGAAAAGTCAGAAGTAAAACATAGTTTTCAGGGCAGTATACAACGTAAGATCTGATCGCAGCTCTACATTTCTTGGTTATTAATCTTTACTACAGACCAGTACGTCATACAGTGGGGGAAAAAAAAAAAAAGGCATATCAAGCTGTCAGCTAAGCTGTTCTCCGTTATATGTGATTGTTGGAATACTCCACAATGAGCAATGCACTGCCAGCAGCAAGAATTCTTTTTATCAAGTACTCCTACACTCATCAGTATGCAGCTCCATGCTTCTTGCTCCCCCTCGCTCGCTCCCCTTCATTACCCAGCCTAGGCTACACCTCGCATTTTCAATAATAGCCATCAGATAAGGCAGATTTTTTTTTTGTCTGCAAGCTGTAAGCCTGCTGCTGCTGCTTCCTCCTACACACCCATCCAAGCGTCAATCTTGAATGATGAGAGCAGTCAAAACAAATGCAGAAAATAGCAAGATTCAAAAGCAACCTAGAGCACTTATATCGGAATAGAATCTTCATACCAGTTATGCTTTACATATCTATTTGTTGTAGATTCTTACATTTCACAAGACATTAAGAAACACAATACTTAAAGCATAGCCTATGGCATGTTTTACTATGCCTTCCCCTTTCCCCTTTTAATGTAAGATAGGTAGTGGTCTGCATCTCTGCTTATATAATAGCAAAAGCCTTTAATGAATCAATAATGAATACATTTCACAGTTTCTCTTGTGTAGTACAGCAAAAGACATAAAAGGCACAACAATTTTAGTGAAAGTAATTAGATTATCTGCACGATTTCTTCAACTGTAAAATATTATAAGACACAAGAAAACCTTCACGCCAGCATATAATAATTAAAATTGAAAAGGTCACAATTCCAAATGAATAATTAAAAGAATAAAATTGTAAGTTCATATCCTTTCCTACAAAAATGTGACTGATAGCAAGCAGACTTACAAGATTTGCATGATTTCTAGAGAGGATTTAAATTTTATCAACTATAACTGGAAAAAAAAGATTATGAATTTTAAATGAGTGGAAAATTCATTCTCTGCATAAGAAATCAAATACCTCATGATGTATTTTCTATCTACATTTCATCTTTGAGACAGCTTCTCTTGAAATGGAAATATTTTATTCCTTTGTTCAGAAAGGAATGTTTACTAAACTTTTGTTTTTCATAACCATATGAAAGTACTTAGCAAAAAAGGGCAGGAAATAGGTATAGCCAGGGTACAATTCTAGAAGGAATTCTGTCAGTGGTGTTTCATTTATTGAGCATATTAATCACTTCTTTTGGTTTTTTATTCATTGTGAATCTCGAGCAATGACCATCTCTAAGGAGGAATTTAATTCCAGGCATGAGGAAATTATACATATTTGTTAAGGGGATAATATGGGACTGATGCTACTATGGCAGATAATTGTTTCATAGAAATCTAAACCTACAGTCTGACCAACACGTTATAATATGATGCCTCTTCCAGTGCCACACAGAAAGTCCCTGAGCAGTCACAGAACAGATTCTAAATATATAGAATTAACATTATTTTAAGAGTTTCAGCTCCAATCTGACTAGTACTTGGACTAAAACTGGATGACCTTTCACTTTGATATTGCTGCCTCGATTTGTGAAATATCTCATGCAAACCAAAGTCCGTAATAATTTTGTAGAATAATTTTAGTTGAGCATAATCTTTCATGAAGTTGGAAAGCTGCCTAAGGTCTCTTATAAGATCCTCTGTTATTCCAGGTATTCTTACTAACTTGACAAATTTACTACACAAGGTATGAAAAATTCATTATATCTTAAAAAAGAATACTGAACACTCACCAGGCACTGGTAAATCTGCAGTTGCTGAAGAAACTTTTAGGAGTTTTCTAATTGCTAAATGTACTTCAAATAAATGAATGGATTATTAATTTATTCTCAGAGAAAGTAGGTATGCCAAACTGATAGGAAATATAGGTCTTAATGGAGATAGAAATGCATTTGTTCACACTTGTCTGCAAATCATTCCAATTCTGGAAAGTTTTCTCTACTGTAAATCTATATCCTTGTATACACACAGATCATAATCCCTTCAGAATTGTGCCCAGGCATGAAGAAGGGTAGGCTATGCTGAGTTGAAACATAGGGGACTTCCCCTGAATAGGCAAATTCAAAAGGTTGGGCAAGATCTTCAGAGGGCAAATTGAGAACAAGTTATCTTAAATAAGATGAGTTCTACCCTCTCTGAATTTTTCTTAGTTAACTGAGAATTAGTGAACTTCTTTGAAAAGGATTTCTGATTCTGTTTTTCCCTTTCCACTGTAAGCAGAAAAATTGGTATCAGAAAGAGATATAATCCCTTTGAATGGATTATGCATGACTAGCTCCTGTATTTCCTATAAATGCATTGTGTTCCCCAATATCAAAAATTTGCTAGCAACAAAAAGACACACACAATAATCAGTATACTAGTTTCATGGTCAAACTGCTTCTTCCTTACCCTACTATAAACAGCATGGAAGCTATGCTGCCAGTGATGAGTGCTTGGCTCAATGCCTAGCAACAGTGTAGGCAAAATTCAGTTGCTGAACGGCTCCCCAGACACATTTCCTCATGTAGCTGTTGGTACTGTGTCTAACTGTCTCCATGGCTCCAGCCCTGGATGATTATAGCACTGCTGGTCCCACTGTGCACTCTCCTCCAACTCTGTCCTTTGCCAACATAACTACACATCTGAACCCATCAACACAACATAAGGCTGCTCAGCAAGGGGAGAGAAAGTGAGGAGGAACAGTCAGCTTGCTGCCTCGTCCTCACCCCTGACTATTGTCTCATTCCTAAAGTATCCCATTATCTACAAGACTTTTCTTCCCTCCTGCTTCCACCAAAGGTTGTAGGAAGGTAAAGACAGGCACAGAACAGAGCCAAGACTGTTTGGATTAGGGAACCTGCAGCTCTTTAAGATCTCCAGATCTTTAACTGGTTCAGGTGTTTCACCTCAAGGGGGCTGCTTGGGAAGTTTTTCTGAGCCAGTGCAATGGGAACCTGGAGCAGATGCTCCTGCTTTGAGACTAAAAGGCTGTGTCTTGATTTTTTTAAGTCTATGATTCAGTGCCAGCCCCACCAGTGTGCTGCTGCAGGCAGTGCCTACCCTCTGCCTATGTCTAAAGCTGGTGACATTGAAAACGCCATGCAGACTGTATGAGATGGTCTCATCTCAACATATTTACACACTACCATGTTTTCCTGTGATTGCACAGGACATAATTCCATCATAATCCTTCCGTGATACCACAAGCAAAAAAGATGTACCCATTCCTACATGGGAAAACTGACACTTAAGTCTCTTACAGAGATAGCAGTACTTGGCTCTTTCTTCTCCAAGGCAACAGAAGAAGTACACTGAAGAGATGTCTGCAAGAAAGATGCCATCTGGTACGCTATACGATAATTTCTACAAGACATCTTGTTCCCAATGGGATTCGGAATATGTTTATTGTGGGGTTTGGAATTGACTGAATCTGTGATATCAGAGGACACATGATTTCAAACATGTTGTAAGGCAGACCTGCTCTAAATGCTAAATAATTTAAGGGCCTCTCAATTTTATATTTTCTACTGTTAACAGTATGAATTTGTCTTGATTTTTCTTTGTTTTTTGACTGAGGAGAAGAAGAAACTGCAGTGATTACTTGTAGATGAGGTGTTCCCCCCATCATTATGAACAGACTATTTTAAACAATTCTTTTTTGATACATAAATACCTGTTAAACATTGATAAACACTTCTGGTGTTAAGGAATCAAAAAGTCGAATATTTTAGTAGAGACTAGAAGTGACCAAAAAATTTCTGAGTAGAGAATATGAAAGAATGAATCATTTAGGTAAGCTGGCAGTTAAGTTTAGCAAAACTGGAGAAGAAATAGATGCTAGAGTAAGTACTGAAAACTTTTTTTTAATTAAAGCTTCCAGTCTTGTATAAAGCTAAACGAAATATAATTGTTCTCTTTATATTTATGATTTCAGGCAGATAAGAAAGTTACCCATGTACATTGTGATGGAACTTGTGCGGCAGCAGTTAGCATGGCAGGGTGTTCTAGTGAATAAACTAACCTAATGTATGTATTCCTGAGAGGAGATAAGGATAGCTTGGAGTAGGATGTTGTATGAGAAAAACTACACCAAACATCCAGCAGACATCTACAATTAAAGTTTATTATGGGAGAAACATCCTAGGTTCCAAGAAAGGTATGCAAGATTCTAGTTTATCTTATGCATTTCAGTTATATTATAAGGCAACTCCAAAGGCTTAGAGATTTTAAATTATCTTTTTCATAAAACTCCGAAAAAAATGGATGCCTTGCATAAAATTTGTAACTTCTGTCAGCAGCCTGGCTCTTTGGATGATGATGGTACTGTGGATGATAAGATTTGGTGATGCTGAATCTTTATCTGCAAGTGTTTTTCGAGACATTTTTCATGGTATATACAGAAACAAAACAAAATCAACAGGGACAGCTTGAATTTATATAAAACTATCTAGTATTGATGATCTAAAGGTTACATTCCATTGCTTATGTATGGCTCAGAACCCACAAAAATAGCTCTCAGATCACAGCTAATCAAGCTAACGGAAAAATCCTCAGTGACTAGGAAAAATCATCCTCACAGTTATTTTCTGATTTTTATACCAATATTGATTATAACTCTACATTACCACTGTGTAAGTGTTGTATCTTTAACAACTATAACCTCAAAGTCAACATGGAAAATTCATTTTACTTGACAGATGATTTGTCAGCAGTGACCTGTACTTTGTGAACTGCACTGGCCCTTCTACAAGTTTACATTTCTGACTGCTGATGTATTATTTACCCACAAAGAGCTAAGTCAAAGCACTCCACTATATCATGAAACATACATTTATCACAGACACTTCAAAGTTAGAATATTTTTCATGTTCAGTTGATTGCTTTGACAACTTTAATTTAGCCTCTCTTCAGAACGCATGCTGTTCAGTCAATGAGGAGCAGATCTTATTGGAAAATTAAAATACCTGTTTTCTAGAGCATAGTCACTGGACTAGGACTCATTTCTATTCAAGAATGTCATTACCATAATGCTGAGAAATATCTATCTGTCTTATTTGGTAACATATATTACCACACAGCAAGACTGCTTGAGATACAGTTAGTCATTCCAGATTTTGATTTTCTATTTTAAATNGACTTCAGGCAGATGTACATCCTTGGCTGGCAGAACAGAAATGCAAGATGCAGCCTGCTGAATCACAAGGAATTAGTTAAGAACAGATGGATGCTTTACTGCAAGACCACAGAATCCAGCTGCTTCATCTAGTTCATCTAGCTTCATCATTCATCAGCTTCAATCACAGTGGCTAGTATTAGATGACTACAGAAGAGCATAAGAATAAGATGGACATCCAGCAATCCTTTCCCTATCATTTTTCCCATTTCCAGCAAATTGCAGCTGAATGCCTTCCTGAAAGAGAAAGTGTCTTTATGCTTAATTGTCCTTTATGTATTTTTCTGACAGTTTGGTGGTTGATGAAATATGGGCTAAGAAAGCGCCATCCTTATTCTGAGTTCAACAGAAGTTAATAATATTTTCTGAGAAAAGGAGTTACTGTCTCAGAGCAATTTCTTGGGAAGTTTTACGGGATAATAGTAACACTACTCTCACCACCTATGAGTAATCATTTTCACTGCTTTCGTCTAGTAAGGAAAAAAAATAAACCCTTGAAAATTTACATGACACCATGACCAATCAAAATATTTTACTTAATTCAGTAAAAATTTTAGACTACTGTTAAAAGCTAGTACACTGAGTGCATATATATAAAAAATGTATACTACATAGTCTTGCTAAAAATACTAAGGAAACTCAACCCTTTATCCTATAATTCCTAGCACCATAAACCCTAATTTATGTAATTTTGAATTTGAGCAAATCTTTTTACAGGTCTGTGCTAAGCAGCACCGGACTAGCAAACAGGCAGAACTAGGTAACACAGAACTGGGTAACAGAGAATTATCTGAAGAAAGTGCTAAAAAAAAAAAAAAGATATCTGCGCAGAGATATCTTAAGAAGTTAAACAGAGCTATTAAAAAAATGATTTCATAGATTTCATTCTTGATTTCATAGATTTGGTAACTGCTGGAAGGTCCTGTGAAGAGCTGTGGAAATGAGAAGCATGTACTAGCACATACTTTTGAAATTCTGAATCATGAAATTGAACATAATGGAAGATTAAAGATTTCTCCTGGGGTTATTTTATAAGTCAGATTCAACCTGAGAACAGTGTGGCACTTTTTTTTCCTGTTTGCTTTCGCCTAGCTGGGTTCAGAAGCTCCCTTCCCCACAGTGCACCAGATTTCAGACTGAACTTTTCCTTTGAACAGCTGATCTGGTGAATTCCTTTCTCTCCTTCCTATTCTTTCTAACTTCATTTTATAATTAATTTTCTATGCTCCCTGTTTCTCTCACTACTTCTTATTCTCCTTGTAAATTATGGTCATTTGCTCTTTTGTCATCCTTCACCTCCAGCTACTACAATTTATTGTTTCATTTAACAACAGTCTTTTTCCTTTTCTAATCTTTTTCTCCCACTTTCCCTCTCAAATCTTCTAAAACAAGTTAAAAAAGATGTTAATTTGAAAATAAAACAACTTGTCTGAGATTAAACTACCCCAAGATTTCTTTAGAGTTAAGACCAGGCTGGATTTGGTATCTCAGGCAATACTAACTTAACTTCAGTGGTCAGTGGAGCATGTCACCAGCACCTGGCTCTGCCCACTGGTGCAGACATCTCCTTGCTTTTTAGGGAACAACTATCCATCTCTGCTTCCTGACAAAAAGTCAGGTTCTCCACAGGAACTTGCTTTATTACACACAAACTCTATAACCACCTTCTGTAATATTTATCCCCTGCTAACACAGGCTCTGCAGCACCACAAGAAAACTGTAGCATCTTTCAATGAATAATAAAGACGTTACTCGAGTGGGTGGCATGCTGGCACAGCTCTGGCAACTCACTGGACTGTTTGCATATGGATGAGCTTATGTAAACCCAGTTCATCCTGTCTGTGAGCTCCCTCATGTCAACGGCTCTATTCTCACTCTCCCACCCCTGGAGCCTAGGGTCTTGCTTCAAGAATCTGTGCTGATGTTTACAGCACTGCAAACACCTCTCATGGCATTGTGCTTAGTCCTGCATGGCTTTTTGTTTTAGAAATTGGAATGATGCAAATGCAACTCTTCAGACAAGTTTCATAAAATGTACTCTAGGAATCATTCCTTACCTAGTTCACTTGTCAAAGTTAAAGGATCTCAGCTCAAGCTCAACTGGTCCTGCAGGTACAGGTTAGCTGAAAATGCACTCATCAGACTAGTTCCACCAATATTTTATAATGATTATTGCAGGTTAATGATTATTTCCTATACTGCAAAGCAGATCAAAACTTGAGGTGGTTTAATAAGCAAGCCCAATACCTACATGTAGTCTCACATTCTAGTTTAGCCACATTTCTTGCTACTCATTTCAAAATTTTCATGTACATGGATTTTCTTCCTGCATAAATTTGAGAAGAATGGCTGGGCTCTATATAAATGCCATATTGATATGCAAATAGAGGGATTTGTGTACTGACAAGATAATATATTCTTTAGAATTATGCTCTATGAAGCACTTCAAATAGCCTAGCAGAAAACAAAAAGTAGCACAAAGTAACTGAGATAGGCCATCATACTCTGTAAATAGAAGAGCAAACAGCAGAGTTTGTAAGAAATATTTATCTAAACTCATGCATGAAGTGCAAGTACTGTCAATGAATAATAAATACACTTCAGAAGTAGCTTCCAGAACAATTCACCACTTTAGACTAAATGCTATTTTTAGCATTTAATGGATATTCATATAATTAATCAATAATTTAACCTCAGCCATTCTCAGAGTTGTAATAGTGCAATAACCTAAAATAAAGAGCAGCAATGGAAATGGATATAAGTAGAAAAACAAATTCCTGGTATCATAAATTACATTGTAGGGGTGGTAAGTAGTATATTGCAAATAATTTTTGAAAGATGTGAAGGCAATGCAGTACCTTTCTGAATAAAGGGAAATGAAACAAGAAAATACTGATCCTAGCATTACAATCATGAACTCAGGTTAACAGTCTGGGTTAGAAACTAAATGAATTCACTTTAAGTTCAATATTCTGAATTACTTCATTTTCTGTAGGTGGAATGAAAACTAGAAACAATTTGGTGTGCTGTAAATTCTATAATAAGCCAAAGATTTTTCAACTAGCATGTGATGTTCTTGTGATTACTCAAAATGTGATTACTAGAAATATGAATACGAAGATTCATATCTATTTAAACCCAAGGACTACTAGAAGGAAACATGAGTGAATCAGCTGAACTTTCAAGAAACCATTATTCATAGAGTTTTAGTAGACTTAGATCTCTATATTATTTATGAAAGATGAACTTCATCATAGTCTCGCCACATTTCCAACACTACCATATATTTGAGAGTAACATTCCTGTCATTTCATACAAAACACCACCAGAGATACTGAACAAAGTTTTAGAGATTTGCAATTAGCAATCATATATGAAAATAACAAAACTGATTACTAAAGCCAAATCTGTAAAGCCTATTTTAGAAGTTAGGAATATTCTGTTGCCTTTAAAGTATTTTCTGACCACAGGCTGTGAAAGTCTCATTTTTCATCAGATATTTTTAATTCCATTGATGTGCTCATTCCTATTCTGCATACATTTTTTCAACCTGGTAGTGAATTTGATTCTGCTTTAGAAATAAACACTGTTCAATTTAGTCAAATAAATTGAATGAAATATTAACATACATGTGTTTAAGTGGCTACATAGTTGCAATGTTCAGATTAAACAGCTAGGAAAAAGCTGAACCTAAACATGTGATTTCTAAAACTTCCAAGTAATCTGATAATTCTTCCCACGTCATTTATCATGGCTTGGAAAAAATATCTTTGGAATTACAGTAGGATGATAGAATAAGGGCATCATTGGCTTGTTACTTTTTAGGCACACCAGCACGCACTCTGGCTTTAACTTGGTGAAATCCAGCCAAACTGTTTTTGTGGAAACTCACCCCATACCACTGTGGTTTGGTAGAGAAACAGGCAAGACCTCAGTCTTACCGGAAATTACTTTGAAAATGTTTTAATCCTTTTTTTTTTTTCAAGTTCTGAAATCTGCAATCTTCCTTTGTTGATCCTTTTATCTCCTATCTAGGTGGGCAAAGCTCAGACATATACTCAACCTCATGGTGGAAAAAGATACATTCTATACAGCTCAGTGACTTCAGGGATTGGTCTGGCAGAGGAGAGAACTGACCAGGAAGAGCAGATTTCACCATTAACATCATCCTCAGAAATGTTTTTAAATCCACTTAAGAGTTAGGGACCCATTTACTACCAATAGAACCCAGGAGGTAATGTGAGCAATATTTTTAAACAAATTTCACAACCAATTAATTTGAGATCTAGCATGATTTGGTTTTATCATTTTGATTTTGTAAGGTTAGACCATAGGCAGGTACAGCCAAACTTTTAAAGTGAGAATAACTTTTATTCACTTACTTTTGATTTTCTGTAGAGTAACATACACACTTTTTCTAAGCACTGTCCCCAAACATGCTTAAACATCACACTACTGAACTCTTCATTTTACTATTATTTGTCAGTATTTCTGCACTTCATGCCCTTGGTAGTCACTGAAAATCTGATTTTTTGAGTTTTGCATTCTGTGTATTCATACCATTCTGCATTCTGTCTCAAAACAAATATTGGAAGTGTATATAATATAGCTCTATATCATGACATACATATCTTCTCTATAACTCAGTATCTTCCATTTCTTCTAAAAGGAAATTATACAATGTAAGAATATTTTAAAAATACTGAAACAAGGCTTTAAAAACAGTGGTAAGTACACAATTCGAATTTCCACAGATTTGAGTAGCATTCAAACTGTACATAAATTATTCATGTCTGTGGTCACCAAGACTTCTTTTTAAACCATACTTAACAATAGAATAGATGGATCAGCTATTAGTTTAAGAACAAAATAAGAGATGGGTAGAGATTCAGTATGCATTACTCCTCTTTCTAAGAATAAGTGTTTCTAGAAAATAAAAAAAACCTCTTGATCTGACAAAATTTTCCAAAGAATTGTTTGTATTCTGTGAGCGGGAAAAAAAAGTTTGGTTGCTCAGAAATAACAGTACAGGAGAGGAGACTTCTGATGGTTTTAATTTTTAATTTTTAAAAAGAAGAAAATATCAGTATTGAAATAGGGCCTTAATTTCCTATGCTGTTTCAACAGCAAGTTACATCTGATGTGGGGAAATACCCCTGAAAAGTCTCAGCATATTAAGTCAGTCAAAATTACATGTCTATCCTCCAAGTAAAAGAGAGCTTGTAGAAGACTCCTTTGTTCAAGCAGTTCTGTTGCAGACCAGGTCTGACAGCCACAAGTAGACTACACCAAAATTGACAAGAATTAAGCTATACATTTACTCTCTGATGGACGTCAATATATATGATGTTATAGTTCCATTTTCCTAAGTTTCTTTGTTTGTTATCAATATTCTCTATTCCTTCTAGAAGACATATGCCAGAAATCATTTATCCAAGTCTGTGGATATAATGACTAAATTGCTTTGCAACGGATTTGGAAAAAGAAGCCTAACATTGAACCCAAAAAGCATGGACAGAGATAAAAGGTAAATGTTGATCGGCACTTATAGAGAAAGTGGAAATGTAAAAAGTATTGGAATTAAAGACTACTATGGTAAATATGGTCCAATGCCTTACATTTCTACTCTATTTTCTGTTTAGCCTGAGTCTTCCATTGTAGTAGGCTGTTTCAAACAAAATTGGTGTATGAAGAACATAGAGCTGAATATTACATTTATGACACTACACGGTGAAATTGCTAATAGGAATACTTGAGTATAAGAAAATAAAATAAATACCTGCAGCTTTTTGCATCCAACTCCCATTGCATTTATTATAAAACATAGCTAAAAGCTCTACAATTATCTTGCAGTTTGCCCAGTTTCTATAAGGTTTTGTTTTTCAGTAAATCATTAAAATAGACACATTTTTATCTCTTGTTTAGATTTTTATGATGTAAAAGTAAAAAAAAATTAACCCAATTATATGTGATAACGCCTGTAGAATTTATATGATCTTTAGGTAAGTGACATGCAATACATTAGGACTATCATGTTCTCAGTAAATAAATGCTAAAAACATTTCTTCCTCATATTTTATAGCTATATGCCTTCTGTTCTCCACTATTTTACCATCTAGATGATTGCATACACTTAAACTGCCATTCAAGTAATTTGAAATGAAGATATTATTAATAGAAATAGGAAGGTTGGTATGAATAATGCAGAGGCAGAAATGCACGGGTGAAAGTACCAGAAGAGATAGTGCCTCAACGAGTTAAAGGCAGGGTCTGTACTGATAATCAAGGACACTGCTGGCAGTGGTAAAACACTAGGGAATACATTCCTGTCGAGAAGAGGAGTGTGCTCTGATAAACAGCAGCTCAGACAATTTATCAGCAGAAGACCCTGCACTACAGCAACAACATCACAGCACGCTGCATGTGATATTCATCTTTTTGCTATTCCAAAAGGATGACCTAAAATATCTGAGAAAAGGAAGCAAAAACAACGACTGCCACCAAAGAAAATTTTGGATCAAAAGGACCTTACCACAGCAAATGTTGGTTCTTAAAAGTCTATGAAAAAATAGTTTGCTTTTCCTAATCAAAAGGAACCCAACAGATGCACTAAGAATGCAACAGTCAGCCTACCACAACGCACAAGTGGCCACGGACAAGGAACTTAGTCACACACACGTTGCTTTTGGGCACTGAGTGTGACAGGCTCCATATGAGAATGTGACTGACTGAAAACCCTTTTACCTAAAAGAAGAATCACTTCTGCCTTCTGCAATGCAAATCTCCCCCCCCCCGGCTGTTCTGCCATGGTAAATTAAAATTCCATGTTCACATTCCAGTTGTTGATAGGATATAAGGAAGGGCAGAACCAAACACAAAAGTGCGGCTCTCTTTCCTAAAGTGCAGTCCTATAATTGTTGCTAAAGAGTTCAAAGACTTGCAGCTCAGTAATTTCAGGCTGCATATGCATTTCCTATTGAGGAACCATCAAACAGCACTGGAAGCTGACAACAGCTGCTGGAGCTGCCCCACCTCATCAGGTTCCTCTTCTACAAGCTACAGAGTCAGGTTCCTTCTATCTTTTACTTTTTTGCCATCTATGATGCTACAGGTATTTTGGTCTTTTTGCACAGTATATCAGCTTCAAAGGGAAGTTGGGAGAGAAGTCATGTTATCCTTATTTCACAGTCTGGTTGTTGTGGTTAGCTATTGCAAAATTATAGTTATGTGTTCAAAACTGTAAGCTTAAGAGGAGTCCTTCTTAGTAAGAAGTTTCATGACTCATTTTATTAAAGCCTTTTAATTAAGTCCACTTTACCAAAGCTCTTATTTTAACCAAATGGAGATTTAAAAAGGACAAGATAAATGCTGCAAAACAGGGACTAAATTACAAAAAAATATATACTTTTAAGTCTAGAATGTACCACTGCGAAGCCTGCCTTATGCCAACATGCCTACACATACCCAATTAAAATTCTGCCTTAAGTACTTACATTTTATCTGTTTTCAGCTCTTGGAGGAGGGAGGATATTAACAGCTTTGGAGGAAAACCACTTTGCCAAAACTGCAACCATATGGCAGCAAACAGAAAAGGGCCAGCCCAACAAGGCTTCATTTCTTAAAAGAAAGTTTGACTTTTGAGTTAATATATGAGCTTTTATAGGCAGAAACACACTAGGGATGATGAAGGCTTCATGTCTGACCAGTGGCAGAGGAGCAGGTGGAAAACAGAGAGGATGCCAAGCATGTAGCTTCAGGCAGCCAAAGGTTTTGCCCAATTTCAATTGTATTACAGCTGTACAGGGCACAACATAAACCCTTACTCTTCTCAGCCAGCTTTTCTGGATGTGGCCCCACATGATTCCATCTTTTCCTAAGCTGGTGAAGTCATGTCTACTTTATTTTCCTTATCTTTGAGCTCAAAGTCATTTCCCCCACAAATCCGTAAAGTAAGATTTCTTAAAATTTTTTCCCATACTGCAAAGGAGAAATCATCAATAATAGCCTTAGTCATGTCAGTAGAGAAGGTAAATGAACAAAGAAAATGACTTTTGTATGATGTCGATCTACAACTTTCATCCTGAAATGGAAAATTTGAGCAAGAACACTAGAAAATGTATTCTAATTCAGTGCTCTACGACCTAGTGTCAGTCCCTGGCGTTAAATTTGGACTACATGACATTGAAATACAAATATACAGTGGGCACATCAAGAAGCAATAAGGTCCTGTTTGTACAGAAAACTTGACATAAAGTGGAGTTGTAGGTTTATTCTGAATACAGCAAAATGCAGCGCAGTCCTGCCTTCAAATGAGATACAGCTAGTGCAGTCAACTCAGGCACAGCCTTCAGTGTGCTAGAGTCCTTCTGGTTTCAAAGCAGCCCTAAAAGAGCCAACTCATGAGCCCCTCTGAAGCTGTACACATGAGGATACATTCTGCTAAAGTAAATATTCCTCAAGATTTGCTAGCTTCCTTGAAAGTCGGGTTTTTTCATGTGGTGTGATTCTGTTTCATATACCTATTCCAGTGAAAAGCAACATTAATCTTTGAAAGGCAAGCACTCAGGCTGTGTCATTGAGCAAGGTTTGTAGCCTTGATATTGATATTAAGACATAGATGCTGCATGTGGTGCTAGGATTATCTCCAAGCACAGGAAAAGGCACTGCTCTCACAAAAGTGCAACACAAAACCCTGTTAAATACAATCTTCCTAAACGCAATAAGAATTTTGTTTATTTCAGCTGTGAGAAAAAGGCTTGACAGTATATTTAAAACTAAAATCCTAGATAAAGAAAATAAAGATAATTCAGTAAACTCTACCCTGTCTGCCTCTAGGTGAAACAATGAGAGCACTCAAGGGTAGGTACATGCTCAGCTCACCAAAAACATCCTGACTTGTATACATATAGCAACTGTTTAGTGCATTTATGGACAGCATCCAAAACAGAATTTATGATTTGTGGAATTACAAAACTGTAAATCTCTCTCCATGCGCTAGAACATATTTGACAGAAGTGGCTCTCTCAAAAAACTGAAATGATTGCTGACTATTTTGATGTGGAATGACTTTCAACAAGTATTTTCTTACTCATTATTTTAACTGCTCTGATTAAACACAATTCTAGATTTAGTCATGATGATATGATATCCATTATCCATTTTGGTTTGGTTTTTTTGAAGTAGATTTTTATGAGTATTCCCTTCCAAGTGATTTGCAAATATAAGTAAACCCTGAGTCACGCACCTGCAAACAGTTTCCAAGCTCCAACTAACACAGACTTACTGCTGTGTATGTCATGAAAGACTTCTTATTGTTGGAAAAAAATAATTGCTTATAACTAGGCAAAGAAAATATGAAATTGTTGTGTTTCTTTTTTTTACTTTACTTTGTAGATGGGTTCCTTCTAAATCATGTTATCACAGTAGTCACAGAATCATTACAAAATAGACTCAAAGGGGCATAAACCAGTGACCTATTCCATTCTGACTCAAGCCAAGGCCAGTTACATCCCAACCGTTATTCTCTCTCATTCTGGCAACTATTCAAACGTCTTGCAGATGCTGTAGAATGTAACCAAAGTTATAATCTTCCTAATAATCTATTTGGATGCTTCACTATATCATTCTTATAATTTTGTCCTGTGGAACAGAGGGAAATTCATTTTGGGTAGCTTTAGACAGCTACATCTGAGGAGCTCCTCTAAGGCACCAGTGCCATTTTGCATGCTTCGGATATTTAGACATGATGAACAATAACAAAAAAGTGCCTGCTTATCTAACTCAGCATTAATGACTCAGAGGTGCTCAATGCAGTCCACACCCCAGAAATCGGAATTTACACATTACGAATAAGATTAATCTGTCTGACCTACCATTATTTTCAGCAAACTCATGCTTTCTTAATTAATTTGCAAGAAAAACAGGTGAGACAATGTCAAAACCCCAAATGAAGTCCAGATACTGGATATCTACTCTTTTTCCCTTACCTAATATTTCCTATCCACTCCTAGAAGGGAATTAGATGGCTTTAATAGGCTTGTTCTTGGCAAATCCATATTGTTTATTACTTATTTCTTCTACCTACTTAAAGTAGTATATCTGTTGACTTGTTTATTAATTGAAAATAGTTCCCCACAATCTTCTTTCTTTCCTCGTTTAAAGTTCTATGTTATTCTTATTTAGTCTTTTGGTATATGATACATCCCTCATGAAATCTCAGGGAAAGCCAGTAATAGGCCTAAGTTTTGCAGACAGTTAAGAAACCTAACCTGTACAGTCTGCTCTTTCCTTATCTAAAATTGAGGTTTTAGCTCTACGATGAACTGTGCATGTCATATGTTCACTGCAACCTTTACAGTAAACTCATGTAATAAAAAAATCACTGTGCACTTTTCTCTGCACCTACTCCATGCACCCTTTCCTTTCCTCCAGTAGCTCTCTCAGGTACATAGATTTCTTTGTTCTTCTATCTATTAATGTACTAGTATAATTATGTTACATTAAATCTTGCTAGTTGCTTCTCACTGAGTGCTTTGGCACTTCTGACATGTCTCTACACATGTGTATTATTCCACCATGTTTGGTAAAGAGATAAATTTTCCTCATTTTGCCTAAGGTGGAAGAAGAGATGAAAATTTAGCTTAGCTGGTCTTTTACACTTTCTTTTCTTCACATTGGTGAAGGTTGTACTATAACCTGTAACTATAACTACTTTAGTAGATTACTGTTGAAAACCCCACAGATTTATCTTGAACCTGTGCCCTATATATTTCTTAAAATAAAATCTCTGAATTTGTTGACATCTACCTTCTTCAGCTTCTTTTTCTTGAGCAATCTGTCAATGTAATTTCTTACACAAAACTGGCTACTAAAATCCCCCATTACTACCATGTCCAATGTCTTTGGAAAAATATCAAGAAAAATATATTCTTTACTGCCTCCCTGGACACCAACAAGTATTTAAAAGCTCGATCTAGTCCTATCTTTTGAGATTTCAAAGCAACTGCTTTTGAAATACAAGCCAAAAGTTCCTCTCTTCTTCCCTTGTTCTACATGACTGTAATACTATTGTGATATATATGAAAGTACCTACAATGTCAATTTTGTGGTAATATCCAATTAATTCTTGTTTTCCTCATTAACTCTTCAGTTAATTCTTCTCTGTTCCTCTTTATTCTACCATTAGCATGCAAACACCTAAGATACCTTGCAAACTGACCCATGACTTTCTCTAGTCACTTCTTTAATCTTTTTCTAAATAATCCCAGGGAAGTGATTTACATTCAAGTTGCCTTATTTAAGATTATGATTTTTGTTCTTTCCAAATGGTTCTCATTTTAAATTTTCTCTCAGGAGAGAGAAGTTACATTTAGGGTGTATCTGACTGATGCCAGACTTGGAGATGACATGAGAGACAATATTATCTTGAATCTTCAACTTGTTTATTCACTGCCACAGAGCCTGATAAGAACTTTTGATTTGCTAGGATAATTCTTAGCAGTACCATTATTATTCTTTATCTGATGTTAATGATTGGTGCAATTCGGCAAAATTTGACTCTTTGAAGAAGCACATCAGCCATAATTTAAGTACCAGGTGTTGCAGATGTTTCTACATCATGTTGAGTAGATCAGTAGCCAGTAGCACCTTTATTTCCTCTTAGTAATAGGTTTTCTTTTTATTCCTTGGGCTACTGTTTGGGGCTTTTGCCAATTATAAAGAGTTGTTCTTACTTGCTTCCTGGTCAGCACTCCTGCTTTTCATTTGTCAGAGGACATAAACAGTTATGTTCCCCTCTGTAGTTTTAAGTTTGCTCCTCCAGTACCTGTACTGCTACCAAACACACAGCTTGGCTTTAAATTTTTTTTCCTGAACGTATGCTGTCGATGAAGTGTTCATGAGCATACTCAGTTTTGAATCTCTCCTTTTACTTCTCCTCTAATTGCTTCTTAAGCAATTTCCCTGGAGATGTAAGAGAAGTCTTTCCAGATATCACCAGTAGGAAAATATAGGCCAAAGTTCTGGCAAGTCCATTCAAGAATTTCATCACAAGATGTCATCATTGTCTAATTTTAAATATAGCTATTTAATTGTGAGCATGAGATATATTTCCTCTCAAATATTTTTCACTGAGAATGAGATACTGTGTAGAACAAAACGCTCTTTATCTTCATGATTGATAAGAGTATTTATGTTTGAATTATACATATTTTTTCTTTTACTAGCAGCTCATGAAAACACTGAAGTATAATATGAAGTACAGGACTAAGCAAATATTAAAATGAAGGATTCCATAGGAAGCTACATTTACTCTTCAGTATTAGGAGAAATTTTGCTACTTGCTAAAAAGTTATTAAACAAGTAAGGTTTCCTGAATACAGTGCTCAATAATCTAGATGTTTCCAGTTCAGCAGTAGATGTTTCTTTGACTTATATAGTCTGAACACTGAAAATACTATTTTTAAGCTTTACTAGATAAGCTTTTTCCACATATATTCAAGTAAAAATTAAAATCCCTCATATATATACATAAACTGATGAAGTATTTCAAAATTATATTATCTATCTCATACTGGTTAATTTTATCCCTAAGCATAGGCCAGATCTTTACCTTTGGGTGTGTTATGTTTAAAGAGAAGCCTGCTAGCAGTGAGAAGTAAGAACTCCTTATTTCCTCCTAGATAACCCATTACTCGGTTATTACTTAGACAATAAAAAAAAATATACTTGAAGTATAACATGTTTGATACATGAAATGCATTTGATTCAATATCAGCTCCCTTTGCTTTGCTGCCTAAATTTTGTTTGACTCAATCTGGAAATAGCCAAAAGGAATGAAAAGTGGAAGACATACATGTGAAGCTGCATATATTCAGGTCTATAGTAGAAAGACATGTCTTTACTGCAAGCTGCATGTAAAGCAGAAGTGATAAAATTTAAGGAAAAATAGCTGTATTTTGGTTGATCACAGCTTGATGTATTAATTAAGAACAAAATCACATTATCATCCTAAACTAGCTAAAGACTGTTAAGGAGTTGACAGGAAATAAAAAAAATATTGGTGTTCAGAAAGCTGCACACTAATAGAAAGTAAGTTAGGTCTCAATGTCCACTGTGGGAAAAGAAGCAAAGAAAAGAGTAGATCTTCTGCCAGCTGCAAGAGGGGAAAAACCAAATGCCATATTTCTATGTCAAGAAAAATAAGCTATGCAGAAGTGTAAAATGGCTGATTACAAGAATTGTGAGGTATTTTCTGATCTTAAAAAGGTAGAAAATGAAAAGCAGTTGCCAGTCACAGGAACAGATAGAACAGTATTTACACACGACTAAGTTATGGAAAATTTCAAACATATACTGTTGTTATTGTCTCCATTTCATAGCTCTTACTCTGCAGCTTCTTACCCTGTATCTGATTTTGCCTTTGGTGCCTGTGTGCTACCATGGGAAGCTGACCCTGGCTGGATTCTGGGTGCCCAGCAAACTACTCCATCACTGCTTTCTTCAGCAGGACAGGGCAGGGGAGAAAATAAGAAGGAAAAAAACCCCTTGGGTCAAGATAAAGGCAGTTTAATACAGCAAAAGAAAAGGCCTGTGTGAAACCAAAGCAAAACAAAAGATTTATTCTTCACTTCCCATCAGCTGGTGATATTCACCCTCCCCCTCCTTTTCCTTAGATTTTATTGCTGAACAGCCCTGTCTGATATGGACTATTCCTTTGCAGCTTGAGTCAGCTGTCCTGGGTAAGTCCCCTCCCATGATCGTGCCCACTCTCTCCCTGCTGGCAAGGGGGGAATGCTGGAGAGGCAGCCTTGGTGCTGAGTGAACACCAGGGTGTTTGACAGGTGAACACCTTTCTAGCTGCCAATGCAAAGAACTATGAAGGCTGCTGTGGGAAAAGATAATTCCATCTCCAGCAGACCCAGTACAACTATCACAATAAAATATAAGAAACAGAAAATTCTGAATTATTTATAGTATCTTCAGAAATTATTCACTATCTCCTAACACAGAGTTTGTCTATAAACAGTTCTGTTTCCCAATGCTGCAAGTTGCAGAAAGAACAGACTGCCAGAACAACATTCCTAGCACTTCTCATTATATTGCCCCTTACTCTTTAAAAAAAAAAATAAGCTGAGTCTGCTTCTTTTATCTGCAATTATAATTGCATTCAAATCAGTTATTTTCTCTTTCTTCTAGGTCCCCTTTTCACTGTAAGCTACTGTTAAAATAGCTGTGTCAACTATATTTAATTGATAAGACACAGTTCCATCCTGTATATATGTAATGTTCCATTAAATGGACAGTTGTTCAAATATATCCTTTTCCAAATTTTAAGTGATAAGGTACATATAACATCCTACCCTATACATAATCCCAATGCAATTTTTAGCAGGGATGTACCAGTGCAGCTGAGTTAACACAGCTTTGCCTCAGGACTAAATTATTCAGACATACAAGTCAGTTTTTCCTCCATGAGTCAGAGAAGAGACATAATAAAATGTTTTAAAAATTCTTATCAGCACAGTTGCACAGGTTTATGCTGACAGACCAACAGGCTAGGCATGACTTAAGGTTCTTAGAACTCTCCATGGTAGGGGAGGTCTTCAAAATTTCCCATCATTGCTAACACCAGCCACTTCTGTCAGCAACATTTTCAGCCCTGTGCCAAATATTTCTTCGAAACAGCATTATATAATACAATACTTTAAAAAGTGCCAGCAGTTATTGGATTACATATACTCAGAGCTCCATCATTCCAAACAAAACCTCATCTGAAAAAGATTGCAAAATACCCCCCTAAAAGAAAGGCTTCAATACAAAGACATTAATGGAGTATTTTTTCTGGTAAGATTTCAAAACAACATTAATGACTCCAAGATGCTATTTAAAGCAACAGCTCCAGGACACTGGGCCTAATGCATCTCTAACAGTAAACAACATAGGTTCTGTTCATGGTTATTCAAATATCTACAAATGATTTCAACACAGTGGGTTACTTAGCAATGTCTTATCCACAGTTTCCCTATGGACACTGAAGTCAAAATTAAACAATAGTTGGTTGTTTTTCTTACTTGTAGCGTGATCTCTCATCTCCCCCAGTCCAGTATTAATTCCAGCATCGATTGAACTCATGATTTTATCAATCTACAAAAGAGAGAACAGTGAAGCAATTGAGGGATCCCATCTTCAGTATTTTATTTTAGTTTTTCATGCATAGATTTATGGCATTATTACTCTCATTAGGAAAACAGCAATCAAAATTGTAAAAGCGCATAAATCAAAGGCAGACAATTAATTTCTCCACTTTGATTTTTTATTTTGCAATATTTATATGCTAGCAAAAACTAAAGCTTGGGACTAGTATTTCTTTTTCCATGGTAGAGTTTCTTACATACTGATGACTCTGGTCATCTAGGTATGACCACTAGTGGTTTATTTAAGCAGTAATATTAATGAATTAAAAAAATTATCTTGCATGTTCTAAAGTATTTAAAATACACACAATTAAATCAATTGTTCAATTAACACTTGCAGAGAATTTCCTAGCTCATTTTCTTTTTATCTGCCCCAAGGGCACTAAATAGGTATGAAACATAGTTGTGTCCCCACATACCAAAGAACAACCTTCTCTGTGAAACAACACTGCACTGATCCCAAAACTTAGGTGCATGTTTACAAGGCGCATAGAACTTACTAGGTCAAAACCACTGTATCTATTTTAATTTTTGTAAGAACAGGACAAGCCAAAAAGTGAATCAAAAGGTTGCTTTTAACTAAGAAGGTAGAAAAAGAGAAACACACTTTACTAAGCTTAATATTAGGACTAGTAGGAAAAGTATGCATTAGTCACTGGTGACAGGAGAAAGTCTGGAAATTATGACAGAATCTGCAGATTGAGCATTCATACTGTATATACATATATATACACACACACACACGACACTTTTTTAACTCTTAAGATCAAACCTCAATTACCATGTAGAAAGGCAAACCTGGACCTGACTCGAATCAGGATTTTACGGTAACATACCCAAGTTGTAAAGATCAAAATCTGATATTCTTAGTAGATCTCCACTGAGAGTATCTCCCTTACAATGAAAAGTGCCTTAAAAAGCCCTATCAAATCAGACATTTAGGCTAGCTTGAAACATTTTCCTAGAAAAATAACCAACCACATAATTAAATTCTAGGTTCTTTCTGAACACAATAGCACCCTGGAGATAGATGCATTTCCCCACCGTAGTAGTTTTAAAGAGAAATGCTCACGTCTCTGTAGGAGCAGTAAAGATCTAAACATTTCACACTCTTAATTTACCTCAATGAGATGAGTACTTCTGTGTCTATGAAGAACCACTTACACTCTTGAAATTCAGCACAGGAAAAAAAACGTTAAACATAAGGTGTCTAAAAATTAATTTAAAGTGAATTCTAAACCTAAAATAAAGTCTCTCATATGAGCAAGCGTGAGCACTACAAATTCAGTGTGGAAATTTCTTCTAGTAGCCCTGAATTCATTGCAGGTCTAAGAGTATTCCCAGTTCACACAGCAGCCAGGTATGTGCCAAGCCTGTGGAACATACCAGTTAGAGGATACATAAGGAGGGTATGTAGAATGCCCAATCAACCCTCTATTGCTGCCATTTTCTCCTGGCTCTTGCTGATGGGCACCGCCATGGTAGAAATAATTAGCAAATATGTAAACAATAGGCACAGTTACTAAGGATTTTACAAATATTATTATTGTCAGCAGTGAGGGTTTTAGTAGACAATTTTAGTGCCACAAAAAATTGCAGAATTACTTCTGGTTAACTTCATTCACTAGGGAAACAATAGACTTCATTGAGTGGGCAGCATTCGAACAGAAATGCTTTGCATTTTGTGCCAGCTGTTGAACTCCCATGCAGTACACTGTGACATTCTCTCTGAGGCTTTGCAGTGTGGAAGATTCACTTCTTATTTAGTCTCTGAAACTGAAAACAATAACAACGTCTTTATAAGACCACAGTACTTAAAAAATGAAAGAAACTTACTTCTTCCCATTCTGATGTGAAGGAAGGCGTTCTCTCTGAATTCCCTTTGGAGCACTGTGGCTTTGGTGTGGGTTCACTCCAATTGCTTCTTGCTTTTTTATCATTTGGTGGATGGGTGATAAGGTTAGAATCAGATTTTGAAACATTTTTGCACAAATGCATTTCCAGCAAGGTCTTTGGTAAAGATCGTATTCTGCCCAGCGTGCACGCTCGCTCCACAAATCCCCCAGTGGTAATTACCCATTGTTCACTTACCCTTGGCGTGCCAACCAGGGTATGATTTTCTGCTGGTTTATTTTTAGTATGAAATATGGTTCTGTTTACAATTGGTGGCTTTTTTTTCTTAACAGGAGGATCAGAGCTGCTTTCTTTCCGTAGCTGTATCTGCTGTGCTGTGCTTTTGCTCAAAATGCTTTTCTCCAGTGGCCCACTGCACAGGTTTACTTTGCTGTACAGCTGGAGTGGATTTTCAGGTGGGTCACATGCAGGTGATGATCCATGAAGTAAACCTGCAAACTGGTCAGCAGGGTGTCCTTCAGGAAGCTCACTTTCAGTGGATGTTTCACCCTGGCTATGTTGTTCTGAAATGAGAGAGTACCTTGTAAACATAAAAGGGTGGTAAAATACTGCAAACAAAATTCTTACTCCCCTCAAAATTACTTTTTAATGCTGCTTGGTACATTCTTATGTAAAGTAACAGAAGAAAATTATGCCACGAACTGAATTATTATTCTCTTAAAAAAATCCCAAAAACCTTTAATATGACTATTTTATCCTGACTAAAATATCTGCTGGTTGAAGAACAGCCAACAATGCTCAGTGCTATATAAATTCCATGAAAAAACAAATTTATAAGATAAAATACACCATTGCTATTCCATCAACTTGATGATGTCTCTCTCAATTTGCTATTGAGTTGAAATGTGCAGAAATTATACAGTTTAGTGTGATGAATTAGGTAGTTTGTAGGTGGTAAAATACATGAACAACCATTATTGTCAGGAGTATTCTTAGTAGTTTTTCTTTTTATAGCAATTATAATAATAGTGAATTTACAATATGATGCCTTTTTACTGACAGTCTCTAAGGAATAAAACTGAGTGCTGCTTTTATTTTTGGGAACTTTTGAGAATAGTAATAGTAACCATTGGGAAAAAGAACACAAAATCAAGTCTTTTCAAACATGCTTTATATGTAACTTAGCACATACACAAAAAGCAACCACAGAAAAATGCACTTCTTGGGCAAGGTTTAGAGTGGATTATCAAAGTTTTACAGCTCTTTTTTACACTTGTTGCTGAAAGAACTAGGAGGGGTAAAAAAGAGAGGCAGGCCTGCTCTGCCTCACTTATATTGTTGGTTTGGTTAACATCACTCTATCCATGACATTAATGACTCAATGTTCTAGTCAGAATAACTGCGTCCCTACTCATGGTCATGTTTCTCTAACTACTTTGTTAAAGATAAATAAATTAATCTCATTCCTTCTAGAAGTTTTATGTTCTAGATCAACTCTAACTGTAGGACTGTGTGCACAGCAGTAGCTACCACAAGGAATTGAACATAGTATCATGTCATAATTTGCAAAGATATTGAGCAGTTTTCTCCAATTAACTAAAATATCTGCTGGCAATAAAAAACCTTAATCAAATTTCAAAATATCCATTCTAGAAGAAAGCAGTGCTTGACTTTATGAATGACAGAACAAAGATTTTTGTGTGTACTTCAAAACTTCATCCACACTTTTACTAGTCAGCAGCTTAAAAATATAAAATTAAATGCTTTTCTATATATGATAAAATTCTAAGAACCTATGAAAATATATTTTTCTTCTTTGAGAAACAACCAACTAGAATATACACTTCAGGCATTTTGCGACCAAAAAGATGTGAGATGTTATGGAGAAGGGTTAAATGTAGGACATGATAGAGCTTAAGGGATCAATAAACCCAGAAAAATTAGGTTTAGGGGGAAAATTCAGGGGAAAAGGAGGACATGGGGCATTCTCTCTTTGATTTCTGAAAGTTGCTGATTTATACATACGTCTGCAATTTTGAAGGTGAATTCAAAATGAGGAATAAATTATGCAAATAATTACTGGTTTTGGTGCTTTTCCTTTACATGAAAAACTCAGTAGCTGAGATTCTGCTCCAGATTAAGACACCTTGTTTTTCTACATTGGTAAGAAGCGTGTTAGCTCCCACTGTATCAGAGATTAGATTAATAAAATGAGTGGAACCTATCACTCCCTGTACTCTGTTAACTGGGCTAACTACACTGCCAGTGACTTACAGGAGACAGCATTCAGTCTGTGTTCAGATACCTACATTTATATATCTCAGTCATGAACTGAATCCTATTTTGGTGCTCCAGAGAGGTATCTTATAGCTGTGCGTTGAACTCATTGAAGAGATAAATATTTTTGTCAGGACAAAGCAAAGGAGGAATAAATCAGGAAAAATAAAAGCTTAGAGAGCCTGGATTGCAAGAATTTCACTACTAGCTTTGCTACATTTATGTTACTAAATAGTACTGGCCAACAGCCATTAGGATCTGAAGGAATTACTAGGCTCATGTCCTTTAAGTTAAACCCTCTTCTTTCTCAAGACAGAGCTGGTCCATCCAAATAATTACTGGGAATACTCTCTGGTCTCTGCACTATGCCTGGGCACTGTCTAGGTGGGTCTATTCAGTATTGGCCAAAGACTGGCAAAACCCAAACAGTTTAAGAATACAGACTGCCAAGTACCAGTGGCATCTCATGCCCTGATTTTGCTCTATTTACTACTGTAAACAAAGTAAGTTCTTGCTAGAGAACTCCCATTCCCCTGTGGTCAGTAAATATATGTACTGACCACTAGAAAGCGTGTCTCTTATTTTCCAGCAGTTCTGCAGTGACAGCATATCAGAACATTAATTCTGGTTGTTTTGACAGTTGATGTGGCAGCAGTTTACATGTATTCAAATATTCCAAATATGTTGTGTGAGTATTTTTCAGCTTGATCTTTCACAACAGTTACTGTACTGTGTACACATAAGTATATATATTCTTCTTTAGGTATAACTTTGATCTTTAAAATACCCACACAAATACTTTAAGGAAGTCAGGAAAAATTAAAACAAAGGTTGCTTGTGCACCCATTAGTCTTCTTATAAGTTAGCAAGCACTCTATTTCACTTTTTATAAGATCACTACTAGTTTCCAAAAATACCCTATTTCACTTAGTGTTCAGAATGAAGTTTGCTTAATGAAGAAGAAGCTCTTCAACATTTTCATAGTATCATAAAACTGTTCCGTTTGGAAAAGGCCTCTAAGATCAAGTCCAACTGTTAAGCCAGCACTGCCAAGTCCACCACCACCACCAATCCATGTCCCAGGTGTCACATCTTCACATGTTTTAAATATCTCCAAGGACTTATATTCTCTTTGTTCAATAAGAGTAGTCTTATTACCTATTTACTGCACAGCATCTAAATACTTCTTTGAATATCAAGTTCTTCAATAGCTTCTCAAATTTTTATGACATCCATTATCTAAGGGGCTCACAAATATGAACTCACGTATCCTTGTAAGGTGAGACTGTAATGTGATATTATACTAATTTGAAAAATGGCAGATAAGGCACAAGGATATAATGCTGAAAATGTACAAATGTTTGGGTATCTGATTTGAGATTCCTCAAGATTTTCTTTGTTCAGAGTATTAAACATTTTTTAACACAGAATATTTTTGAAGCATGATTATTATTCATTTCAGTAGATCAAAAAAATCAGACTCCCAATGCGTCAAATTTGTGACTCAAAAATCAAGAAACACAGTCAATGACTACTTGGGTAACGTTTGGTTAATGGCTACTTGGGTAACCTTTGGTCTGTCTTGACCAGAGTAGCAAAAGCTCTGGCAGAGACAGAGTATTCTCTCTGTTGTAAACAGCTGCCTCAGCTGTCACTTCTCTTTGATACCTTTCACTTCTAACAAGAGCTTTGTTAATTATGTGACAAAGTAAGCAAAGATCTCATAGCTATACCTTCTTCACCCCATGATTTTGAGCAATGCAAACCACATCTATACCAGGCAAAAAAACCAGCTAGGGCTGTCAAGAAAAAGAAAAATCCACGTGGTCAGGTCAAGGTTAAGAAGCAAGCAGCATTGCATGCTGTACTGCAGCCCTAAAACAGGTTATCCAGAGCAGTGCCACCTGCATCCTCAGACAGTTCAAGACCTGGTTAGGAAAAGATGTGTCTGATCTCATGATGACAGTCCTGCTCCAAACAGGAGCATGGACTAGAAATCCTCCAGACATCCAACAGCTTAATAAACCAATTATAATTCTGAATCTCCTGGCTTTTGAACTGGTAACTGTTAAGGTCAATGCTCTTTGAATACTGACTTGTATTATTATTTTAGTTTCCTAATGCACTTAATGTTTTATACTTTTATGTCCAGCAAGTAAGGAGAGTACAGAGATGGACTATAGCACTGCTCTAAATAGTACAGTAGCCTAGCACTCCCTGTCATGGGCTAAAGAAATCATAGAAGGAAAAAAACAAACCATACAACAGATAATCATAAAATAATTTCATACAGTGCACTTTTCTTTCTTATTCGAGTCAGTATTTGTTGACCTAAGATCTGAAACATGAGATGTTAAATAACCTCTTCCAACTGTGCCATTATCTAAAAATGCAGATTCATTGTTCATGGGAATATCCAAGACCTCCATCCCAAGAACTTAAAGAATGAAAAGCTTCACACAGGATAATACCACTACTATACTCTTGCTAAAATAGGCAACTTTCTAAAAAAAAATAAATGTAAATCCTAGCTTTTAATAATTACCCATCTCTGAGATAGGATTTTTTAAATTGTCGAATATTTCTGTCAAACTTCAAGAAAAGTGATACTGAAATCAATATTTCCCCTGAGGCTTAGTAATAATGCACAAAATATATTTTCTATATTATTTTCTGGTTTTAAAAATATCAAAATAACTCTTGTTTTAAATTTTGCTGTGTGTTAAAAAAACTCCCATGCAATTAAACTTTTCATTAATTAATATTTTTCTTTCTTCTTATTCTTATTATTTCAATCAATTCAACTGGCAATTAAATAAATAAGAATTTATTTAAACAATTACATTACACAGGTCTATACTCAGTGAACAGTCATTTAATAAAGCCAGGTTTTTCTTCTCACAGACATTTGAGTAAGCTTTATGACAAGGAACTTTAAGAGGGTGGGAAGAGAACAGGAGAAGTTCAAGCTCTTGGACTAAATCCCAGTGGAGAAAAGCATTCATCTTAAAAGTATTTTTTTTTCTTTTTGCAAGTACATTTATTTTTGTAATTAAAAAAAAAAAACCAGAAAGATCTTCCTTCCTTACCAGATACTGCTTTTCTTACCACTTTATCTTTTTACTTGTAAATAGTATCATAAATACCAAAACATAAACAGATGTCATTTCTACAGAACTTTAGAGTTATTACAAGTGCACGTACAGCTTATCCATCTGAGCGGATTACTTCTGAAAATCACTGTGATACTGCCATATCTGTGTTACAAGGAAAACATTTACATTTGGAACTACAAATAAATTCAGTTGTGCCATAATCTCAAAGCCACAGATACATATTGCTATTATCACCAGTTTATATACAACCAAACTGGTATTTAGGGAGCAGATTGCAATTCAATCAGCTATTTATTTTCACACTACTGCACCCCAGCACAGTTGCCTGTGGTACATATATAGAACTCTACAGAATACCATTTCTCACTTTCAATATTCGAGAGTTATAATTTACAGATGCTTCATCAAACTCAGATATTTTTTCCTGATTCTGACTCCAAGACTGGAGAGCACATTAAGAAAATCAGAAGCATACTGAATACTGTGAATTTTGCATTCATGTAAAATTGGATCGTCTTATTCATATTTGTATCTCAAGAGATTCCATGTTCCAAACTAAAGTGCATTCAGGAGAATAACAGTTGTTAATAACACTAATGAAAAGAGCTGTAATAGATAAATTATAATGACAGAGTTAGATCTCTAACAGGCACTGCTGTTGCCATGGCACAAAATTTCTAATGTAAAATAAAAACCCACTAGAAAATTGTTCTATAGCTATGGTAACAACTGTATTGTGACATGATTATTCTATTCAAGTTCTGTTTTCATTCGATCCAGGAAGATGTTTTTAGCATCACGCTTTGCACATGTGTAATATCTGCCCAAAAATGTATTCTCAACTCCCTTTTCCCCACATTTCTGACCAACAGTCAGAACCGAGTAATATTTGGAAACTGTCCTCTTATAGAAGGATGGGTAAGCATATTTGCATAGTAAAGATTGCTTTGCACTAGAATACCCTCAGTAGTGAGGATATCAGTTGCATTGCCAAACTGATATAAAAGAAGATGATCAGCAAGAAAAGGTCTAAAACAGAAAACTCATAGTATTTAAAATCAGAAGTATCAGTATTCAGGAAGGCATTATTTCACACAGCAAACATCATGCTCTGACCAAGCTACAGCTCTTTGATGGCAGCACTTTGGCTGCAGATCTCTTAGATGAGGCAGAGCAATGTTTTCTCACTCGAGTAAAAGTTACAGCAAGGTACAATGGACCTGGGAGATAGAACAAGATTACTAAGCAAATGACGAAGACTGTGGGCTTCTACTGTCACCAGCAGCAATAGTGTCCAGCCAGATTGCAGTTTCTTCTTCTGCTTATTCCTAAATCTGGAGAAACCACCAGAAAATGGTTGGCAAGCTTGCTGTTGACAGTCTCCAGGATCTGTGCCCAGGTTCCAATACTGCCAGTTTCTCAAAACCCATTCCCTTAGAAATCACAGTGAGCATCTCTGTGGGTTGGGAGTTTGCTCTCACAAACTTCAAAACTGCCAATTCACCCCTTAGTGTCGCAGTCAGCACTTGACTCTGTACTGAGGGGTTTTACTGCCTCATTGTCTCTACATTCAGAGTCTCACTGTCCACATCTGTTTCACAATGACCCATCACGAAACGAAAAGATGAGAAAGACTTTCTGGGAAAGATATCTCCATATGGAGTTTTCTGAACATTACTTGCCAGCATCTAACGAAGAGAAAAAGCTTTGGGTGAGGAAAGATATTAAGCAGTTATTACTGCTAATTCCAACCCCATTATAGTGCCTAAATAAAGTCCTTGCCCAAATTTTCAGCAATAGCAGTGTAATCTGGTTCAAACAGAGTTAATTTTAGCTCTTATTGAGCTGTTTTGTCTCTTCAAATCTTTTTTTATACATGTATATTCTCTATTTGAGAAGGACATAAATGTAATTTTCACAATCACATAAAGGGTTAACCTTTTACTGCAAAATTCAACACAGACAAAAATAAAGAGCTGCAGCTGCCACCTCCATAATGCCGTTTCCATGAGGATTTCTTTCTATGTGACTATATAAGGCATGGTTCCTAGACATCTTAAAGACAGACAGGCTCTCATGAACCATCACATTTTACAGCACAAAATTCTGCCTTATGCCTGCACATCAAAATAAGGCTTCTTCAGAAAAATAACATTCTAACATTTTTTTGGACTAAACATATCAGATAAAATAATGGTCAGCATCCCTCAGGTGAAATACTGGATGAGTTCAACACTCACATTCAAGCTAAAATTCTGCTGGAATGTTTCAGCTCTGCCATGCAGCAACACTAAAAACAAATCCTCTCCAGTGTGTCTTTGTAACTTTTAGTAAGTGTTTTATAAGAAATTCTGAGGGGTGAATGGCAATGGATACAAAATGTAATTCTGCAGAGAGATCACATATAATCACATTGAGAAGTTCTGTGGGGATCTCTTTTTTCAGCAGAAAGCAGTTGAGTGGGTTGTGGCTGTGCTCAGAAAGTACATGTTAATTTGACAATATAGTACAGCAGGGGAGAGTAATACAAGAGGAAAACCTGGTGACACTTAACAACCAAAATCAGTACAAAGCAATATCAATGTCATAGATGAGCTCTCGAAACCATATCCTTTTGTTGAAGACAGTAAAAAAACCCTGTTACATGTTCCACTCCTGGTATTTCACACATCACATGCAAAGAAGGAATGACAAATTCCTCCACCAAGTGAGAACAAAACTTACTAATATTCAAGGCAAAAGAAACTGTAAAAAATAGTTGATGACTCTTAGAATAACATTTCTAAAACGAGACACTGCACAACAATTTCATTTAAAATTAATGATTTGTCCTAGCAACAACTCTGTTTCCCCCAGCATGAGACAAGACTAGAAAGCAAACGAAGTGTATGTTCTGTCATTTGCACTGACCATACATTCTCTTTTCTAACCTTGGTATAGAATGTATTTCTAATCAGAGCAGTATTTTTAAGATACTTCAGTTTATCTCTTTCCTAATTTCACATACAAGACCATCTATGCTCTTTTTCCACTCACAAGAAACAATGAAAAATAAAGGCCCCCTACCCCAAACATGCCCTTTCAGTTTTTGCTAAATCTGTTAGGTTGTAGGGACAAAAAGTGTACAAGAATTAAAAATGTCTACAAAGTATCTCGGGCTGTAGAACGAAATTTCAGTTCTAGATGTAGGTACATATACAGTCATGCAAAATTACATTCAAATTTTCAACTCTATGTGGAATATTCACTGAAATTTTATATAATTGCTTACATGTGACTGTATTGAAACTAATCACTAAAAATCATAGTCTTTTAGCAAGCTTGCAGCTCACCACATCTTTTAGTTATAAATACTGATGGGGGAAAATAAGAGAATAAAAAACAAATTAGCTGTATTTACTTTCTCCTAATGATTTATTTGGGGGTTGCAAATGTGAGAGGAAAACCAGTTAAATTCTTTCGAAAAGTATTTACAAAACATAAATTATCTTAAAAAAAATCTACACAATTATGTGCAAACTAATTTAGCTAAGAATAATAACTTTCTAGGTATATTTAATATCTCCAAAAGTTGTTTACTTTTCACAAGTAAGTGTATTTACTTTAAAAATAATGTTACACACAGGATGCTTAAAAGAGATGTGAAAAGAAGGACAGAGATTCAGGTGGCTAAATGCAGACATATGTGGTAATTTTAAAAACTACAGGGTATGCAAAGTGACTGCAAAGGCTGACAGGTGTGACACACAGCTTGGAAACCCTTGTCTTTCTGGTGAAGCAGCAAGAAGTCAGAAACAGTATTTGTAGTATCCAGGTGGGTCTAGACATCTGGTTTGGTACTTGAATTGTTTCTTTTAGGTAAAATGGTAGCAGACAAGGAGTAGTGAGGGTAGATGTAGACAATACTTCTCAAAGAATCCTTTACTGTAGAATAAGTAATTTCATGTGTGCATATACTCCCCTTTAGATGACTTACATATACTTACTTTAAATAGGAACTGAAAACTTCTTACCATTTTAAGTAATGTTTGTTGGTACTTCTACCAAAATAGCCATCAATTTAAGAGGCCAGATCACCTGAGTGCTACAGAGTATGAAAGGTTGTCTAGCACCAGGTATCAGTTTAGGATATTTTGGAAACACATGTGCATTTGGAACATGGAATTAACCTGCTTTAAATTAACTATGACTGCTAGGAGAGCAGCAGTCATAGTTAGCAGTCAATGTGTAGCTTTATTAAGCTACTAGGATGCAGAGAAGCACTTGTTCAATTTTAGATTTAGTTAAAGGAGAAACAAACATTAGACTACAGTTGCTCAGACATGGAAGAGCAATAAATGGCATTGGAAGACAACTACAAACTTTCATGCTCTACCACAAGTGACACTTTACAGAGCTCCCTTACTATACAAATACAACCAAATAAACAAAGTATTATTATGAAAGTTGTATGAATCATCAACTAGTTGAAGGACAGAAGCTCCCATAGAGACCAGAAGCACATTTAACATAATTAAAATCCCTCTTACACATTGAGCTGGAAAGTCACACAACACAAATGCTACACATGGAAATGCTGAATAATTTAGCTTCTGTTAGGATCATATTAGAGTTAGAGGACAGAGTTTCACCTACTGAATAGCTGCAGCAACAGACTACATTACCACTCACCCTGCTGCTATTCAAACAGAAGGTACCACTGAGCTGAATGTAAGAATGGCCTCTAACCTGCTTATAGGGCTCATCAGCTGCCCCAGTTCGGGTAGACTAGTTGAATTCACCTGGTTTATTTTGCTTGACATGGATTAAAAGTTCTCACAGAAACCCTTCTGCTGAAGCCATAGCTGGGGACACTCTATGAAAGAAGTGCAATGATACAGAGGTGCTGGTCACACCTGTAGCTACTTCTACAGAATTCTGCCATTCATGAAAGGATGATGCTCTGTTCAAAGAAAGGGTCAGCTGTTCTCTCTTAAACACAGCAGGCAGATATCCCCCAAAAGCACCAAATAGCCTTGCTTTTCAAATATGGTACACCTACTAATAATGATCTTTTCTTAACTAGGAATAATAATGTGCATGAGGATAATAAATATTAGCAAGGTCTAATAAAGAGGACTAATTTATTAAGCTAAAAGCACTAAGATAGTACAGCTTTCAAAAACATCCTCCAGACCAGTAGAAATACATCCATAAGTTTGTTTAAAAGACCAGGAACTGTAAATAGGAAAACAGAAACTCAGTCTAAGGGATCAGAAAATAGACTAATATTTATGGGAATTATACTGGTCTAGTCCCATAATTTATAGACCAGATTCTGTTCAGCTAACAGTCAGATCAGAATACCGGGAATAATAAATGCTGGAAAACTCTTCTTTACCAAAGAACCTCATCCAGTCATTGGCACATCTTTAATAATTAAATGAAACTTCCTATGTAATTAGATAATTTAGATTTAGAAAACACCTTTTTTGATCATAAGTTATTTACTTCTCATCTACAATGCTTCAAGACAGGTGGTAACAAGTTCATTAGGGCCTTAAACCAGATACTTCTGAAGCAAGGCAGGCCTAGAATGTTATTATTGCTTCATTCTACTCTTAATTTATTTATATTACACTTGGTATCATCAATAATTATGTTTACCTGTGAACTAAGGCCTCAAACCAGGCAGATTTGATATTCCTATAATTTATGTATTTCTGCTATTTAAGCAAGTGTGCTTACATTTCACCTGAGGAGACAAGAGATCACTGAGATCTTGCTTTGTACATATGTAGATATGAAGAATCTCCATCAACAGGGAAGTTCCTTGCAAAAGCAAGGTGAAGAGATATAGGATTTGTCTAACTTACCAAACATACCCAAGAGAAATATGAGTGCAGAAGTAGTTTGTTATGTCAATCATAAGAAACAAATAATTGCAGAAACAATATTATGATTGTTTTATTAGAATATTCTTCATTTGGAATAAATTGGAAATCAGATTTCCAATTTAAATTTCTCCTGAGAAATTTAAAACAAGTCTCTTTTGCTCTCTAATAGACAGCACTGTAAGAGATATACCAGAAAAATAAATCTGCAGATGATTTCTCTATCTAGATTTTATTGTTAAAATAATGAGAAATTACCATGAAAACATTTTAACCACTTTTCTGACTGCAACTGGGAAAACACCATTTTCTTGTAAAAATAGGAAAGAGAGAGAAGAAGAGGAGGCAGAGAGAGAGCAGGAGCAAAGAAAGAAGCCATTTTGATGACCACAGATAGTAAAACCAGAAACCCTTGACGAGACTTTCAAATTACAGTTATTCCCAAAAAAGACTTTTTTGAATGTGAAACGTGGTTCTATGCTTTTTTTTTTTATTAGCTTGAAAAAAATCTTCCATAAAGATTTTTATGGAAACACCCATTATAAAGGTAAAATTTTAAATTTGTAAATGTTTACAGTAAAAAAAAGTAAAGATGGTCACTCCTGGAATAGGTTGCCTTGAAAATTATAGTGTTTTTAGCATTTCACATTAGGTTAGTTAATTCTTCCTTCTATCTACACCAACCTAAATGAAAGAAGACTGATGAGGGTGGTGGGAATAAATGACATGCATTAGGTATTTCCAAGGAGAATGACAGGAATACTTAAATGAACAGGTTTTCAACCACCACATGGGACATGTACACTGGCCTCTTTCTAGCCCAGTTAACAGATAACAGAATTTTCTTCAAGTCTTGATGGAAAAGAAGACACTAATCTATTAAAATCTTCTCTGCTCAGAAAATACATGGTGGGCCAAAATTTCAAGTAACTGTGACACCTAAAGTACTGGTAAACGAAGAATAAATCTGCACAGAGGAAAGAGACATATATACTTTTTTTTGTTTTTTTTAGAGCAGCTTCCTTTCTTCCAAGCATAACTTGGACAAGTCTTAAAACCCAAAAACCATCTACACACATATGAGGATATATTATGTGTTTCCATACCAAAATTATCTCCACAGACATGAAAACTGATCAGTGAAGTTTAAAAGTAAATTTTAAGTGACACTGGATTTAAGTTCACCTCGCAATCAGACTATCAATATGAAGACTGAAAGTCTGTCATCTGTAAGTGGTTTCAAATTATCTCTAGTCAATCTGAACTTCAATTGTTTTTGTCGTTTGATAGAACCCCAAGACATGCAATAATCATCACAGAAAAGTACAGAAGTTTCAATCAAAATAACTGCCTGCTTCTTTAAAATGGCATTTTTCTTCTACATCAGGTAAACCACACTTTCTACTGGATCCAACACTGCAATATTTATCACACCAAAGACAAAGATTCAAAGTCAGTAATTTCCAAGGTCTGATTATTTTTGCCAGTTTCTGAAGTCATTTGTTGAGGAAGACTATTAAAAAAGAAAGACCATCCTATTTGTATGACTTTACTTCACAGTCCTCAGGTGAATGGTGGCAGAGCAATATTCTTCCCCTACATGGCTAATCCTATAAGAACTCCTGTGGAAAAGTAAGAATTCTGAGTTTGTGGTATGAGTTCTTATTGTATCTTGGCAGTTAGAGAGCTGAGTCATAGAAAGTAAAAATATTTCATTTTCATTGTGGGGATGGAAGTACTGCTATTCACCAAGATGTGAGAGGACTATGGTGAGGAGGTGATATTTCCTCTCTACTCCACTCTGGTGAGAAGCCCACCTGGATTCAGCTCTGGAGTCCTCAGTACAGGAAAAACATGGACCTGTTGGAGTGGGTGCAGAGGAGGGCCACAAAAATGATCAGAGAGGTGGACCACCTCTCCCATGAAGAAGGCTGAGAGAGTTGGGTTTGTTCAGCCTGGAGAAGACTGAGTGAAGATGTTATTGTGACCCTTCAATAATTACACGGGGATTAGAAGAAAGATGGGGACAGAATTTTTAGTACAACCTGTAGCAACAGGTCAGGGGGTAATGGTTTTCAACTAAAAGAAGGCATATTCAGACTAGACATAAAGAAGTAGTTCTTTACAATGGGGGTGGTGAAACACTAGAACAGATTTCCCAGAGAGGTGGTGGATGTCTCATTGCTAGAAACAATCAAGGCCAGTCTGGATGGGGTTTTCACCTGGTCTAGTAGAAAGTGCCCCAGCACATTGCACAGGGGTCCAACTGGATGACCTTTAAAGGTGCCTTCCAACCCAAATCATTCTATGAAGTTTAAAGTTATGCATCAGACAAAGGTTCCCAGCTGATTAAAGTGGACCAGAGCTTAAGGCAGTGCTGGCCTGTCTTCAGAAGCTGACAGGTGTGGCACAAGGTCTTTTAGAAAAACACACAGCAGTTGGTAACACAAAATCACGAATTTAGGGTCAAAAAGTGCCATTTCCATTTGCCCTGCACATAAGAGCATAAGGTTCATCTCCCTGAATACATCTGACACTAAGACACTAAACATGGAAATCAGTTTTCAGTTTTAATCATAGGATGGTTCTTTCACAAATTGATGTTTGTTGAAATATTTTTAAAAGGTAAAGCCCCTATAAGCTCAGTTTATTTCTATTTCACACCGCATTCATATATGGATTATACAAAAAGGCTGCTTGAATATACATAAAAAAGAAACCAACCAAGAAAAAAAGAGAAAGCTTAAAAGAAGAGCTACAATACCGGAAAAATTAAAAAAATATTCTAGAAGATTAAGAAAGAAAATGAGAGTGGGAAAACATAAAAGCAGAAGTCAAGGGGGAATATTAATTATAGATATATATACATATTAATAGTTCTAGATGGTTATATATATATATTAATAGTTCCAGGGAACTCTTACCAGAATGGCACTACTCGACAAGTGCTTTCAGTCTTCTTGCTACATCTGTCTCTTCTGTCAAGAAGCTCCTTTGATCAAAATTCTGAAATAAGACATCTCTGTCTTTCATTTCTGCTATGTTCCTTGTCTATATTATCATAGCCACAGCAACTCTAAATTGCTGCCTGGGTACAAGCTGAAGTTTTCAAATATTTGTTGAGTGGACATTGCTCAGTTTGCTGATTCTCTATAGATGAAGAGAGTGCAGGGAGTTTTTACTTTTACTGTGCATCTTGTCTGAAGTCAATCATATTTAAATGCAACTCTTCTCACACAAATAATAATGACATTATTTTCTGTATTACATTTTATTTTCCTGCTTTAATTAAACCTATAGATTTGTCATTGACAATTTCTGGACTAAATCATAATAATATTCTCACTATCACAATCATGGCAATCATGGGAAAACTAATGACAAAATCAAGAAAAAAATTACAGTACCTAAAGGACCTTTGAAAAACTGTATGTTGACTCAAAAGGAATAACCCCAAATAGCATTTAGTTATTCATTTTAGATGGGTTTTTTTTTGTTAACTTTATTTTGACAGATTTTTTTTTTAAATGAAAGCTTCCTCAGATGTTTAGCTGTGCCAACAGTGAGTTTTCTTAGCATATTCCACATTCACTCAGCAATCCTTTCAGCTATGCCATGTGGGAAGCTCAGCCATGCTGTTCTGAGTTGTAAACCAGGTTGTAAAATCAATGCTTTTGCTAAGCAAAGATAGCCTTCAGTCATGAAGGCAGAATTTCTTCAGTCATTAGACACCTTCTCAGTCCTTATATACTTATTTCTTTGGTGTGCAGTCTTATATATGGCACGTGTTTTGACTCCTGAAGGAGGATTAGTGTATTCATGGGCCTCAGATAAAAGTCTGGTGTCCCAAGTGTTTTCTTCAGTCACTGTAATTTTCCAGAACCATTTGAAAACAAAGAAACTACATCCCAAACCCAACAAAAGGGTACAAAGCTCAAAGCTGGAAGCCAAGCTTCTGGTATAGCTGTAAGTAGGTACCAAGATCACACCTGATACCTGAACTAACACAAGGAGAAGTCACCACTTTGGGAGAATTCCAGTAATACCTGAAAAACTAATGGCAGAGGAGGGAAAGTTCAAACAAACAAGTAGAAAGAAGACAAAAAGGGTCAAAGAGAAGGAACAGAATACTGAAAGTATTTTAGCCTGTTTTGTTGAGTTATTCATGGGTCTATTTTGTAAACTCATGCCTTTCTTGTGAAGAGTTGTCCTATACTGGACAAAACAAAACAAAAACTAGAAATCCCAAGCACACATGTCCATTACTACACAGACTTGTATTTGCCATCACATACACCATAAATTGAAAGATGTCAATACAGACACAGAGAATTTACTTTTCCTTCTGCTAACTTTACAGAGAGAACCCCAACCTAAAAACATTGTGTTTCATTCTAAATCCCCATGAGATTACAAACATATTCATTGAGACTGTACACCTAAGAAACAGATTGGGATGGAGGGAAAATAGGAAAATAGTGTAAGCAAGTAAAGAAGTCATTGGGTTCTATCACTTTAAAGAATATTACAAAATCTTAGGATGAATTTCAGCCTTTTCACTATACCTTTCAGTCTTTTGACAAAAAGGTTATTTGATGGGCTACGAAATTATGTACCCTATCAACTGCATTCTTCAGAAAACATTGCTAATATGCAGTGGTGGAGGACAAGAAAAGTTTGGAAATGTTATGCATGAGGTTGTTATTGTTCTGCTTCCTCTACAACTTCAAAGCCAGTTAATACAATTAGGCTCCCACATACTCTTAAATTAAACATGTGAATGACACAGACTTCTTTCTCTATTTCACATAAACACTACGATTGATTTGGAAGCATTATCCATAACGGAGTGCTAGGTGTGACTCCCATCCCTTACACACCCTCAACACCACTAAAACATACTAACAATAGGATGGCACACAGAGGCTTTACTGGGGCATTCTCAACAGCATCAGGAGCACTTCAATGACAGCTGTGATCCTAGAGACACCAAGAATAATTTTTTAGATGTAGTAGATCATCTCTGACATCTCATTCCAGTGACACGTGACACTTCCATCAGCCACATCACTACATCTCCAGTGGCCAAAAGCATTTGCTGCTCATAATCCTGTCTCTACCCCAAACTTTCTATCTTCTTACAAAAAAAATTCCCTTCCCACAATTTAAGTGGGAATACTGCAGATCTGTCAGTAAATACATGATTTTTTTTTTCCATAAATCTGCTATCATGACAAATTTCCACTCCCCTAATTAAAAAGTAGTTTTCAAGGTAACAACTGTTTTTTTCTCGAGAATGTGGGAATGCAATGGTGCTTTTTTGGAAGATGTCTTTGCACATGTGACACAGACTAGCTGAATAATAGTACTGATTCAACTATATTCACCAATATGAAGCCATTTTGTGTTTTCTTTTTTTCACAGTAGAAAATTCAAAACCTACTAAATCAAAACTAGAATAAAGATTTTATATATAGAGAGAGAAACTTGATTTTTATATAAGCCACTGGATAGGAATTGACATTCTTAAAAGAGCTCAAGTATTCATTAGGCTTTTACAGACTGTCAAGAATCACATAAATCAGGAGATTAGGTTATTTTTTATTTATTTCTAAAGTAAAATTTTTTGAAGCATGAAGGAACAAAAATTGAACATAATTTAAGCTTCTAGTCTTCATATCAAACTGAGGCTGAGTTATAAAAATCACTGAGGACAGCTGTGATGATATAAAATTTACTATGTACCAGCTGTTCACTGGGAGTATTAAGAAAGAAGAAATTGCCCCTTCCAAATATAAATTGTGGTATCCAAACTACCTGATGTGGTAGTTTCTCTTCTACTAAGGGGAAATAAGGTTCTACACAACCCCTTCTAGATACAAAAGAAAATAAATAGACTTTATTTATGAAACACAGAAAATGTATTCATTATATGGTTAAATGGCAAATTTGCTTCTCATCTGAAAGATGTTCTGCCTGCCAGAAAAAAGTTTAAGAAGCTAAAACTAATTTGAAGACAGTAAGAGTATGCATTGAAATTCTGCTCTAAGTATTAATGCAAGTGTGGACTAGAAACAAACTCTGCAACAAGAACACTTCAAAACAGTCTTGTTTAATGGCCTACAGAAAATCCACAGAAATCACTTTTTTGTAACTTAAATACCTTTGCTTGCATCAAGTTCTCTAATCAGAATTTAACATCGGAGCTGAATCACAACAAGGGGGCAAAGAGGTGACAGGAAAGGTCAGCAGGAAGGAATAAAACCAGAACTCCCTAAAGAGACATGAGATGTGACCACACTGCACTCACAATAGCTACAGTGTTTTGTACAGAGCAAGAGAGCTTTAAAAAACCCCTACTTGGTTACAGAAAGCTTGCAATATCATTATGGTGCATGGAACATGCTGTGAAGCTTGCTCCAACCCTGAGCAAATTAGCAAATTAGCATTTTAATACCAGTTCTCAAGCTAAAGGCAGTTGAAACATGGCACAACTGCCTGTTTTGCAGAATTATTCTCAAACATTTATGTAAAATACCAGGGCTGCCAAGAAAGACTAAAGGAATCAGGCTATATCTCAATTTGCCTATCATGCACAGGTATCTATAGAAATGCCAACCTCCTTATTTTTAATTGTCCACAAGAACAATGTTATAAATCATTAAAAGCAACTATTTTTCTTAATGGAAGACTTTCTAATTAAAGCAGAACAGAATGAAGAAGAAAACACTGTAGTCCAAAGTAAAATCTGCTGTATTGTGACTCAAGAGCTACTCCTACCATTTTCAGTTTTTCATCAGGTGAATTTCGAAAATCAGTTTAATATTAACTTGCCTGAATTTCCTCAGCTGAAATAACATCTAAAAGGGCTAAAATCTAAATGGAATAACATTTAAAGGGCTTCTAAAGGGCTTTAAGACTTGCTAAGGAAAACAGCACTATAGAAAAGCTAAGTATTATCAGCATCTTTTAAGATGTTTGTCAGACTTCACCATAAACCCTGAATTTTTCTGAAGTCCTTTAAAAATGCTTATACTGTGTTTTTATACATCTCTAATGTTTGTAGGAATCTTTTTTAATATGAAAAGAACTGAATGTATGTGAAAACAAACTTAACTACAGAGTATACATAGTATAATTATACACATAACAAATTGAAAAATTGGAGAATGTTTTATAAAGCCCACTGGCTGTAATAATGACGTGTTACTCCTAGGCAGACATACTTCAAAAGAGAATGGTTATGGTTCAACTCCAACAGAATGAATTTAAAATATTTTAAAGGTTTGAATGATTAAATATTATTTTGCAAAACATGATTTTTCACACAGTATGATACAATGAATTTAAATCAGAGGCAGATGGTACCCAGTATTCTCACTGAGAGGACTGGTATCTCAGACAATTTAGTATTTTGTTCTGTTTAAGACAAATGGTCTCTAGGGTCTTTGAAAGTCATTTTATATTGGAAGGGGAGCCAGAAATATGGTGTTCACTTAAAACATTTATTTACTGTGCAACTTTACACAGAAAAGTAAGGAGAGAAACTGCATCAGGAGTCTGCCATGTTGTCATGAATTCCACATTCAATTAAATACCATGCCCTTTTATGATCTTTCCCACAGCAGCCCATCTAGCTTTCAGACTTCTATTCATTAACTTTTTTGAGGTAATAAAAACTGCATTCATATTCTTTAATGCTGGCAAGAAAATCCTCCCAAAACTCTCCAAACAATCTCTTCAAATATAACCTTATTTCAGAAGCTGTGGCTGGCTCACTAACTATAACAGAGATGACCATTGACCATAGAGTTTTCTAAAAAACAAAGCAATATTTTTTGAGAAGAGACATTTTCAATAAACTATCTAGGTAACTAGGCAGTCATTGAGCTTACTGCCTAGAGCCTGGTATGATTTAAGGTCATCTGAGTAACCTACAGAATTTAATTCCATATGAAAAGTAACATCCCTTGAGAATTTATAGTGCCTCTGTTGTGAGAATTAACCTTAGAAAATAGGATAGCTGAAACTCTATCAATCCAGCTATGAAACTTTCATTTAAAACACTGTTCTTAATCTTCCCACTACACAGCTCCAGCCTCCAAAACAGGGTATGAACCCTGTGCCATGCAGCCTTTCCTCATTGCTCCAAGTTATGATCCCAAACCAAATCATCTGCCTCCTTCTCTCCTACACATTTGATTTTCCCAAAAACGGACTCAGTCCTTATGTTTTCTTATACTTCTTATCTAATTTCCTTACCAAGGAAAGGACACCAACAAGCAATGCTGCACAGCTGTGGAACGTGCTTTACCTAACTCTGAATATAATGCAATGCAAAAATAGAAGCCCAGGTGCAAGATACAGCCTTCTGTGCCAATACAATTTTGTCTGTTTCGTGTACTCTCTCAGGACTAACAGGTCCTCACATAGGTCTACAGGTTAATGGTTTCTTTTTCTGGAATTGCTGGGTTATCACATGTTCATTGTACAACACAGAAATATCGTGATATGGAGACAATACTGACCTCTGTAAGATGGTATATAATAAATAATAAATATATAATATAAATAAATAATAAGAAAAAATTAATAAAAATACATGTTTAAAACATAGATGTTTTTCCATTTTTACTACTATCATTAGTTTTAAAGATTATTCAACTATCTTCCAAGCTGTTCCTTTACTGAATACCATCTATTTGCCATTGCATTGAGGGGAGAAAAAGACATTTATATTACCAGAGAATGATTTCTTTTTTATTTCCAGGTCTCTCTCTTCTAGGTTATCTAGTCCCATTTTTTCTTATTCCAATAGTGCTAAAACTTCAAAGAGAAAATGCTTGTGTTATACCAAAACTTCATTTGTATTAACCACCACACATTCACTTCAGTTCCAAGAGCAGACTGAGACTCTTGTGGAGGAATACCATTACTGAAGGCTGCCCACACCCAGGATGGGGTCACTGCATCTCGTCCTTCCTAAGAACAGGCAGTAGCACTGACAACACTGGTCTGAAGGGTTCAGAGACCATGCCATGAACTACAGGTTCCCAAGCAGCTCCTCAAAACCACTTAAGACATACAGCACACCAAAAACCCCAGAGCTTGCACTGCAGTAAGTTGGCAGGAGAGATCAAGAATAGTTTAGATGTCCTTGGGTCTTTTACGCCCACGCAATTCTTTATCTGAAAATACCCAGAGGATCCTCTGCCATACCTAACATTCATGAAGCTGTTCCTGACTAATCCATATGGTGTGAGCATCTGCCACTTTTCAATACAATATTCATTTCCAGAGTGTCGCATTTCCCACAGATAGCATGAATGACTAAAAAATAATAATTTTGTGATAATTCTGCTTCTGGGAAAACATTAAATGGTGAAAATCTGACATCGTTGGTATTTGCAAAGCCTCCTGAAGTGAATGAATAGATGGTACTGCCTCAGCACACATTTAAGAACTGTATTTCTTATCAGGAATATTTGCTCAAGGAGTTTGGAGAAAGGTGAGGGCTGGCCTCTTCTCCCTGGAACCCAGAGACAGGACGAGAGGAAATGGCCTCAAGTTGTGCCAGGGGAGCTTAGACATCAGGAAGAATTTTTTCACAGAAAGGGTGAAAGCACTGGGACAGGCTCCCCAGGAAGCTGGTGGAGTGGCCATCCCTGGAGGTGCTCAAGACATGACTGGACGTGGAACTTAGTACAATGGTTTACTGGGCATGGTGGTGTTTAGTCTAAGGTTGGGCTTGATGATCTTGGAGGTCTTTCCCACACTTAATGATTCTGTGACTGTGAAGGCACAAATGTCTTTAGAAAGCAAATTGTGTGATGGAACTGTTCAGAACTAGAATGCATGTTTGTACATGGTTTAAATGCAGTTTATTCAGTTTAAAAATACTGAAAATTAAATGAAGTAATAAATCCAATTTTGTTTTTTATTTACATTTGAGTACAGACCTTTTTTTTCATGTGGTCTGCAAGTGATCAGTCAGTGCTTTTCCCTACAGGAAGTGGATTCATATTGAAATCACAAGTATAAAACAGATTTGTCCAGTCTGCATACAGAAGTGGCTAATAAGATAATAAAAACCTAAGAGCAGTAATTTTTCTGTCGATTCTAAACCTTGGCAATTACTCCTTAAATAGGCTAGACATTTCTTACGTTAATTGATAATATTTTTTAAAAACTGTGGAAAAAATTTTTTTTTCAAGAAAAAAAACCCTTATTTTGACTTCTTTTTCCTAGAAAAAAATGGGTTTATATCAAATTATGCATATGGGTAACTTCACTCATTCAAACTGCCCAGTTAATTCCAGTTTACATCCATGTGAGCAAAGCCATATGGGTATGGAACTGGTACACGGATTGCTGTCTCTCCACAGACTGTTTTCTCCTGATACTAAAATAGCTACAAGGCTGGATTTTCACTTTAGCTATAAGAGTTACAGAAGACACACTACTCCCACCACCCCCACAAAGAAGGGACATTTTATACAAGCAAAAAGCAAAACCAACGTATATGTTAGCAAAAGGGCAGCTTTCAAATAACAAACTCTCCACACAGTTATTTGGTACCAGAGACATGTTGAACAGTGACATGGCTTTTTAATACTCACACTCGGCCTGGCTATGTAAAAAAAAACTTGTGGAGAGCCCCTGCCATAGTGTTTTATTGTTTAGGAGATTGTAAAATACAAAAAAATATGAATTTTGGGGACTGTTACACTACAGATCATTGTGGTGATGGAAGATGAGGAAGGAAAAAACACTCAAATCTATCATCTCTCCCTTCAGGTACCAGAAATCTATACTAAACAAGTGAGCTAAAAGCATCCAAGTGCCTTATCCAAATGTGCAGGAAAGTTATGCTCCATTAATTTATGCTAAAATCACATTTTATTTTCTTCCCAACTAAAAGGAGTGAAAAAATGAATAAAATGTTTCATTTTTCCTTTCACTGCATATAAGCATGTTCTTAAAATATCGTCCTACTGCCTCAGGAAAAGAAATGTTAGCCTAAGAATTTCACCTTTTCTCATTGTATAAACTCAACCCCTCCAAATATTTCTAAAATATAATTACTGTTTTTGATATTACAGCATCTGATCCAAGAGTACTTAATCCAGCTAATACTTTCAAGAAATATACCATGCTTATTTTTGAGCTTCCACATATTTCAACATAACTGACTGGTTAAATTTTGCTCTGTGTTAAACAAAGGTATTGAAATTTTCAATTTGCAGTAGAACAAATCAGACTGATACATTTTCCTGAAGTACTGGGCCTACCACTGTCTTTCTGTTTAATCCAAGAGAAGGAGCAGCTGAGTGTCATTTTATCTAACAAGAGCTTAAGAGTGAAAACCATCAACAGGACTTTGGAAAATAACCTGTCCAGGAACCCTGCCTCACAAAGCTACCTATCTTTTGGGCAACACTTGATCTGTGTCCACAGAACGTGAAGCTCTAACAAGAGTTTGAGATTTTCTGCACATCTCAATGCTACATGTTTTATGTGTGTCTCTCAACAGGTCACACCACTTGTCACTGCTTCAGTTTTTTTCTCTGAAAAATCCCCCTCTAAGCACAGAGGCCGATGGAGGCTCATGTCCTCCGATGTGCATCCTTAGTTCTTTTTCACCCAGTGCATCAACTCCAGCTTCAAATTTCTTAGGGGAGCCCTCAACACAAAATAGCACAGATTTTGTCTAGTCCAGGGGAGGTTATTCACCTTTCACTTAGTAAAGTGTGATGGACAATGCTTTCCTTACAGCTCCTGAGACTGGGAGCTCTGCACAGCCCTAACTGCACTCAGGTTAGAAGTGAGGAAGAAAGCACCAGCAACATCCCAGTCTGGTATTTTACTGGTTGCTGAGGCAACCAGCTCTACTGTGAGGAAACAAAACATAGAAAAAGTAATCTCACTGAATGGAAATCCACTTAACCCAGAATTGGTACCCGGTTTATAAAGTAGTGTGATGTTACACAAGACCAGAAAAACAGTCCAGATTTGATGCATATTTTAAATTAAGAAAATTTTAAAAAGAACGGATACTAACAATTTATATTATTTCCAAACTGCATGGAATCATCTAATGCACTGAATCACTAAGAAAGCTGAATTTAAAACCTGCTTTTAATTGAAAAATAGTCACTGATGGTCAGCAACATCTTCATAACGAATACAGCATTAAAATAATTGTGACTAATTTCTGTGATATGTATGCAAGGTTTATGGAAGCCATTCTCTTATGAATGTCATAGGAAGTTTTATGTCAGTAAGAAATAATGGATAAGCTCTTCTGAGTTGAATTACCCATCTGATGTACTGAACAAAAGCAGGGTCTTTATAAAATCACTGCAATCTAAACACTAGTCCTATTGCAACAAATTAAGGTAGTCATAGCACAGTCCTGGTACCAGCTTTCATTTTGCTGATATGGTTTAGGTGATCTCTCACAAAAGAAAAAAAAAAAATTCAGGAATCTGTGCTTTAACTTTTAAAATATGAATTAGCAATGGAGTAAAGAATACTAACTATACCATTAATATTACCTTCCCTCCCAGTATTTTAGAAGAAATATTTACAATAAAGCCAGCTCTAATTTTAGCAGTCACTCTATAGCTTTATTTTACAGAGCTCAGTCTTAATAGATACTCTGAATTTCATTTGAGAAAATGAATATCATTTGACAGAAAAAAAAAAATAGTCGGGGTATATTAAGCCAGAAAGACAATACAAGCAACTGAAGAGCTGACAAAGTTAAACAGCCAAGAGCTCAGTATTTAGCATATTGAATTACGTTAGAAAAATAGCAGATGCTTGGTCATTCCTTGGTATTTTAGAAAGGGGGAAGAGATCCCTCTAAAGACAGAGGATCAGTGATAAAGATGTTAGGGCAACAGTGATTAATTCCAGGCAACTATATAGAATAAGAATATTAGAATAAGTAATTTTCAAAGCATCAAATGCAGAAGAAAAAGTTAAATCATAGCAATGAAGAAAATATTGAAATAGATACTGCAGCTGCTCACAGTTCTTCTTTTCATATCTCAATTTACATATAAAATTATAAGAGTTGGCATTTAAGCCAGTTTCTCAGCTACATGCTAAACATACATACTTTAATTTTTATGTATGATTTCCACTAATAAGAAACCTAACAATAATATGCCACCTACAATAGTGGCTGCATTTCATATTTTATACTCAGTGTAGACATGAGCTTATGTCTCTTTTGAAAAAAAACAAGTATCGGTCTACTGCAGTGTGACAGATTAGCTTACAGTGAAGACATATTCCTCTACTGTTGGATATAAGCCTTGCATGTTCATTTTATTTGATATATATATTCAAGAAGTCGAGACCCATACTTCAGCCTTTCAAGAGAAATTTAAATTAATACTTCTGTGTTATGTTTTATTTTAAAATATGGTTGTTCTAAGAATCACATCTTTGGCTGCTTTATAAAGTGAACTGTATCAATCTCTCAGTTTTTTAGGTTTTCCTCTAGTATTTTACTGCCAGCCTCAAAAGAAAACAAAACCAGAACGATTGTCATTAAACAGCACCTTCATTTCTCAATATCACAAACTGAAAGGCCTATATTGTTTGCCTTCACAATGCTATACTATGCATACACAGAAATGTATGCAATAATTCTCTTTGCAAAATAATAATAATTCTCCTTGCACAGAAATAAATTAATAAATAGAAGCTCAGTCAGTCCCACAACTGCTTTGATCCAAACATGAAACACATTGTAACTACCCCTAACAGGCAGCAGGCTCTGAAGAACACAATGACAACTATTCAGGAGACTTATGAGCAGCATCACATCTTTTCTTCCCACAGAAATGAAACAATACACTTTTTCCTTAGATCGCATTTTAGATAGACAAAGATGTGACCTATATCAGATAAATTGTGATCAGCTTCCAAATGATGCAGGAGCAAGGAAGGAATTAATATCAACCATAACTGAAGCCCTTTTGTTCTTGGTTTGTTTTTCACAAAATGTTGAATTTTGTGTTGGAAACTCTAGGAAAACATGACTATGCAGAAGCATATAGAAGTAGTTCTTTAACTAAGAAGATTCTTTTTCTGCATTAAGTTTATAGATATTTTAATTAATGAAGTACTTAATTTTATTTTTTTGATCTAAGTCATATTCGGCAAAGAAAGTGCCATTTATTTTATTAATAATCCTGATTATTATGCCAATAATGCCAAATTAAAGCAGTGTGTTTCTGTTCTTTGATCAAATCAGCATTACTTGCCTTGCTTGATTCAGTTTTCATTAAGCACATATCAAACATGGGATAACAAAATTATATGCAAAATTTGGGACAAAAAGTCAAGTAGTGTAGACAGCAAAACAGTTTTAAATGGTACATTTCAATGTTATGTGATTTGAAGAAAGGTTTATATTAGACTGATATTATGAACTGACTCAAATATTTCAAACACAATGACAAATCCTTTGATTAAAAATATTTTTTAGAAACCATCACTGCGTCAAAAGATCGTATGAAATCTTGCTTAAACTGAAAATTTAGTTACAGAGACATTTCTAACACTGACAGCTGTTTCATAAAGGCATGTTTTTTTACTGAAATTTCCTGAAGAAAGCTCAGTGTCATGATAATACAACAAAAACAGGTCAAAACTTGAAAGATGAGAATATTATACTGAAAGTTTTTAATGCAGGGTGAGATTAAATTTCCACCTGCAATTTTTGTGTTCATTTAATCTACCCTGTAATAAATTACAGTACAAATGTCAGTGATTAGAGTACATTGCAATTTTCTTTTTAAAGATGCAAAAGGAGCTTCATGAACACAGCAACATTTTGAGTATCAATTTAAATTCCTTGGAGTGAATTTTTACCATCTGGGAAATGCTTCACACTTAACTTATTTTCAGTAACTCTTTGCAAAATACCAGGGCAGCACAGTTTTCACCAAACCTTTCTTTATCACAATTCTATAATTCCAATATGCTATCTAAATATATAAAAATGTGCAAAATCACACTTGAACTGTAGTTGGGAAAAATTGCATTGGTTTTGCTTATTCAGGCTTCAAGCTTCAAACAGCTTTGGTAAATACTTCACTGGAAAGGTACATTTCTATTGATAACCACACTTTTCAAAAGAGTTTTCACATTTCCCGTGCATATCTGAGTCCAGAAAGAGGTTCATATTGACCAATAGATGGGCTCAAAAGAGAATCCTCTATAAACTTCTATTTCCCAAACACTACACCTTATATCATTAAACCATGCAAATGCCTTTCAAATTTTGTATAAGCATCTTCCAGCCCATTACATGTCCCCATACAGGGTATTCCAAAGCAGTACATTCTGTTCACAGAAATTCGGATACACAGAAGAGAATGTCACATTAATTTCTACATGTTTAACATGCTTATTCTCAATTTTAAATTTTATATCATCAACCAAATTCACTAATGTTTTATGTTGACAGAAGCTCCCATGATGGATCCTTAAAATGTGTCCTCTGCACCCCAGGACAGGCAGGGACTGTGGGATTTGCACTAGATCTGGGAAAGTTGTGAACAGAATGGTGGCAATAATAGCCACCATTAATAGCTTCAGAGATCCAATTTAGGCACTGAAAACTCTAGAACCATTTCTAGCATGATTCACAGATCCTGTCCTTAGTGATAACATGCCCTGCATTCACTTTATATGAAATCTCCTTATAAACCATACTAACACAAGCAGATACAACTGACTGAACGCCACAGCAACAGAAATGATGACACAGAGCTTCATTGTGATGATCTTACAATATTTAAGGATTCAGAGTTATGCAGAAAATTGGTAAGAAAATGTTCTGAAAACCAGAGAGTAGCAATGGGACTACAGCTGTGATAGTCTGAACCAGGTATCTCTTTCTATGATTTTCTTTTTCATATACTGCTCTGAATCTACACTGGGCCAGACTGTGTACTGCTCCTGATCTTCTGTGCATGTGTGAAAGCCTACCATAAGGCCTTACACCAGCTAGCAAGACAGCTGTCCAAAAACACCAGACAGAAACTCTCCCTGAACTCCACAGTAAAGACTGAAGAGATAAACCAATCCTCTTTTCTTCTGAAATGTTACATCTTACACATATAAGGAAAAGAGGCAAAGAGGTAACAGGTTCAAATTATTTTGCATGAATTTGCACTGTTAAGTAAAAAATAATAAAAACAGAACAAGTTTTTTCTAACACCTCCATGCTTTTCTAATAACCACTTATCCAATGGGATTCAAGTTAAATTTATCATTGGCATAACATACAGTGGATAACAGTCCCTCCTCTTATTTCCCAGAGCAGATTGTGCCCAGCTGAGACAGACTTCTTTGGTGCACCTCCATCAGAAAAACTTTTTGACTCTGTGCCACAATTTAGCCCATAAAGTTGTCTGAATGCTAAATGTTCAACTTAGAATGCTAAATGTTCAGCTTAAAATTAGGAGTTATGTATTATTCTATTATTAAAAATGATATTTTTTCCTGAGCAGAGATTGACTTCACATCTGAGGAAGCCACAGAGAATGAGTTATTTCATCTATGGGCAGAAATAATTTTGCTTCTGGCATATACTTCAAAGCAATTTTTAGAATCTGAAACAGAAATAAGTGATGTACTGTGCTAAAATGCCCCAAATTGATTGCTAGCCTTAGAAAAACAGGAAGCATGCAGATTTAAATGCCTTTTTAGAGCACAGAATAATCCCAAGTCTTGTCAGTTAAGTGTGCCAGTACAATTCAAATCTGTTTTAAATCACTATTCAGTTCTATCCTGCACACATTCTTCTTTAGAATTATAGATTTACTTCAGAGTGATATCCCACTGGTTTTGAACTAATGTATTTGCCTCCAGTGTTTTTAGAAAGAAAAAGCTCTCCAAGAGTAGTAATTTTTAATGTGTTGGAATCTGCTAAACTGAGTAAGAATATTTCCACTAATACCAATAAGCTTTGGACCAGGCCCACAGAGAATTTTAACTGATAATCAGCATTTAAAACACATTTTCTTATCAAATTGCGTATATTGTCAGTATCAAATGTTCTATGACACCTTCTATAGATAACTATAGAAGTTTACTATAGATAACTCCTATAGTTATCTAAGGTATCTTGCAGAACATTTTATTTTGCAAAATACATTTCCATATTTTTGGTCTAAACAGTAACTTCGAAGAATGAATACAGCATATGTAACTACAGCATATAATTAAAATTCCTTTATAAACAGTCTAATTTATTTTTCAGGTTATGAATGAGTAATAGCATGTGGAACAGTTTGCTATGTACATTAAAAAACACGTACTTGAAAGAAGGATTAAAAAGTATAGATGAGAATTAGCAATCAAACTGCTGACTGCTGTTTCTCTTTCTCCTCTCTCTCCTGATTCTGACCTATCTAGTCAATTTTTCTTGTTCTCTTTCTCATGGTTTTGACAGTATTTCCAAGTCAGAATACAAAATACTTCTAAATTTCTCATCAGATTTAGCATAATCATATTATAGACATTTACTTAAGAGGAAACCTGGGTCTACTCTCATATCTTCAGTTTATTTTAATTTTAGCTCTCAGGGCTCTAGGAGATGAGGGGTATAAGGAATGCTAAGAATTACATTTCTTTTACAAGAATTATTTGCTCAGAAACTCTTATTTTGTATCACCGCTGTCATTATCCTTGGGTTATCAGATTTAGGACTAAGACAACTGAAAGCTGTGCAATACAGTTAACATCTTTTTATTATTTTGAGTATTTTTTTCCTAATACTACTTTCATGACATCATATAGTAATCAATTCTTTAAGCTTAATGTGCTTACAGATATGATGCTGCTTGTACAAGATCTGCTGTCTATGGTGCTGAGGCAGAATTTAATGATACACAGAGAGATGGGGGGGTTTTTTATTTGTTCACCACTATTGTAACTCAGTATCAGTATCTGATTATGGGGCCTGGAAGCGTGAATGGCCTTACTGACTGTGAGGCAGAAGAATGAAACATGAGAGCACATAGCCAGTAACCAAGCTTGGTTACCAAGCACTGAGAAGACTGCATAGAGCTCCCATAAAAAGAAATAAAGCTCTCATAAGGAAAACACAACATAACATCTAACAATAATGAGAAGTTAAAAACTTATTCAAAGGATAATAATCTATGATCATTTACATCCCAAAAGGTGAAGAAAGGCAACAACTATATGACACTTTCTAAAGTAATTGCGCTGATTATTTATGTAGCTGATGTAAGTATTTAAAGCAACTCAGTAACATCCTTGGAGTAATAAGATGCAAAGTCGTTTAGACCAAAATATATGGCATTATTAAACTCAAAGAGTGTAATTTAAAAATCCAAAATATTGGAGTTTGCATTAAGAGTGCTTACTTCATCAAGATTCCAGGTAAACACCATCATGAGATATTCTTACTTCAGTGTTGTGCGTACCTCATTTTGTGATAGTGGTTTGCTTACACTGACTGAGAAAAAATGTTTCCCCATGGCTACTGTTGCTATAGGTGATGTTTCAATTGCTGCTTTACTGTGGAAGAATGTTCTTGAGAGAAGGAATATATCAGCAGAATTTTCTGAAATCCTAAAATAATCATGAGTGATTATTTCCTGAAATAATCATTAAGACACATTATGACACTTGATTGGAATTTGAAATAGATCTGTTCTAAAATTTTTCTACAAAATTAAATGAGGCACTTAGTACTTCGGTACAACTCACCTTATCTTTAATCGAGATTAGTGTTATTTCCATCTCCCCATCATTTTCAATGTGTAGCTATATGATAAAAGGCAACACATCACTCAGGCACCAATGCTCTTGCAGTACCTCATGAAGAGTTTACTCTCAGCATTCCTACATGGATGGTAACCAACAGTGCTTTATCTCTATTTCACTGTGAAGGAGATAAATTCAGCATTGGCCATAGAGTAAAAGCATGAAGATACAGCACATGAAGGCTGTCTGCTTGTTAAACCAATAAAGTGCAGCTACCTAAATTCTCTCACAAACTCTCAAGTGATACACTGTCCAAGCAGAACTTCCCCTGACAACATGTAGATACCCCATGCAGGCAGATAAGGGCTGTCAGTTCCACTGGCCTGGCATTACATCCTCGAGAGGTTTTTTGCCTATACTAGAGTAGGGTAAGCTCAGAAGGGGAGTACATCACTCACAAAGGGAATGAAAAGATGGACAGACCATATATCATTTTACAACATGAAAAAAAAAAATGTCATGAATATTTATTATTCTGCAGTCATGATACAAAACTACCTCCTAAGTAACAAAAATCTTCAGGGAGAATAGGTCATGCAGTACATGCTGCTCTGAGAAGTAATGTCTGTCTTTAGTTTTGTGAAAAATGCCTGGTAATACAGGGAAAAATAGTCTTCCTGTTCCCTGAACTTGTACTTTCAGCCCTGTTTTTCTTCTTTTATGTTGCTACTAATTTTTTTTTATTTTTCAGTGTCTCCTTCCTCTTGCCTGTGAAGTTGACATAGAACACCTTTCCAGAGGAGGAGGGAGGGGAGGGCAATTTTGAGTATCATCTCACTTTATCTGAGGGATATGAACTATCTAGCAAGCAGGTAGGGGTTATTCTAGTTGCTTGGATAGACAGCAAGCAATTCAAATAATTGAATATCTATGGTTTTAACATTTAACTCCTGGAATTGTTCCCAGAAAAGAAGAGAAAAACAATAAGCTTGGTTACACAAAACCTGTATCCCACAGTTATGCTTTCTGATATTTGACATGGTAAAAGGGACAATTAGAGCTTTTTCTGCAGCTGAAACTTTAAGAATCTCTCATTTCTCATTGTTTTCATTCATCTCATTTTTTTGTGGTTAATAGGAGCTCATTTTTACTGAAGGCCTACAAGTGCATCTGCATTAGCATTTTAGTTTGGCTGGGAAATCTCTCCACAGTTCCTATTTATGGTGGTTTTGTTCACATCCTGGAGCAATCTTGAAATGTCTTCCTCCTGGCTAAAATTAAATGGGGATGTGGGCTCAAATGTGAGCACTGTATCTTTGTTTACTTTTACATTATTTGTTCTTCCATCATTTTTAAGGTACCACTAGACTTTCAAAGCCAATATTTTAATCTCCAGCATGGATCCATACGATACACAGGATGTGTTTGAAGGATATCTGGTTTTTACTTCTGCCTTAGTAATAAAAACATTAAACTGCCTCTTAGAGGACTGCTGTGTAGGCAAAAGCTGTTTTTTCATAAATTCAACCCATTTATCAGAAACAAAATTCCCCAGTGACAATCTTATGGTCCTACTCTGGGAAATACCAAAAAAAAAAAGTAAAAAAAAAAGAAAGTAAATTAACCTTTAATCATTTGTTACTGAATTCTTTCTATTAAATATTTAATTATTATTCAACTATAGTATTTGCTTACAGTATTCTATGGAATACAATGAACACTAAAACTGAATAAACCTACACCTATCTTTCTCCTGATGAAAATTCATGTAAGCTAAGCATAGGAGCATCAGAGAGTCACAGAGTACGCTGGGTTGGAAGGGGACCCACAATGGATCTTTGAGTCCAACTCCCGGCCTGCACAGCACCATCTCCAAGAGTCACGCCCTGTGCCTGAGAGCATTGTCCAGGCACTCCTTGGGCTCTGTCAGGCTTGGTGCTGTGACTGCCCTGGGGAGCCTGTTCCAGAGCCCAGCCACCCTCTGGGTGAAGAACCTTTTTCTAATACCCAACCTAAACCTGCCCTGACACAACTTCATGCCGTTCCCTTGGGTCCTATTACTGGTCACCACGGAGGAGTAACATTATAGCTCTCAAGCATGCCTACATATATATATATATATATGTATGTGAGTGTGTGTGTGTTGATATCTTGATACTTTCGATAAATTAAAAGCTGCTCAGGGAGCATTATATTTGAAGAAAAACTTAAATTTAAATTTTAAAAAGCAGGCATACTGGGTCCCAGAGATGTATTTAAACTAAACTAGATTTTTAGTTAAAGTTGTACTAACAGGATACAGTGAAACTATTTTTTGCATGTCTTTATGTTTTCACATATAGATTGAGGTTTTGCATGGAGATTTTTTTTTCATGACAGGCTAACATCTTGCAAACAATTGTACAAGGACATACTTCTCTCTATGGCCACTTAGAGCCTGACTTGTGCCAGAAAAACAGATCCCATTATCAAAGCTACAATCTATATATTTTAAAAAGAGACTGCAGATAATATTACATTGATCATCGAAAGTGTGACACAAATTCCTTGGTGTCTGTTGCCTCCACTGTTGACATAATGGATTCTGGGAGGAAGAATTATTGAGAATCTTACCATTCTATATGTCTGGAGGCACCAATTCTTAAATATTTTCATTAAAAATAAAATCCATAGGAGACAATTAATACTATTCCTTGTGAGCTGTCCAAGACAGATCCAGAGTTCTTTCTTAAGAGGGCACTTCAGCATGACTTAAATACTAAGAAAGCATATATAATGCCACTACAGAGTAAGTCTTCAACACTTTCATCCTTGTAAATACATGAACAATAAATAGCTGCTAATGAGATCTACAAAACACCAACAACAGTGAAAATAAGACTTTCCTTCTAAAAGATTTAACAAAGGTCTTCCTTTGATATAAGAAGACTATTCATAACTTGAAAAAAAAAGCCAAGAGATTAGCTCAGTTGGTCAGAGCATACTGCTAATAACACCAAGGTCACGGCTTTGATCCCTGTATGGGCCACTCCCTTAAGAGTTGGACTTGATGATTTTTGTGGGTCCCTTCCTGTGATTAGAAAATTATTCTGTCTCAGGAATGGAGAATCTTAGTTCTATGAACAGCACCGTTGAAATGCAGAAAAATGGCATCATATGGTGTCACAATTTGCTGGGTACAAGTGACACAAATGTAAGCTCTAGAACATAAACAGTGGACCCACTGTTCAGCCTTCTGAGTTTTGAAATTATTTCTGAAACAAAAGATGGAACTCCCTCATGCTGATTAGTTACTTAGTTAAGTGTGTAGCTCCTTGCAAAATTCCTTGTGGGAACAAAATCCGCCCAGGGATTGCATGGAGAATGGATACATTGATAGAACACACATCTAGTAAGGTTCCATAACACACAGGAAACATTCAGGAGGTGCTCGGGCTTCGGAGCACCTTGGGCTTCAAATACTCAATGGCTGTAACATTCTGAAGAGGTGTCACTACAACACTGCTTTGCATTTACACAATTCCCAAAGGCATTCATCACTGGTCAAATATGGCACAGGGCAGATAAAACTTTAATCAGACCAACCCTATTATTTTCTGTCCTTCTGTTTTTGCTAAACTTATGAGAACTTATTCATTTGGGTATCTGACACATTTTCAGAGAACAGCTTTCTATCTTCCCTAGACATGGCCATGTCCATTTTCCTTCTTCAAATGAATAAGTACAAGCTCCCAGTGAACCCTCTGCATAAAGAAGATAATTAATCTCTCACTCTGTAAAAATTAGAAATGGAAAAAAAATCCATTCCATTTATTCAACTTTACTGTTAGAGCTATATTACAATTATAAATACAAACTGAAAAGTCATATATGCAACTTGTATGATCAAGTGCTAAATTAGGTATAACATTTAATTGTTTCTGTGGATTTTCAAAGAATTTCAATTTTATTATATACTGAATTTGTACAATCAATCATTTCTACCAAAAAGGCAGAAATGCTCCTGAAAGCAAGGAATATTTTATATTTTTTTAAACCTGCCATTATTTTTTAAATTTCTAATTACAAATCAAACTAGCCACTCCATAGAAGTTATTCAATATAGCAAGAACCAGATGTAAATATTTAATCTTGGTTTACAGTAATATCTACTCAGTCACTTTGAAAACATTAAATTGTCTCAGATTTATTGACCAAATCCTGCTGAAAAAAAGGATTTTAAGGCCGGAATAAAAATTCTGGAACTCATAGCATCATATCCATTTTAGGAAAAATGACAGTGGCTATTCCAGAATGAGGGAGAGTGGTGTAAATGGCATCCAAGTTTAATTTTCCACAAGAACACTACCATCAGCAATGTACTCTGATATTTGTCACATTTACATTGTTCAGCTAGAGCAGCTTATAAAATACATAGTTAACTAGGTAATGAGGAAGAATGACTCTACCCTAGTTTTTGGATATTCACCAAAGGTAAAGAAGGCTTGTTTTCCCACCCCCATTGTTTTATACAGCTTGGAGCAACAACATAAAGAGAGAGGATTGTTACATCATATGATACTAACATTACAATTGGACAGCAAGGAACAGATAAAAAGAGAAGGAAATCTAGTGAGTTGCATGCAAGAAAGAGAAACAAAAATTGTCTTTAATTTCAGAATGGCCTTAGGAGAAAACATAATTCTTTTTCATTACTGGCTGGTATGTTATACACAGGGCTTTTTGTTCTTCTTAAAACCAGACATCACTAGTTATACTCAGAGGACTAAATTTTTATTTAAAAAACCAGGCACATTTTTGCCATTTCCTTCAGTTCTAATCATTTCACATAGGGCTTGGAAATACAGCTGATGAGTAGAAGGCTTTCTAAAACATACAAAGGAGAAGAAGCAGAAAAGCAATTAAATATGAATAAGGAGACATGACATAGGAAAAGAAAAATAGATTGAAATGTAAGATAGACTATTCTAATTAATGTTACAATCACTTTAAGTGCATTCACAGGGTAAAAGAAAGCTGTACCACAAACAATACTGTGAGGAATTGAAGACAGACATCCTAGTGCTCTTTGCCTTCATCTGGCAACAGCAATTCTTCTGACTGATGAAGTGATGAAGTTTTCAAGAGCATCCCTTCACAGCTTGGTCAATCTTACTTACAAAATGTCCAATGGAAAGACAAGGGAGCAATACAAGGCATGGTGACAGCCTAAAGACTAAAACAATCTGTCTCTGCAAATGGTCCTACTACAAGTTAAGGACTTATTTTGCTTCCAGCACAGTACAAAAAAAAACCAAAACAGCAAAGCAAGAGCTGACTAAGATGACAGTTGGATAAATATGAGTATTGTCTATAGTTACTCTGCTTCTGAAATGGCTAATAGCTAATGGCTTCAAGAAATGGCTAAGAATTGTAAATGACACATTACAGAAAATATTTTTTCTTTTGACCTTACATGTCAGGATAGTTATTATACCTAAGAAAAACTACATTAAATTTAGAAAAATAAGATTTTTCATTATATTTCCTCTAACATCTGCACTTATAACCTCAAAAGAAGGTTCCTCAAAAGACGGTCCTTAGAAAGTCCTGATTGACTTAATATGGTTGTATCTGTTGCTCCTTCAAGGAATCATTTTATGATGTGATGAAGCATTTATTTATCTCTTCTGACACCTCTCACGGAAGGGCATATATGCAACTAAATGAAGTGTAAAAGATTTCAATAGTTGCAAATATACATGTATACAAACATGCATACATTGCAATAAGCTTTACATTATGCTTACTTCAGAGGCAAAAATTATTCAGAGAAATAGCAAACTCCTGAACCTGATAGCAGTGTAACATACAGTGTTCCTCAGGATCCTGAGGGAAATTTTCCCTACTTTCAGGATAGTCTCTAAAATTTTCATCTCCAGCATCATCATCACAGCATTGCTCTATTTCCTACCTTCCCCCTTGCCAGACTGAAGCCTAAGAATACAAGCTTGCAAAATTAGTAAATATATCTGAAATATTACAAAGGATTTTTTTCCCCCTCTATTGTCAACAATAGCTATCAGGCTTTATTCATAGTCAGCAAATAATGTGGGTGAAAAGAGCAAATCCTGTGAAGAATAGCCATTTGAATAAAAGATAGGAAGGCACATGGCTCAACACATGCCTTTCCACATGTGGTCAGGTGGTTCAGAATTTAATTTGAAAAGAGAATAAGCTGTTCATGTCATTTCTTGTTTGATTAACACATCCAGCACTATATCTGACAACAGAGATTCGATATTCATCTGCAGTTTTATTCCCTCAATATGCTTGCTACAAATGGTTTTATTTTCATATTACTTTACCATTTTTTAGCAATTGGAATGTCCACATAGTGAGTGACATGCGAGACAATATGTATGGAGAGCAGGTTCACATGAACAACTAAGTGGGTTTATCCCAGATAATTCCCTTAAGCCTGAGAAAATACTGAATGACAACACTGCAGAGCATTACTGAAGGGCTGGGTAACACTGTCACGAACTTTAAGCTGGAATAATATAGTTAATACCAAGGAGATTACTCTTAAGTTCAGGTGGCATGAGATTTAGGGACATATTGTATCTAATGTTTCATCCAAGCACTAGCACAAACCAATTTCTTGAAAAAAGGTTTACTGTTTTTGACTGGAACAGGAATTGGTTTCATCCACAGCTTTCCAGGTATTGCCTCAGGAGACTTTTCTGCCACTAGATTCGTGGACATGTGGACATATTTTTAACACTGAGATACAATTACAATGACCTTCATGAAATACGTTGCTTTGAAACTGGACTGTGCAAAGAGAAGTTATAATATTAATCAACCCTACATTTCTCTGTCCCTGTGGGACAGACTGTGTCTTGCCTCGGATAACAGTGCAAAGGCTGAAATTAGAAGCAGCAAAAAGAAGGGCAACATAAGGAGACCTCAACATGCTACATCTACTGGACAAGTTAATTAGAACAAAAAATTAACTGTATGAGACAGTACTGAGTATGATCCCCAGCACCAGTTCCTGGAATAGCTCTACTATGTTTTACTAATTGCACTCAGTTGAACTTAGCTATAAATTATAGGGAAAAACAGATAATCTTCACAGATGAAAAGGTTCAAATTAACCTGTTTTGAAGAATGCCTTGGCAGAATTTGTTGCGTTGTAATCAAGAAGACGATGAAGAAAATAAAAAACCAGAGAAAAAAAGGTCTGAATTTTACCTTCAAATCCATTTCATCTGCAGAAGAGTTTTCAATCAATGACAAGTTAGTACAGACTGGTAATACCAGTTTTTTCAGATTTACCTCACTGAACGTACAGATGTCTGGATAAAGGAGATGGGAATGCTTTATCTACCAAAGTGTGTTGATTATTATTATTCCATTACAAGACAATATTTTCCCCCTTTTCTGTCACTTGAAAACCATGCTTTGTTTTGCTAACTAATGAGGTCTTGTTAACAAAGACAGTGTACCATGAACTTGCATACAGCACACCTAAAAAAACGCCCTGGCAATAAAACTTACTTTCATCTTCTTCGTATTCCTTTCATTTTGTATTTCACTTCTAGTAATTCAAAAACCTTTTATAATTGAAGAAGTAAGGCTGGAGGAGTCTACATCGACATCAGAGCTTGATCTTTTCATATCAGCTTTTACTATATGAGATACTTGAATGAGAAAGTAATGTTGACAAATATGTGACCTACTTCAAAGAGCAGCTTTGCTATTGTCACATAAAGAAACATTCCTGCACCAGAATAAATTCTGACTCTATATAGGAATGCAACATAGCCAAGAATTTTAGGCCTCATTTCTGAAAGGAGTTTCTAATTATAATAGGCTGTATTTCTTGATTCTCTCAAAAGAAAAAGACAAAACTGCAAGTTTTAAGCTTTTAGGGCTTCTTTTGCTTCTGAAATAGGGCTTGTGAGACAGAACAAATTCATGAGATATATACTGTAAAGCAAGATCTAAAGACACTTATAGAAGGAATTGAAGGTGTGACTCAAATATATTTTTTTCAAAAGTAGAAAAGAAAAAATTATAGTCTACACATTAAAGATTAAATTATTCAATTGTAAATTCTGGCTGTTTTAAGGAAAAATGTACCCTTCTTAGATGTATTAAATAATGTCTCACAGTCAGAGAACATGGCATATAAAAGCAGTAACAGCTACATTAAGGTCCTCTCCAGTGGAGACAGACTTTGTAACTAAGAGATAAACTCAGTAAATACTTCTCAGTACCACAACAAGATGAAAGAAAAACTGTATCCTCTTTTACAATGAATGGCATACTGAACTTACTGAAAATGTACAGATTTTCATGATCTGAAAATAAAGATTGTAATGAGATTACCTTCAGACATCTGCTGATATTTTTGCTGCATACACGAATCTGAGTAAAGACCTATTTTGTAATCTGAAACAGAACAAGAACCTCTGCAGAACTGTCTTTTTAATTTCACGGCCCAATTATACTTGGGATAAGAAGACATACTGAAATTACATGGGCTAGAGAAAGATCCATTATTTGGACTGATCAAGCAAAAATGAAAATCATCCAGACTGATAGTTTCAGCTGCAAGTATCGATTGTGCTAAGCTGATGTTACCAAAAGGCCACAATTTTGTTGCCTTCAATCTTTAAGATTTACAGTTTCAAGAGAACTTGAGGGATATAGAAAACAAGGCAGAGAGATCTGTTAGACAGGCACTTCCCTGAAAGCCCAGGCTGCCCTCTCCTGGAGTGAATCATCTTGCACATCTGTGGTTTTGGCTCATGGTCAAAGTAGCATGAGGAACATCTCACAAACAACAATCACCTGATTATCAGGTATTTAATTTTTCACGTGTGTTATGTTTCAGAACACTTCATAAACACATTCACTTGGAATTTGAGAATGCTTCTCTGATATCAATAATCCAGCACCCGACGAAGTCCTGAAAACAGGTCACGCCAAAGCTGCGTTCACACAGCCTGCCCTGCACATACTGGTGTGAGAGAAGTGTTGTCATCTGCAGCTGTCGGTACCTGTGTCAGGTCCAATCTGCCATCATGTGCCCAGATAGGTTGCCTTGCGAGAGACAGCCTTTCTTGGAGTCTCAGGCAGGTTTCAGCCACAAGGTACTAAGATGCAAGCAATGCCTAATACTAGGCTATCAGCTCTTTTATGAAATCAGGCTTACAAGTACCTCTTAGCTAGCAGAGAAAGAGATCGAGAGGTGCCATCGAGGAGATTCCATAGAATCTTTATTTCTTCTACAAAGGGGGTCCTGTCCAGCAAATCCAATGGGTGGGGTCCTAAGGAGACTTTTATAGTGTTTAAGGGTCTCGAATTTGGACCAGTAAAATAAGGGATTCTATAACTAACCAATCCACAAAAGATTTTAGGAAAAAGAACCAATTGTCTAAGAGAAAAGTGAACCACTAGAATCACAGAAAGATAAAACAGGGGTCTACAGTGGGGTGAGATATTTCTTGGTATTAGTCATTCTAAGTAAACAATTTCTTATCTAAGGTATCATGTTTCACGGGGGCCTCTCTTGGGGGTTTGCCTTTTCTTCAGAGATGGTCTCTGCTCCCTCCACAGTCATGAACTTGTTGCAGGTTCTTCCACCAAAGTTCAAAACAAAGGATAGAACCTTCATCCTTACATCAGGCAACCTGATATTCAGGTATCTGCTGCCATCCATGCATGCAACATACCTGGTATGTTTACTCTGAAAGGCTATCTGATGCCAAAGCTGAAGCACATATTTACCATTGTATGTGGCCTGTTCTCCAGATATTTAATCAGAAATATTGTCATGTAATGTAATTCAGATAATATGTCTCAGATATGAAATATATCTATGGAAGAGTTTTTCTATTTGATAAAAATACACTTCATAAAAATCAGGACCCCTGTTTCAAATCAGGTGATGTATGGAATTAGCAAACACCAAGATTAAAACTGTGATCCCCAACCATAAAAGGGAACCATCATCAACAATTTGATTCTTCTCTGGTAGCAGACTACTGAGGTAAAGGTAAAATGATGAAGATTTTAGACTTAGAATAATTATTTTGTTGTATTCTGTGGAGGGAGCAGACCCCTTCCAGAGAAAAAGCAGACCCGAGAGAGAGGGCCCCATGGAATAGAACCCTTAGATAAGAAGTTGTTTACTTAGAATGACTAATACTAGAAATATTCCCTCCTTTGCAAAGCCCCGCTTTATCTTTTAAGAAAATTATTGGTCCATTTTCAATTCCTCTAGCAATTGGCCCTTTTAACCTAAAAGACATGGTGATTGGTTAACTTTAGTATCCCTGATATTATTGGTCCATTTCCAAGACAGCCTGGCCCTAAAAAAACCCCCTTTGTACCCCACCCAGTGGATTTTGCTGCCCTGGGACCCCTTCATAGAAGACATAAAGAGTCTGTGGAACATCCTCTGTGCCACTTCCTGATCTCTTTCTCTGCTAGCCAAGAAGATACTTTGCAAGCAAAGAAAATCACAAAAGAGCTGATATCCTAGATTCTAGGCACTGCTTGCATCCTAGTACCTCGTGGCTGAAACCTGCCTGAGACTCCAAGAAAGGCTGTCCCTCACAAGACAACCTATCTGGGCTCATCATGGCAGATCGGAGCCTAACACAGGCGCCGACAGCTACAGTATTCATCTCTCACTTCTGTCTGAATTATAATGAATCATTGCAAATTTCCAGAAGAAAACATAAAAAGCACTGAAATGGAGTAGGGATATACTGATGCCTTATTTAGATAGAAGTTTCTGATTTAGAAATCCTGTAAAAAGCGTTTTAATTGTTCCACTCAAATGCGCACAAATCTTCAATTAGTATTAAACTAATCATTATCTTAAGATTTAGATTTTCCATGAATTTTCAGAAGATTATATTTAGGTCATATGATGAATTGTACTTGCCGCTGTAGATCTTGAAAAGATACAAGGGACCTTCCAGTGAAACAACAGCTAGCTAAAGCAGAGGAAAACTGTAGCACAACAGAGAACAGTTTCTGCTGCTCCTTGCTGACCATTATTATTCAAGGTTCAGCTTTTACCATTCTAGGAAAGAGACAAGGCTTAAAGACTTTTCCAAGAGAGACAATTTTGATCTCTTCCTCCCAGATTTTGTTATTCTCTTTCCACATTAGTACTCCTTGCCTCTTGCAGATTTACCATGCATCATCTATCAGTAAGCAGTCAAAGCAAACTAAATGATCAAAATAAAAAGTGGATTTTTCCATTCGAGCTAATATTGTGTCTAATATGGGATCCTGTATATTACTTAAATAATTATAGGATACCAGCTGAAAATGGAGGGTGGAATTGTAATTTTACTGTAATTATTTCATTTACTAATGGTAAATTAATGATTTATTGATGGTAAAATGTACTATTGAAAAGCTAGTAGAAAATGCCCTGAACTTCAGTCATTTTTCTCTGTTATTTTTTTCTTAGCTTTCTGGGTAGAGATAAAAGGAAATTCATCTTTCACTTAATCCATAAATCAAATAATCCACAAATTAGAAGCATAAAATTCTTAAGAAGCATGACCTTATAGTCCCAATCTCAGACAAAATTAAATGTAGTAATTAGAAGTTACTGAGTGCTGTCCATTGTAGATTTAACCAAAGAAGATAAGAGTCAAGCGAATCCAGATACTATGAAGAACTTTAACAGAACTGTGCAACATCAGAAATCTGGAGAAATTATATATCTAATGTCAGTGAATCTTCTTTCTCTTTTCTTACCTTTGTTTTTAAACATCAAGAAATATTCAGTATCATTCAACTACCCAGATGAAAACTGTGATTGCTGAGGAGAATTTACAGTAGAAAAAAAAACAGTAACAACAGAAAACACCCAAAATGTTAAAGAATCAAATTACCCCAGACCTAGGAATAAAAGATATCATTAAAATTAATTGTTTCCAGTTAAGTTTGAAAATATTTGCAATATCCATGACATAAGCACATTCTTTTCGTTTCAAAGATAATGACACGTACTATCTTTGTTTATATTATAAACCAAAAAAAAATATGAACAATCTGATAATTTTACTCTCTCTTCATTAAAGAAGATAGCATTTCTCACTCTTAATTCACAATAGTTCCCTAACCATATAGTTTTCTATTGATCTAGCTATGAAATTTTTTTTACAATTTAAATGCTATACTTTTCAGAATTTTTAAACTCTGCCAACTAGGAATGAAGAGGATTCATCTCATTTCAAGACCAATGCTACACAGAAGGAATTTATAAGTTTGCACTGAAATTCAACATTTGCATTATTTTTATTTTACAGTAATCTCCTCCTAGTTATATTTTAAATACAATAACCTTTTAAACTTGATCTGCAGGTCCCGTAAACTAGCTATCAAAGAATTTGTTTCAATACATCAGCTTTTCCAAATACTATACCCTTCTGCCACAAATTCAGCCTAAATAAAGCAATTTTTATATGAAATTTGAAGGCACCAAGGTAAATTATTGGTTTACTGACAATTTCCTATTCTTGAAGTTTTGATCTGTGAAAAAGGAAATACTTTAATCCTTTTTAAAGCATTTTCATTATGTAAATCTCTATTTACAGATAAAACCTTCCCTGTTACAATCACACTATTACTCTATTCAACTCTTATCATCAGAGCAAATGCACTGAAGTTTTACTTTAATGAATCCTATTACTACTTCAGAAAGAATCACAGATTTCTTCCCTTCCACATCTTTACTGGTGGTCACATAATGATTTCTATTTATATTTTTTCAACTTAAAGTTCCTATTGGAGTATATTGACCACACAATGATGAAAGCAAATGTACAAATCATTGTAATTTCAAAAGCTACAATACCTAAATTCTAGGGAACTCTGGAAATAAAAGGTTTTTTATTCAAAATACAATATTCATGAAAAAAGTATGTCTCATAATACTGGTCATAAAATATCAGAACTCTTTGTAGAGTAGTAAGAAAAAAAATCAAGAATAATTCTGTTTATTTATGATAAATGTATTTTACTACCAAAGACAACAGCAATTCCAATTTAAACCCAAAGACCTAAAGTTTTATAAAGCTTTCTTGACAGACAAAATAAGCTTTTTTTTTCTATACCTGGAAGTTCTTTCTCTTCAAGACTGTATTCCAGAGATCCAAAGGAATAATTAGGTGGACTGATTGCAGGAGTAGAAATAAAACTTGCACAGCCAATGGATGGGTTGATTTCAAAATAATTGTGGCTGTGATTCATTCGGTGAAATTCCAGAGAAGATACTATGGATGTACGTTGCTTTGGCTACAAGAAAAATAGAAGTTTGGCATGAAAAATACAGACTTTTTGTATAGTTTTCATCACTTGACATTTAATAAATCTTTCTCTGTTTTTACTGTTTTTATTTGGCTCAAAGGTTATAGTAGTAAAAATCATTTCATATGACAAGCTGGGGTGCGTAGAGATAATTTCCTTCTAAAATCTGGATTAATCTCTATTAGAAAAAATGCATGTCTTCATTCTAATCAATTTAATTCAACATAAAATAGGCCTTTACAGCCTTGCATATAATAATTTCAATCATCTTTTGATAAGAAAGGGAACTCTTCACCAGCTGCATTGCTGGGTACATCTTGCAAAACAATTAGAGCGCTGATGCTTGTATAATGAAGTTTACTAAATAATACCAAGTGCCCATCACTCGAAAGCCACCCTCTGCTGTTTATTCCATTTATGAATATGCCTCAAATATTCAAAGACTGAAATGTCTGGAAGCTTAAGGGAAAAGTGTCAGCTTGAAAAACATACAAGAAAAATCAAACTTTTTGCATGAGTTTTCATGGAACAGTTAAAAAACTTGGTATTACTTAATTTCAAATATTTACTTTGAAGCAAACCTCTGAGCACTTAATGGCTGTGCTTTGGATTGAAGAGGAGTTTTAGAGTATGAGGAACTCATTTCTTTTGGGTGGATCTATACCATCAGGTGCAGAAATTAAATCTATATAATATGTTCATCAGATCAGCAACATTTTCACTACGTGGACTTGTTCCCATTGCACTGCACTGCTTACTAGTACAGGCACAAGCTTAGTGCTCAATATTATGGCTTTTAAGCTGCAAACCACTGCTGGTTTGCAATGCCATGCTAAATAGTTTGTTGCAGCACCCATTTGGTTCATACCCAAAATACCCTAACCCACAATGCTCTTTGCTGCTCCAAGATCAATGACCTTAAACACTAAATGTCTCCAAACCAGAGGAGGCCCTGCATCCACGTTTACAGTGGTCTGTACATTTATTTCACAATAGAGAAAAACATCTCAGGAAATTCTGCCTTGGAAAACCAAACCTGGACAAAAATAGAAAAAAGAGAGTAAAAGATGCTTCATCTTTTCTTGTTCTAGCATGTCAGGCTTAACATGTCAGAATATTTGTAAGGGTCAAGAATTTGTTCCTTATTAGTGTCAAGATTTGATTATTACCTTTGGGAGCAATATGATCTTCTTTGGACCATGAAGGTGTTCACTATCCCTTATTCAGTACTACCTGTTAAAATACAATCTATCCCAATGGAGTAATTTTCGAATTTGTTTTTGGTCTATTTAATTTTTAGGTTACAAGTCACTGCAATGCTTGTGTTATAAATACTGAACTAGGCTGTTTTCACTAAAAATTCACCGTTTCTATTGGAATGTCAGACAGAAAAAATTCAATAGAATTAGGTCTGTATAATGTTGATTCTTAATGTTGTTCTTAAAGTTGTGTTAGGCACCATGTAAATTAACTGTGTCATGTTAAAACTGAGAAAAAAGGGAAATTTGGGCAATCATGTGGAACTCATCTATGGTAGATTCAGCTACTTTCTTTAATAATTAAAACCAGTTTCTGCTTTGAAAGCCTGACTCCTAAGTCTAGCAATTTCACAGGAGAGTTCAATGAACAGGGACAGACTCCAACATCAGACACTGTGGTTGGAAGTCATTGTTTGGGATCTGAGCCAAAATAACTCTCAGATCAGACAAAAAACATTAATCTGTATTAATTAAACCTAAATGGCACACTTTTGCTAGACAACAGATTAATGAATGACCTAATTATTTCTAAAACTGAAAAAGATCTCTGGTCATTTAGAAGTATATTCTTGGCCCTTTCCCAAGCAACAATTTGCAGATTTGCAGGACTTGAACTCCTGAGTTGAAAAGGGGACACTTCTCTTAACATGAGGTGTGGTATCTCTGTTTATTTTTAAGCTGTGACAGTTCCTGCCTAAATGGGCAGCTGGAATGGTCCAGCTTTGTCTCCCAAAGCAGCTCCAAAGGCAACTGCCTTGACCTTTGTCTAGTCAGGCCTCCAGACACTGTTTTGTCTGTGTGCCCCTTTCTTGGAGGCAGAATAGCAGCATTTGATACACCATTTGACCTTCCACTATCTTATTTTGGACTTGGGAATTATTAGTACTGATTCAGAGAAACATATCTGAATCTAATATGTCTTTCCACTCTAAGGCTTCTGCAGAGAACCTCTCAGCCTCTAGTACTCCACAGCATTACTGCTGCTATACTTTTTGGAGTTAACACGGTCCATCTGCCAACATATGCCAATAATTTTTTTCTACGTAATTAGTCAGGAATCCAGCACCTAAGCCTTTGTAGCTAACTAAGAAACTAGAGGAACTAAAGGAATTTTTTTGCACTTTTGCTGTGTCCTGTAAAATGTTGTGCTGTTAAAGTACACTAGTTGTTCATTAATATATGCTATGAGAGACTCAGTAAACCAGTTTGTGCTGAGGGTATCTCTTTGCCTTTATCTCTCTAAGCACTACTTGCACAAAAAAGAAACAAAAAAACCCAGTAGAAATGAATCCACCTTTTTTTCTACAGTTAGGATTAAATTCCATTCCTGATTTCATCAGCTAAATTTCCAGCATAGCTGTTTACATCTACCCTAGGCATTTAAGCTCCCAGAGCAGCTGGTTGAGATCTAGTCAATAAAATCAAGACTCAGTCAACAAAATCAAGAGTTCAGAGAACAATTCACCTCACCCTAGTCCCCTTGGTATTAATTCCCTTGTCTTAATGCAGGTATCTACCATCACTGCAGATTCCTTAGGGCATCCCACCTGGCCTCCAGCTGCCATTCAGAAGAGTGCAGGTCTCCCCTACATATTCCCTGTACAATACTTGACAGTCTCCACGCGCATTTCAAAGACACCTCTACAGCACCTCAAATGACATTAGATTTATACTTTTAGGTAATTGAATTGAATCCTGCATCTGTCCTAAGCATGATGGGAGATTAGGTCTCTAAATCAGATAGAGGTTCTTATATACAGAAAGGAAAGCAGAGGTGTTTCAGTCCCAGATTCAATCCCACATCCAGCTCACATCTAGACACACTCTAGAAATCTTTTCTTAGAATCTGAAGTCAAATTCCAGCCTTACTGGAAGTAACCTTGGTTTGCTGACTGCACCTGCCAAAGCCACTCTTTGACTATATTTACCAAGAACTCTTGAGATAGTTTCTGAAAAATTCTAAGATTATTTATTATATTGAACACCATAACTCAGTCAGGGGTTAAGATTTCATAGTTATGAAAAACAAACACAAAACTCTGTCCCACAGAGATAATGCCTCTTTCATTCTTCAAAGACAGGTTTGTCATTATATGCCTTCCTTGTTCCACTCCAAAGGTCTGGACATGCTTAGATAACCCTTGTGAAATTTTGGCATACTTATGGCTTCATTTCATTCCAATAAACATGCTACATAGCATGCAGATTTGTCCTTAAGTAGATTTTTATTCATTACATTCATGTATTTCCTCTACTTGCTATGTGTAAATCTCTTTAATGACTGATGTTTACTTTTAAGGCATTTCTTCATAAATACTATTCCAATTGTCATAGTACCAACCTAGAAAACCCTACATTTATCCTAAAATATTGTATCAAATCAGGCTAATGAATAAATATTTTCAATTAATAAGCAAAAATATATCAGTACAAATCTTTAAAGATATTGCAATAATAAGATTTAAATAACTTTAAAATCAGGTCTAATAAAAATATTTTCATATTTGGTCTGTAGTTAACATATATCAATAAAAGCTACCCCTTTGAAACTGCAGAAAACAAGAAAAGCATCAATACACATATTGAATTGCATCTCTATTAAAAAGAGAAGTAAGGACTTAATGCCTCAATTAATGGAATTTGTATGCAAATTCTGTAATGCTACAATGACTGGCAGGTAACACTATGAGCAGGCAAGGGATCATGCAAATACTTCTTACAACATTTAGCAGAGGCAGTAGGGCAAAACTCCTTTCCCAATTTAACACCAAAATATTTCTTCAGCTTTGAAGTATACTCTGCAATACAAGCTTATGACTTCACTTTCTTTTACCTTTGGGATTTGTGTATAATTGTGTACTATAATGCCACTATTATAGTCTTAGAAAAATTAATTCTCACAACACTCTGTACTGTGGAAGAGCTATTTACCCCATTTTGCAAATGCTGAACAAGGGCATAGAGCTTTCCCAAGGGACAGATGTGTGGTCTGTTAAAACACTGAGAACCAATGAGCCTAAAGAAATTCTGCATTTAGCAAAACCTGCCAAATTCCAGCTGCCCTATATAATGTAGAAACTGGTTTCAGTTGCAATATATCATGCAGAAAATGTAAGATAGAAGAGAGAACTGCACCTACATTCTTAAGTTCTAGTTAGCACATAAAATATAGACTTATCAAAGAAAGCAAGAGGCTGCAGACTCTTTCCCCCGGCTCATCTCACATATATAACACCAGGTGAGTGTACTTATGTGGCCACTTAAATCCTTCATTTTGATACCTGCCCAGAGGATTCAATTCTTCCAATTCTCTGATCAACTCACTCCTACTTCAGAAATTTTCCTTTCTCCAGCTTCCTTCCTTCTAAACTCTCGTTCTATTTCTATACACTCATTTTCCCTTTCATAGAATCATAGAATGGTTTGAGTTGAAAGGGACCTTTAAAGAGCATTAGATCCAAACCCCGTGCAATAAGCTGGGACATCTTCAACTAGGCCAGGTTGCTCAGAGCCCCATCCAATCTGACCTTGAACACTTCCAGGGATTGGGCATCCCACAACTTCTCTGGGCACCTCTCTTCTTTTGTTTTGTCCTATCTACTGTTACAATCCTTCCAAAGCTACTTATGTTACTTGAAAAAGACCTGCACAATATCCAGTTGATTCCAGTTCTATTTGGTGTTCCAAAATTTGCTTTTCTGCTTTCTCTGTGGTTTTGTCATCAAGGTCACTCAAACAAACTCCTTCATGGTCCCATCTTACACTAACTTTACAGCCACTACGTCCCCCTCATTGTCCTTGAATGCATTCAAGTTTAACCTGTGTCCTCCCTTTCAAACACAACTTTCACATCACTTTTATGGTTTCCGTCTTTTACCTCAACATTCCAGCATACCATCTCTGTTTCTATCTTCGTCTCTTTTGCTCATGTACACTTACAGAAAAGCCCAATACATTCAAAAATTTCTCAGTAAAATACAGCCTGTGACAGAACAGTCTTCCTTGTTTTCTCCTGCCTCCAGTTTGATTTGCAGAAATCATCAGTTCTAATACATACTCATCAGTCAATGCTGCTGTCAAGAATTATTTGATTTATAGGATCTGAGCTAAGTGATCAAGTAGCCTTGAAATTGAAAAAACTGGAGATTACAATGCATCTGCGTTTGATTTATCTATGTCACCTAGAAGTGCAGGACTACACTGAATTATTACTAGACTACTGAATCAATTATTCTGTTAAGCCTCAAAATACCATGTTGAACAAGCTGAAGACACATTTTCTTTTTAATATGGTAATATAATTTTCTCTTTTCTCATTTCACAAAACTTTATATTATGACAACAATTAAAAATAAAATATAGGCAGTTTCAGCACCCATCTTGACATTCTTGATTTTACTTGTCAACATTATGATTAAGTTTAAGAGCAGAAAGCAGAAAATACACAGAGGCTGGCAACTAATATATCCCAAGCAGCCACAACAGGGAGCTTGCAGGATCATGAGATTTAAAAATAAAATAAAATAAAAATAAATAAAAAAACAATGCTTTCGCTGTTTTTAACTGTAGACCCTTTACAATGCTAAAAGCATAATGCAGTCTAAAACTAAATTAATTTTTAATGACATCATAGCATGAAAGTCCTAGCAATTTCTGTTTGATTGATTATGAATTTAGAGAAAGACACTGCTTGCATCCTGCATGAGCAGCCAGTGCATACTACTTTAGAGTAATCTCATGGTCCCTCAGCAGCCTTGGATCATGCCCCTGTCAGTGACACGCTCAGGAATGACAGGGACTCGGCTCCTTTGTGTAGCCTGTGGTCAGGAAGCTGTGCCGTGTGACTCTGTCCATACAGACACAGAGAGCTTTCTGCTCTGCTCCGTGCACGTTATCCGAGCCCTGCCTTAGAAGCCCTGCACTGGAGTACGGAATTACAGGTCAGAGGGTTGCTGCCCCTTCTACCCGTGGTCTTATCTCAGATGACAAATCACACAGGAAATAAACAAGGGGAAAAGCTGATCTCCTCCCACTTTCTATTTTCCTTGCCTTCTACTTTTATTTTAGTTGCAACCACATCGCAGCTGTGGGTTCTGAGGAGCAGCAATCCTGAATGCCAAAAACTGCAACACCTTTGGAGTGGTTTCCCTCCTTGATAAATGTGACCAGATCTGAAGATACACAATTATATCTATCCTGGGAAAACATTGTTTGAAATGAGATCCAAATAGCAAGAGATAAATTTCATAAATAAGAGGAATGTCTCATTCTTCAGCTATAAAATTTCCTATATTTCAAAGATTAAAATACTGTTATTTTTACTGAAACAGTTGGAAAATGGATGTAAGACCATTTTCTTCAAAAAAGCTCAGGTTCCAGCTGCTAGTAACATCTCTCTTTTCACATGCAGATCATGAAAATAATCTGACTGGTATCATGACATTTTTCTATCATAAATTTTGAAGGGCCAAAGTGATGGCTCTTTTTTCTAAGCTCCATGCTACATGCACATGTGAAAATGTGCATTATCAGATGATGATAAAGGGTTACTGAGTAACTAAGGTGCTCAACCCCCCCCCCCCCCNACTGGACAACAAATAAAAATGCTAAGAATATAATGTAAGAAACCCATCAAGGCACAATAGGTAAGGCTTTAATCTTCCAAATTCTGAGTGTCTTACTGTTTACAAGAATTTTGTGTACTAGGTCAGGGCAACTGGCACAGATTTGTTTACACCCCTAAAATCAAACTTCATTAGGTGTCAGAGAAAGGTCTTCAAGGCAGAATTATCTACCAGGATTGGTGCTTGGTCTACTCAAATCACAAATCAGGCCTGACAGTGGATATGTTTGGAGAAAGAAAATTGTACACTACCAAAAATAACCAGGGACTGTCCTCATCATTCAACAGTGCAGATGACAGCTCTGCAGAGCTAAAGCTCATCTTACTAGCACAAATATGCCTTTCATTATCTGAACTATCTTCAAAAACAGTATTTCACCTGACTGTTACAAGTTCATATAGGAAAAATGTTCTATATTTCTCCATGATCTGTGTTTATACTGAACCAGGAATTACAAACTAGACAATCTCTCCAGGTAAGGAACCAACTTCAACCAAGAAAGACATGTGCATGCACAAGTGATATTCTAAAAACTTGACACTCTTCATAATAGAATGTTATTTTGCTTTAATTTATACTTGTGTTTTAGTATCCTGTTGAACTGTAATTAAATGCACTAACACATACTGCTGTTTTCATTAGTACCATATACTGGGTAGACGTGTTCATGTTTTCCTATTAGATCTAATTAAAATTTATAAATAGAATTATGTTTTATAGTTACTTGTCAAAGGAGATCTCTTATGATGCATCTCTTCAATAATATTTTGTTTAATGCTATTATTAAGTAGTCACAGAGTATCCATTATGCTCTAGGGAATTTTTTTTCTTTTTTCAATTACTCTCCTCTGGAGCTGTTACACATCTTCTGCCCATAAATAGGACCATAAAAGTGGTAAAACATGTGGGTGTGGGGGTGTGTGTGCTGGGGGAGAGGTTTGTGTAGGAATCAGTCCTGTGAGACAATTCCAACCACAAACTTTTTTTGTGTTTGGTACTCAGTATTCCAGAATAAAATTATTTCATAATGTCTGTCCCATTTTCAGTCATACATCTATGAATTGCTAACCACATCTTAATGGCATTGACAGTATACCTCTTACTCTGCTTTGCTCCCTTTTTTTTTTCAAGGGCTATTCAGGTACCTTATTTTTTATTCAACATCATTAGAATGAGAAGACATCAAACTGTGTGCAGTAGATTTGTATAGACATTCATTGTCACAGAGAGAATAATCTGAAATATATTTACATATCTAGAATCAAGGTCACTGACTGCTGACTATGACCTTAATATGCTTGCAGCCCTAACAGATACACACAACCTTGGAATCACTATGACATCCAGGGAAAATCTCCAGACCAGACATTCAAAGGATGATCACTAAAACTACCCATCTGTACACTGTGCATTTTTATTTTAGAGGGTTTGAGGAATGCTCAGCACTTTCCAGAACTTCATAAACGCATGTACACAGGAGTGGCTTTTACCTTGGATATGATCCCCCACAAAATCATAATTCTCAGTAAAGTTTGGGTTTTTTTAAGTCTTATCTGCCTCTTGTGCTAAGCACAGACACAGTACAATGTCCAGCACCAAAACACAGCAGTGGCAGAAGTGTGCACCTGAACAAGAAGCACCATGTGCCTGCACAGCCTTTCTTCATAGTGATTTTCCTGGTTATTCCCTGCCTGGCTGAGCATGTTGTAAGTGGAGAAGAGCACAGAAAGCAGCTCACAGAAGAAAGAAGGTCCTTGCACTGCCACTGTTCTGTGATCTCATTCAGAGAGTGGAGAGAATTTACTGCATAACGGCCCTCCTTTTTGTGGTAAAATGTAACAAAACAGATTGTGTGTGTGTGTGTTGCAAAACAAGTTCAGCAGACGCAACACAGAGTTCTCATGGTGTTGTGCACTGGTGCAACAACCTCCAGCAGGGATTTCACTAAGCTGGCAGAGACACGGACGTGTCAACTCAAGCCAACTGTGACAAGGCGCACATTTCATTTGTGAACAACTGAGGAAATCACAGCATGGTGCTAGCAGAGGGGAGGAACCAGGCAGAAACAGTTTCATTGTTTCAACATGGGGAAATAGTGACACTCATCCACTTGAAAATCCTGTTTATGGAACCATCAGTTCTGAAAATTTATTTTCCGGAACTGTGATTTTCCAGAGTTTCCTCTAAGACAATTTTTGTTTGATTGTTTGTTTGTGTTCAAAGTAATTCCTACACCTACCTACAAAAAGAATTATGAATAATTTAATTGGATGTCAATTATTGTCACTTTTTAAGTCAGCTTAAGGAGGCTCTGGAGCACACATCTCCTACAGATAGTCTGTCCATTCATGTCCAGGCTAACCCAGGGAGTGGAATTCTCACAGTCCCTGTCTTTCCCTACGCCTCGATGAACCACATATACACAGGTTTAACAGGCACACTGTGTATGCAAAAACAGTTGTACACCTGGTAGCCCAAAGAAGTGGGATAGGTCTGTCAGAGGCTACACATGTCCTGCAGGATTCTGTTAGAACTTGCAGAAAAAGGAGACAATTTCTTTTGCCTGATAATGTTTAAACTACTAGCTGCTATTATATTCATAGATGTCTTAGCCAGATGAATGAGGACCCATAGATTGAATTGCAACTTTGACTATAGAGGTTAAAAAAAGATAAATGGGAAAAAATATTATTCCTGTAAAGACAGTACATCCATATTGATAAGGGAAAAAAAAGATATTGTGATGAATAGATTATTGCAGATCTTAGCAATAAAACCAGAAAGAATAAGATTATGAAATTTCATCATGTCAGAAACACTGAAATTCTTTGTTCCTTTGTCCTCCTACCAGAAACCCTCTGAATAGCATTGAAATAAAACTTTTAGGAAATTGGGTTATTCACATAAAATATGGAAAATACTAATTCATTATAGATAAAATCAAAGCCACTTTTAAATAATCCACATTTTGACATCAAAAGCTGTACCTACGGTAAGCTATTTGAAACGTATCTTAAAAAGACAATAAGATAACATGCAAATGTTGGACTACATTTAATAAATAAATTTAAAGGTGAAAAGTCAGAGTTCAGTTTCATGAGAATTGTCCCAAGACCCACAAGTAAATAACACTGGCAAAAGAAACAGTCTCGTAGGAAAAAAGGTGCTCTTTCTCCCTCTATGGATATAATTTATTTTTTTTTCAAATGGAGCTGAAGAAATAAATAAGAAGAAGCTTATTAAATTGAGTAGCTAATAAAAAAAATACATGAGGCATCACAAGCATTTTAGTTTTCTTCAGGCTTTTTCTGGACTGAGAACCACAGGAACTGTGATAGAACAATACTATCACTTTCTAAAATTACAGCCTGGCAAGGTAAGTTATATTTTACTCTATGTACTAATGTAACTAAGTTAAAACTTGAAGGAGACTTATCTACTTGTTCTCCCACTCCATCTTATTTTGGATCCCATGTGCTGTGAGTGCACACAGTGGCATATGTCCTTAATTTGAAAGTGTATTACATTCTCAAAGTCTCCATTAACTAGCAATTCAAGAGTCAAAAACTTAGTAAGTCTCATCTGGACAATAAGGAAAAAAACCATCAAGCAATGCCAGACCTGAGCTAAATTCTGTTTACTTCTTTTCTATATATATACAACTTTTCAAAAAATCTTTTTTATAAGAGACTGACCGTGGGAAAATTTAAAAAGAAGAAATTTATTTGCAAAATACTAGATCACAGGTACAAGCCTTAGCTAAGGAGCACAGATAAAAAGAGTGGACAGATCCCTGAGATACTGTTACTCCAGCTTGAGGACTGAAGATAATAGAGGTGGGTGGCATTGTGGCACTGAACTTAAACACTTCCAGGGACGATCATTCCACCAGGTATGATCCATTCCAGTGTGTAATCACTCCTTCTGGAAGAAATTCCCCCTTATATCTAGCCTAAACTTCTCCTGATGCACGTTAAGACTGTGTCCTCTCGTCCTGATTGCATAGAAATTCAGTGTTTCTCCTCACTGCTGGTAAACCATTATACGTACAACCCTATGTGAAAGATAAGTAAGGCTATAAATTAAAATAACTATATGTGTTGAAAGGCCAGACTTCCCTGGCCATTTGATCCAAGCTGCCAAAGCCTGCCTCATGCAAAGCTGGCTGCTGAAGAGTTCCCCATTCTGCCTTTACTGGCACTTTCCCGTGCTGGATACACAAGACATGGAAAAGGGAAGGAAGTGACAGCTGGTTTGGAAATCCATAGGATCTCCGGTTTAGAACTCTTAGAAATCAATTAATTTTGCTAGAAAAATGCAAAGAGGTCCTGTCAGCCAACAGAAAATTAATTATTTTGCATACATTGTGTAACAGTATTCATTAGTTTTACATGAATGGTGAGAGGTCAGTCAGGAATAGGATCCCATTGTGCTACCCTTCAAAGAGCTTGCCATGTAATTGAATGGAAAAAAGGAATTAAATATGCAAGCAGAATGAACACTAATAGTTAGCAAACAGCACATTGCAAATATCTACAACTTCTTTGTCTAAATTCTTGAGCTGAGGTCTTGGGGGAAGGTGATTTAATAAAAACAAAAACAAAGGAAAAAAAAAGGATACTGAAGGATGAGCATAAAACACATGAAAAAAGGAGAAGCATAATGGGATCTGAATGCTACAGAATATCCAACATGTTGTGTATTAGCACACAGACTTACAACATACATTATGCCTGTCTGCTGTTGTTTTCTGTACAGGGAGCATGCCATGTGTAGGGCCACATGAGAGACATTTTAGGAAATGTGGTAAAGTTCTGACCATATATATCACAGAGCTAGCTTTTGTTCTACAAAACGATGGGAACACTGTGAGTCAGTAAATGGAATAATTTAAATTTGAAAATAGCTCCCCAGAATCTGCTGAATCCATTCAGAGTTAAGTAGTAGGAGAACATCACCATGAAGCGTTCTGGGTCCATCTGTTGGCAATATCATGATGGAAACAGCTTTTTAAATGCTATTTTCAATAAGCTATCACACAACAGCTTGTTTCAACAATATTTCATTACCTTTCTGTTTGTTTGCCGCCTACTATAAAAAACAGCTTGGAGGGAAGGAGGCATTTCAGTACTATAGACTGATGTAGGGTGGGAGGGACAGAGACACTACAGAAACAAGCAAAATGAGAAACAACTATAGAAAAGAAAAAATAGGAGAAACTGTAATTTTAGACCCTCTGCAATCTAGATTTAAACCAGCATGTGGAAGCTGAACTCTGGTGATGTCAGAAGGCAAGGTCTGCACCAGCCTGTCAATCGAATTACTGTGCAGTGACAGAGTCAGCCATAGGAAGCCAGACAGAAATGGCAAGTGCACCTATTAATTACCTTTAATTCTGCAAGACCTTCTGAACTGTGTACTCCAATGAGTACTGAAAGGAAGATTCACATTCAACGCTGTGACACAGTCACTTGTGTGATACCAAAACAACCTGACCTACACAACTAGGAAAATATCATGTGTCCATCAGCTTACTCCTCAAGTAAAACAAATGCCAGTGATATACTGATGGTACAAAGCCTGCATCCACTAGCATCAGAGTGGCTCAGCTGCAGAGATCAGCTCAGCAATAAAGAACAGATGGCTGCACTTGAACCCAAAATTAGTAGGAGATGAAGTTCTTTTGGTTCACACTAAAAAAGTTTCCCAATTAGTCAATTCAGCTAGTTGTCCAAGCTAGCTTTGGCACACCTAATGTCATGGCTTTTTAAACACGGAAATAGATCATCTCAAGGTTTCTTCTGACTTATCCCATGATCCCACGATTCTAAAATAAACGCCTCTATACTGATTTACTCTATATTACTCATTGAAGTTCTAACACGTATTTACTTTAAAGTTTTGGTTTTAAAGAGATGCACGCCTTAAAGAATTATATGGAGCCCTCAGGTTTTATGCACATGATGCATCTTTTTTCCCAAGCAGTATTAGAAATATGGATAATTAGGAAGGATGAAAGTTCATAAGCAATACTATATGGGAAAGTAAAATAAAAAAGGTATGAAACATTGTAACTTCATGCAAATGGAGATGCAGAAAGAAGAAAGTAAACCTGAAAAAGTAATATGGAAATAATACTCATAAAATCAGAACATAACCTTGAAAGAAAAGTAACAGTATCCAAAAATACAAAATACTGCATAAGGACTTCATTCATTATTAGCGCCATAAGAAATATGTATAGATACTTCTCTGTACATTTGGGCTCATTCATAAAATATTTTATCCTCTTCTGCTCTTCAGATTGATTTTTAAGAAGACAAAGTATTTTGTGTTCTGTTTATGTCTTTGACCTACTCAAATGTGGAAAGCCATAACTTCCTCTTAGAATAAGTGCATCACAGCCTGCTATTAAAAGGAGAAATACAACAAATAAGAGGATCCTTATGGTGAGCACCTACCTGAGGACGTATGACTTTCACTATGTTTTTAAGTGCAGTGTCTGGCGATGGAGGAGAGCAGTCAGGTGTTGGGCCTGTAGAGCTGTTTCTATGGTTACCAGATCCTGGTGTGGTAATTGCTACCTGAGGCGCATTATCTGTGAATAAAAATAACATCTATGTGAAATTACAAATATTTCGTATATTTTAAAATAAAAGAGAACTTTGAAAACAGAAGGTCATGCAGAACACTATTTAAACTTACAAAACCTAACATAATTTAAATATATTTGAAGGAATATATTGCATATTTACACTTAATTTTTTAGCCCATACATTCATTATGTTAAGACAAATACAACATTCTGTCAGTACCTAAACAAAATGAGGTGGAAAACAAGCATGAATATTTTACTTTCACTACCTTGAATTATTGACTGTGAATCCCAATATTATTGCTATAACAGGGGTGACTTGAAAGGGAGATTTATAATGCAACTGTTAGCTCATCCTGGAAAATCCTAACACATATGACTAAGCTCTACATGTTATACAAACACATACTAACTTACAATATGCTAACAGCCATCACTGACAACTTTCCTTAACATTGTGATCAGCATAACTGACCAGCAAGGACTAATTACATGAATATATGCTCAATTTCTCAGGTAAAATTTGCATTCTCTATAGAGTTCTGCACTGCAGTAGTTCCTTTCCAGCAGTACCTCAGCTAGATAACCTACAGCTGGCTTAAAAATACCTGCACACCTGCATGTGTGGGGGAAACTGCATGCAGTAAGCATGCAATAAGCAAAAGCAGCTCTCTTAAGCTGGAGAATTTTTGCCTTATCAACTTCTACAGCTACACACATGAGCTCCTCCCTCTGCACAAGTCACAAATGCCTCTGTGAAAGCCATGACAGAAACTTCTCTCTCTCAGTTCTACTAACCTGAAAGCATTCTTGGAAGAGTAACAGAGATATTGAAAGGAAGGAAATACCCAGCCACATTAACAGAGATAACACAGGATAAAGGGGAATAGTTTCAGGAATGTAAACCCGGTGGCCTTTCCAACTTACAGATACTTTCACAGCATGAGTGATTCTAGGAAATCTGCAGGATTCTTCCTGCAGAAACACTGTGTAACTGAAGGTACTAATCAAAGTTTCTAATCAAATACAGATTGACAATTTATTCTTCTAAAACAAATGTCAGGTTGGAAGGCTTCACCAATACTGATACAGCATTTAATGAAAGCATAAACAAAAATTCAGATGGCAGATTAGCAGACATTCAAAATTGAGACATCCTGTAGATAACCTCCGGTGTTACCTGACAGTGAACTCTCCCTGTCACAGAAACAGGAAAGTCCAACTTTTTAAAAAACTATCTCATTGAAATTGCCAGTCCCGAAGGTGTGCAGTCTTGCCACACAGATGAGTTCTCCCTGGATCATCAGAAGTATGCACAGAAAGCTTGGATCAAAAGTAATTCATCTAATAAAGTAATAAATGTGTGTTGATACAACGTATCAAAACAATTTTTACACAGCCTTAGAAAGGAACTGAAAATCAATTCTCACAATAACATAACTGACATGGAAGAATTTTGATTGCATTTCAGAAAGCCTTTAAGTCTCTCATATTCTTTCCTGCCTGACCTGGTGCCTAACTTTAAAACTGTTCATAGCCACCATGTAAATGAGTATTCTGTGGTTTGAAAGCCCAGATCTTCAAAGGAGGGATAGGGAATTGACAAGAAGAGAAACCTCTAAAGCCTTGCCATATTCTGAAAATCTCATAGTAAGGACAAAGGCTAGACATGAGTAACACCTTAAGCAAGCTGAAAGTCTCAGCCTCTTTTGCTCCAGACTATGAAATAGCATCTTCTTTCACTCTATGGACAGATAGAAAATAACCAATGGACCTCCCTGACTGAGGAATCAGAGAGTTGTTCTAAGAGATCCCTGCCCTCTGTTCGGGGAGACACCAAACAAGAGACTATACTACTGTCAAGAAATGTGGGAATAAAGACACCATATATAGGAAGGTAAAAAATGAATTCTAGAATGAGAAATGCTCCACATGAATCCAGCTAAGTGCACTTAGTGCACTTATTTACTCACTGGTGTGAGAAAAAAACAGAATTATTGTCTCTGACAAACAGCTAAAGCTATAAATAGCACAAACTTCTCCATACTTCAGCAGTCCCTGCCTTTCTGTCACCATTTCCCTGCAAGCCTGTGTGGCTGTGCTTAGCAAAACTGCCCTTGAGCTATTCAGCACATGAAAGCCTTGCAAGTGAAATCAGGCAGTCCTGCAGATGCAGAAGTATCTTAAGGATGGATCACTCAAAGGACACATCATAAAAAATGTAGATTGGTGTGGATTGTAACAAATGCAATTGTCTGCCCACTAGTTTATTCTGTTTCAAAGCCTTGTCGATAGTCACCTCAGCTCAGTTTGACCATACTTTTAAATATGCAGAAGAGGGTAACAGAGGAGTCAAGTTATATGAGCAAGGTTTTGGTCTTTGCATAGGAAAGAGTTCCTGTCGACCCTGTTCAGTAGTAGCTCACTGAAGGCCAGGTTTTGCTCCTTCATACAGTCCCACACGAGTGGCATTGAACCGACTGTGAGTGACATTCTTGGAAAGAAAATTTATTGGAAGGCATACAGGAGGGGGAACAGGGCTGTAACATACCCTACTAGACAGAGCTGAGAAAAAATTCTCCAGCTACAATGTGTGACTACAACTATAACCAATTCAGCAACATACACAATATGCAGCAATCTCAGAAAAGAGTAGTTACAGTCTTTCTTTCCAGGCAAAATTAAGCAGCAATACAAAAAAAAAAAAAAAAGATATCATGTATAGAGTCTAAAAAAAAAACCTTGCAAAAAGAAGCTATACAATTTTTAAAAAATAAACAGCCCAGAAAAAACATCCAACTGCTCAGTATTTCATGCCTTCCCTTCTTTCTCAAGGGGCTAAGTGTCTGACATGTAATGGCTTCTTGTAAACAATTTCTTTATTGTGGACAGCTGTTTATTTTCACAGTAGGATGTTCCCATCAGGCAGCCAATAATGATTTACTACCTGGGTCTGCTCCATCAGAGAGAGAACAACACCATCAAATTAGTTCCTGCAACCAGTTTGTAGGACTGGTCTGTTTATGTATACAGTACTTATAGTTTCACTAAGAGTATCTTTGAATATATTTTCTTTGGAATTAAATTATACAATAATCATGTTTTAATTTTCCCTGGTGGCAAAACTAAAGCAATTTTTTCCCTCTTCAGGTAACTATAATGGCAACACTGCAAGTTTCAGAAAAACATTTAGTGGCAAATAGAATACAAAACTTAAGAAACTACCAAATTTACCCAGGAAAGACTAGCTCTCACGCTGAATTTCTGATAGGTGCTACAGATGGGGCCAGCAGGGAAGTGTTTACAACTATCATTCTCTTCTAGTTCCTGGCTCATGTTGCAATAATCTAGATGTTTATGTGTAAGTTAGATAACATCAGGCTCCAGGGATCATCTAGCAGCTAAAAATGAATGAACTGCAGTGTGCTTTAGCAATATTCCTTCCTTCCTCCATCACACATGAGAAGTTGTCACAAGGTCTATGTAATTGGAGCTTATTCTGATTTTTGAAGATGCTTACTGAGGACTTGACATTCCCTATTTTCTTTACTTCAGGGCAGAAGAAATAGAATAGAACAAGGAAAATAAATGAATGTGGCCTTTTAGTATATTGTAAGAGCAAACTGAGGTGTTATTCTAGGACTATCTTCTAAGATATCAGACAAAAAAATAAAATGTCAACTGTTTAACTGAGATGATAAAATAAAAGCCATACACAGGAAATTTTGCCTTTTCTTGTGCTGTTTGACATCAGTAGTCGGTTTCATATGTCTTTTTTCTTAGAGAGCATTGCACAGTGAAAAATAGAAAACAATAGATAGTAACACCAGAGTTCAACAAATGCTTCATCGACATTTTCATCCCACTATCTAGGTACTGTGAGGACAAACCGCTTACTGAAGCTTTTCTAAGAGATATTTTTTTCTCATAATGTACTCAAAGAAAAGGCACTATATGTATATAGCACCACAATATTAACTATCAGGCAATACTAAGTACACCGACAAGAACACTTACTGCAAGCAAAATATCAAAAGCCAGACACAGCCATATTCCAGAAATATAATTAGATTTCACCTCAGAAATAAATCTTTAAAATGGCACACGCAGTTAATCTAGTTTTCTACTTTCATTGCAGAAACATGCTAGCATCCTTATCAAAATTTACAGTTATGTCTGTATTAGCTATTACATGAATTATTTCTACAACTTAGTGTAATGGCAATGGATCAGCAGATACAAAGCAGTTCATCTGCATGACACTCCTTTTAGAATATACGTGAGTTTGAACTTTTAGCACTACCTAGCAACTTATTTATTCTACCAAACACCCTCACCATACATGCTTCTCACAACTTCCAGCTTCCAGAAGGATCCTGTGGTTTTGGTGCCCACCTAAAATGAAACTTCAGATTCAGAAGGAATCTGGTTTATGTGCTCCAAAGCTGGCCTATGACCGAAGAAATTAATAGCAACTGCAAATGACAATTTATTTCATATTCACATCCAGTGCTCTGAGCCAAAATGCAAATGTGTACTCCACCTATTTTATTTCCATATTCCAACTATTTGTGGAGTCAATTAAATACTATATTCTCAGATTTACAAGTTGCTATAGAAATGGAAGGAATGTGTATTTCACTTTAGAGGTATGGACCAGTAATAACCCACATTATACCCTACATATCTAATACTGTGTTTAAATACATACACTAAATTCTAAAACATCAGGAAAGACAATACTAGGTATGAACAAAACACTTAAAGCACAAAGTCTAATCATTATGACGTTGTAGAAATCTATACTACAAACTCAGGGACTGGATAGGTTTGTTCACTGCCAATCGGGGAGATAAAAAGGACAATGGTGGAAAATGAATGTGCATGAACACACATACACATAAATATATAGAGCTACACCTGCACACATAGATGGACAACAAATGCAAAGGCACCCTATTACTAGTAATAGCTTTCTCAAGCTCTGCTCAGTGTGGAATATTTCATGCAATGTTTCAAACTACTTGAAGGTAAGCCAAAATCCTGCATCTGTTTTGGGCACCCCAGCATCAGGGATAATACAAAAATGTGGATAAAGGTCCAGATGGCTCAGTGCCTTCTGGGCTCAAAATGCTTTTTAGTGTCGTAACAAGACAGACCTAAGTTTGATCAACTATAGCAGACTCAATTTGCTAGACTATTAGAAAACTCTTCTCTAGTCTGGCAATTTCTATCGGTTTGGTTCTGTCTTTAGAAAAAAAAAGTTGGAATGTCTGTATATGTATGTCCTCTGTAAGTGTTACATGTCCTCTCAACATCAAATACGTTACATGAAGGCAAAAAGCTCTAAAAAGAACATAGCAATGCTAATCATCTGTCCTGGACAGAAATCAGTCATAATCACAATAGAAATCTTGGAAGAGTAAAAAAGATATTATGAAAATAGTACTACTTCTGGAGGATCAGTGTGCAGTGACTGAACTTACATACATCTCCTTGCAGAGAAAAGAGCCACCAAAATGGCTCATTTACTTGACTGGTTAAGAAATAAACACATTAATGTGGGTCCCATCATGTATGGTACCATTAGGAACAGATTTTATTGCTCTTTGATAATAGGGGAATGGTCATCTAGCAGTTTTAAAATTTTTGTAACTGGAATGAAAAAAGAATTGCCACTTATAATCCCACTGAAGTGACAGATAAACCAGCAATTTCTGATTCCTGTGATAATCAAAGACAGGGATGCTTTATCAGGGATATGCTGATAACCTCATGCTGAGGAGATGAAGAAACTTCCCTGATCTGCTTAAGAAAACCTTTGAGCTTGATCTACAAGCAAGAGAGAGACACAGGCCCACATGAAGAGTCATCTAAATCTGATTCTGCATGGTAAGGAGAATTTGGGCCCAGTGATGCCCTGAATCTTGTACAGAGTTCATTAGCAATCCTTTCTAAGGCAGAGCAAGGAAAATCAACCCATTATTCTAAACCAAAACAACAGATTTCAGTAGAAGTATGTGTGTATGAATGTATGAGGACAGCACTTGGGCTTGGTCCATTCGCTGTGGGTCACTCTTGGCTGCTGGATTCCAGTAACAGCAGATTTACAAGGCAGGAGTCCAAGCCATCAAATAGGAAAGAACTAACACAGACCAATAACTGAGCAGAGCAGGTCACAAAATAGCAGGAACCACACTGATTTTATTCACAGACGCCATGTGTAAGACTTCTTGGACAGCACGTGTGATATAAATGTATTGTCCCCTGTAAGTGGGGAACCTGTTGCAAAGATCAACAACAATTGCATAGAGTAAATTAAGCAGTTCACATGAAAATCCAGAAAAAATATTAGAAAATCTCCTATTTTGTTAGCCAGGTAACAAAAACATTCATGTTACAGAGTAGCCTCAAACAGGACTAAGTAATTTCCCATGGCATAGGATTCAGCTTTAAAATTGTTTTGACTTGACTAAATCCCCACAGCAAATCTTCTCTCCTACATGACTATTCAAAATGGAGTAAACGTACAAGCTACAGATAAGGACAATCATGTATTTCAGGATTCCAAGGAACAAACATTAGCAGAGACATTTCAAAAGAACAGATGGAATAGTGAATAACAGAATCAGTAGGCAGCTACATTGGATGCATAGGGAGAATGGTTGGACTCAACGGTTTGAATTTGCTCTTTTGAGTTTGGTTCCCACACGCTTAAACCTGAATAACCATTGTTCTGAGTAGAATTGTAAATATATATGTGCAACTGTCTTGTTGAAAGCACTCCAAGCTACAACTGGCCCTGTCTTGGATGTAGCAGCTATTTCATGATTGTATTTGGAATTAATTATCAGTGAAGTGCATTCCAGTGGCAGCAGGGGGTCTGTTTAGTTTTGTTTCTGCAGCATCCAAGAGAGTTGGGTATGACTATTATGAAGTTTATATTTCCTCTAATCACCCACCTGCACAAATAGACTTTGGAACTGCTTCAAGCTTGCATAACCCTTGTAATACCAGGCAACTGTCTGGAAAAACATCTCTCATTAAGTACTAATGAGAGATGATGGGTGATTTCCACCATTTCCTGAGTAACCTTTTGAGACTGCCTCTGTAAGCTGCTGATGTCTAATTGAGCATTCAAAAACAATACCACACAGTTGCTATCTACCTTTTTTTTGTAATGACTTTTTTGTTGGCTTTTCCACATTTAACAGGTTTGTTGTGAAATGATTGCACTTTTCTGTGACAGATATTTCATAGATTTCTCTATTTACACTGTCTCGATATATAGGCACCATATTTCTGGGAGTTCAGTGAAAAGCATAGGATATAGTTACAGGTGCCAAAATATTTCTGGTTATCTTAGCCATTAACTAAAAACCAGGATGCCTAATAGTCTTGTAAAATAAAAATACCCCAAAAAAGAATGGTAGTTATTGGGGATTTAGGGATTTCTGTGCTTATTTTAAAATTTAACTTATCAGTGAGAGGTCACTGAATGTGATCATATGCATGCCTTAGAATTTCATAAGGCTTCTCCTATAAACCAAAGAAATTAACCAAAGTGTGCTGTGCAGAAAAAATACTCTACTATGACAAAGGCAATAGATGATTACTGAATTAGGCCACAATGTCAAATTATTTCAGAAAATAAACCACAAAAGGTGGTGAGAGTTAAGTGCTCTCAAATCATTTAAATAATGCCAATGATAGCCACACACCCCAGGGATGAAGCTCAGTTAATAAATAATTTAAGCAGTCTTGAAGATAAACCTCCCAATACGCATCTACCTACAGCTGCAGTGAAAATCAATTAATGGAAGAACTATATTTTCAGTTCTCCTAAGTATCAATTAATTAATAAAGCTCTTTATTAGAACACTGAAATCAAAGTGGTAAGCAAAAAATTCTAAAACCAGAGACAGAAATGATATTTTAGAATGTTTCACAATCCAGTTATTCCTGTTTAAAGCATCTAAATTCTCAAGCAGGTTCTAAGAGATTTAGGAAGCTCAACTCTCACCCTGAAAATTTACATTTTGTGTTTAATATATATTTACACTGAAAGAAGTATCTTGTTAATATATATTGCATATTGCATCCAGTGTAACAGTTTTATTCATTAGGCATAAAGAACTTATCCAGCAAATAGAATACACTACTAATACACAGTCACAATTCAGGGAATCTTTATGGGCTTTAAGGTTCAATTTGAAAGAGATACCAACGCATCTGTACCAGAGTGGACCAGTTATATAGACCAGTATGTTGCTCTGATAGTGTCCAAATGACTTGAGAAAGATAAAGGAAATAATGTGGATAATTTTGGAATAACACAATTCAGTTTCCAACCATTAACAGCTAATTTTTGGCACTACAAATTTAACTAAAAGACCCACACAAGTCCTGTCACTCTCACTGGCAGAACTCCTAACCACTAACAACTTCTTACTGCAAATGCCACTATTCCATTAGAACACACTTTTGTTAAATCCATCAACAGCAGATTCTTCTTACAGTTATAACAGGTTGGATGAGAAAAACTCTGAAAGACAACTTATGTAATTGATTAGGAAAAGGTATTTTTTTTCAAAATTTACTTACACAATATTCACAGAGTTCTGATATCTTTTCACCATAATGTAAGACATAAATAGACGTAAAAGTAATGGAAATGCTCTTGGATAAAAATTTAGTGTCAATCCCAGTCCTATGGGTTAGAAAATGGTTTTAATTGTGCTGCACTATTTATTACGTATCTTCCATCATGGAGAGAATAATTTCTGAGAGAAAAAGGACATGGGATGAACTGCAGCTGGAGCTAGACTGGAAAGAGTATTCCTACTAACAGCTGGTTTTAATGTCATCATCGAGAACAGTTACAACCACATACAGTGATATACTGTATTACAGAAAGAATACATCCTGCTCCGGAGCCACAAAATATGAAATGGTCTTTTTGGTCATTTCTGTTTTCTGATAACAATAAAGCAGCTGACTGTGAAAATATTCTTTCATATGGGTTCTTCCAAAACTGAGGCATACTAATGTATATTACGGGAAAAAAGGGAAAAGGCAAATTTGATATCCTATTGCAGTAGCAAATTATTCTACTGTTAGATACTATTAAATATATGCTGCATCTGTATGTTTGTGGGTTGGCAATAATAACCCTCTCCCACCCTATTTTGATATACAGCAAAATCCTACATCTCTTGCACACTTCAAGTTTTCTTTTGAGGTCGCATAAAAAGAAAATGGAATAAAAAGAATAAAAATCAAATCTCTGTAAAGTAAGAGAAGAAAACTTTTTGGCAGCAAGCTACACGTTGCCATCAGGACTAGCAGATGAGAGAGGGAGACAGAAGCAGAGAATATGGGAGTAAATGAGTGGTTTTTATTTAGCTTCAAATAGAACAGGAGGAATTTTTTTTTAACAAACACTGATTACCTTCACTAGGAATCAATGTTTTTCTATTTTTTAATAATCTATTACACTGAATAAAGCAAATAAATCTGTTCATTATGTACAAAATTGGTTTATTTTAGAAATTGCTTAATATTTTCACAAATATTTTGACTTTAACAAAATTTAGCAAGCTATGCCAAGATTTCTGCTTTCCAAATGTACCAAAGTTAATAGAGAAGTTTATTAAAAACATGTAAAACATATAATTCTCATTAAAAAGAGTTCCCAGTGGAACACAGGTAAATATATTGAAGTATTAATACAATCTCTTAATTATTTTCACAAAACTATGACGTTTAACTTGTTTTTTACTGGAGAAGTAAAGAAAGTAGAAATAGGAGTAGTTTGTTTTTTTTTTAAATAATAAAATCTAGTATTTCAGATTTGATTCAGGCCAGGGCTGAAATAAAATTATTAGCGTGGCTATTCAGTTGATGTTATAAATTAAATTATATTCCAATTTTGACAAAGTCAGACACCAAAAGAGATTGCCAGTCAGAAGAACCAGAAAAACTTTTTTTAGTTTGTTTGGTGGTCAGTAAAGGGAAGAGTTACTGCATGGGGTGTCTGGCATGAAGCTGGGATGCACATAGGATGTACCCAGCACTGAAAAGAATTCTCATGTTCTGTGATACAGATAGAGTCAGTCATATTATAGTTTGATACTTAGGGTTCTCAACCTGATCTTCCAAATCCCTGATATGGGACATAGAAATACAAGGGATTTCCCAAGACAACAAATCTAATAGTTAAATCAAAGGTAATCACATAACAGAAACTATTCGCCATCTACAGCAAGTCACAAACCATTCCCTAATAAGCTGTTAAACTTGCAACCCTCAATACAAAAATATAAAAAAACCTGGAAAAACTAAAAAAGGAGCAGGAGAGATCAAGAACATTGGTAATGCTGAGAATGTCTAGAGTACCCTAGGATATGTATATTGCAGTGTCTATGGATTAAACATTCAGAGCTGAGCAGCTTTATCATCTGAAATCGAGAGACCAAACAGTGGAGAAATTAATCTTCCTCAAAAGACAGTTCTTTGTGTGATTCAACATGTATCTCTATTGCATTTCCAGTATTTCTTGAAACCACTTTAGTGTTTTTACAGTACTTGGACTGCATTGTATTATAGAGATAACTCAAGTGAAGCACTAGCTCTTGAGCACTGGATCTCTCAATCAATAGGACTCAATTTCATCTTTATGCAAAATAGCACAATATGCAGTCTTGAATATAACAGGATAAAAAGTATGAGCTCAAGATAACTGGTTCTTCCCAGCTTCTAAAATGGAGTAAGAGTCAAACTGAAAAGCTTTGTAGAAAATTCAGTGTAAGCTTTGCAGAAAATTCACAGGTGCATCAGGAGACACACAGTATTAGCTAAATGCTTATTAAGATCTCTGTGCAGTGCTGTAACAATTTCAAGCTTATATTCCTCTAGAATGTACCAGATGCATGCAAACTGTAAACCAATTAATAGTCAGATGAAGTTTTACTATTACTCCTAATATTAGCAATTTGATGAGTTTTACAGAAGTATGATTTCCCATTTATCTATTAAGTTACTGCCACTTATGAAAGGTACTATCATTTACAACTGCTCAATTATCAAACAACCCCATCAGCACTCTGAGGTGGAGTATTACTTACTAGAATGGAATATGTTCTATGCGGTCTATATATATTCCTGCCCTAAGTCAAAGGTACAACAAAGAATGTTGAAACTAACAATCATTTAACAAAGAAAAACTCAAATCCTGCTAAATAATATTTTCATGTGGGCTTTAAAATGCAAAACAGCAAAAAATAATTATGCTCCTTTGAATTATTGTTTTGATTTGAAAAAGGGGTTTTTGTCTGACAGCATGCAGTCAAGTGTATAATGAGATCACTCTAGATGGTAATCACACCAGGATGGATGAAACTGAGCATTGGTCAGAATGCACACACTTTGATGAGCACTCATTTGCAAAAATTGCCAAAAACTCCTGTGGGGACTGATTTTTTTCAACTGCATTTTAATGAACAATAATAAAACCCAATGAAACATCAGAAAATTTTTAACATATGTCGAGCAGAAGCCATTTTCTCTATTTGTAGAGAAAATGGTAGCTAGTCCTTTAGAAAATGAAATTACTTAAACATATTTACCGAAACATAGTGGATGGGCAGAGAGTGCACATATTTTCATAATGAACTGATCTCATGGTATCAGCCATCCCCATGTGTTTTAACTTCAAATGTGACAGAGTGTTTTTAAGAATAACATTTCATTCTTCAGGATATTATCCCAGATGCTATCCAGGGGAGCATATGATGGGGAGCAATTATCGTAATTATATACTAAAAACCTTTTAGAGGGATGAAAAGGTTTTAAAGGAAAGTACATTAGAGCTGCAATATGTAAGAATTGACACGACTTGTGCAACCTCAATTCAGTCTCCTGAGCATATGCATTCTGAAGAAGCCTGTATGATTATAATGCTGTTTCTCCACATGACCTCTGCTGCATCAAGGTCATAAAAATGTGGGGGAAATGAACAATGGAACAAATGAAACTATGGCACATTATTCTAAAAATGTGGCAGGAAAAAAATATTATAAACCAAGAGATGCAAAGTATTTTCCCTAAACACCAAACAGAAACTCACATGAAAATATTCAAAAGGAATGTTAAATAAGAGTTACTAAAGCTAGAAAGTTTTAATCAACGTATCTAATTTGTATCCAAGAATTCAAAAAGATCTGGCAAGAATTCATCTCAACAAATTGTGCTATTTCTTAATAGCACTTGGCATATTGATAAGATTTAAGAAGACTAAAAGGAAGCTAATGGAGTAACCTGGGTCATTATAGGATTTCAGTCTGAGATCAGGAATAATGGAATAGCTGATAGGAATGAATAGCTGAATAATAAATGGAAGGGACATAGGTCATGCAAATTAGCATTACTTCAGAAAAACTGGATCTTATTCTTTAACCTGAGTTTTAAAAATAAAATATTAAGTTTGTTGAATAGAGGTAAACACTACAAGCACATTTGGATTAACAAAATCTATTCAAGTGGTCTATGTTTGCAGTGGAGGAAATTAAAAAATCTGTATACTGAATTGTTCCAGATACATGTGCATGAGAAGCATGCACTACCCAAATGGCAAAGAGGTGGCAGTTTTACCATCTTTAGCTTGGAAATCCATTATGGGTAAAACGCATGTCAAAAAGCCTACATAAACATCATTCCTTTAATGCTCTTTGTCAGGATTCTGAAAGCTGCCAGTTAAATGGGCAAGAGTCAGCCAAAAAGGCACTCTAGAAACAGCAGTCACTGAATACTTCTGTCTGTTCCACTGCCTACTTCTCAGTTTGTGACACTGAAGTTTTATTTTAGCCCTGCAGGAAAAATTCTTATTTTTTTCTGAAGTCAAGAAGCTACGTAAAGGGGGGGGGAATTAATTTTTATTGTAGTGCTTTGGAGTTAGAGTCTGCCACTCAAACAATGACAAAATTGGTGAATTCCAATTTTCTAGTTGTTAATTTGAGAATTTTATGATAACAGAGGTCTGTCCAAATACAAATTTTCTCTGCTTAAAACAGAATAACTAAGGGAACAGCTGGAACAGCTGTGTTAGAGGAACCTATGGCTTTATCTCATGCTGCCCAGGATTGGTTTGAGTGGAAGCCAGTGTATGAACTGCTACTGAAACTTTTTATCATTTATTTTCCCTCACCTCTTAATTTGTTCTGTTAATACATTTATAACTAGTCAAATTCTAATGAAAATAGTGCTTATTTTGCACAACAAAAGTTAATATTTTCCTCTTCCTTTGTAACTTCTAACAAAAAAACCCTGATTCCCACATTGTACAGGAATTTGAAACAGTAAAGCATGGATGTATTTTCTTCTTTCAACATTAGGGAGGCAATATGCGCAATGCGGGTATTTCTACTGACAGCAGGCTAAAGACATATCAAGAAAGAATACGAGACAGTATCTGTCTACATAAAGTGAATACAGACCACCAGAGCCTGTTTCTTGGGTAATACCAGAAACCTGCCATGCCTGGACAACCTAGGAACAAACTGCAATGTGGAAAGAACTTTCAGGCTGTCTCACTCACCTCCTGAACGCGACCCTATACAGCTAGAGCGGGCCACAGCTTTAACACGTTGTCACAATGTGATTAGAAGGAGGTTAACAGGGTTGAAATCAGCGTTCACACCTCACTGACCCATCTACAGCCACTTCCAACTACAACAGCGTAGCAGGTAATTTAAGAGGCATCTTCTCCTGATCTCAGACAAAATCAGAAGGGAAATATTCTCAGAGATAGTACCTTATTTTTCATCACATAATACAAGAGATATTTTTTCCAGTCTCATATCTATACTTAACTGACTAATTCTTAATTCTAATGAAAACCCTTCTTTTGGAAGATAATGTATACAGTGAAAATCTAACCAAACTGAAATCACTGCCAAAACATGTTAACATCAGTGACATTAGGAATACATGCCAGCCTCTGAGACTCAGATCACTTAAAGACCTTCTCATCGAGACCAGCAGGTTTATAATACCTATCAATAAAATAGTAACCAACACAGGACCAGAGGTGAACTGTGCTTCTCTAAAAGACACAGTATTTCAAAAAGTCAGTAGAAAGCATCCTAATTAAATAATATCAGAAATACAAAAAATAGGTATGAAAATATTATGATGAGACAAAACTCACAAGTTTCTCATATTTTGGTGATTTGTACTTCAAGAAAATAAAAGGAACTATAAAATGCCAGAAGATACTTAAAAAATTAAAATAAATCATACAATTGTAATTTCTGTTACAGAAACAGCTACAGCAGCAAATACTCCAGGCATAAATTTCAGGAATCTTTTCTGGTTTTGAAGGGTGCTTAAAAAAGTACTAGCTGTACAGAAGAGAAAACCCAGCAAAATGCAAGATAGAAGAGCTATTGTATATTTCACTCTTCCATCAGCACTCTCTTGATTTTCATTAAAAGGTCACATGAAATTAAAAATCGTAGCTGTTAACATATATTAATGTATTAGACCAAATAGCTTCTGATAAGTGTACACTATATCGTATGGCAGTCGGAATGAGAAATGCAAAATGTGTCATCACTGAAATTCAGGAGAAGAGTAGTTCGGTTTCTGGTACTGTGTTCTGGCAAAGATGTGTATCTTGAAACTCTGAATGTGAACCTTACAACACTGTAAAATAACCTGTTAAACCAAGTAAATTTATACATTCCATACCATAGCCAAATTATTTAGCTCCATTTAGATCAAGCATGGGTTAAAAGAAGGAAAAGGAAAGGAGAGAAAAAAGTGCGTAGGTCTTGATACTAAATTTCACTCTTAATAAGTTATTGACTAAATATTCAGCTGAAAAATTTTGATAATTTTCAATTTTTACTTTGAAGTAAATTTCACTAAAATGCACAGAAAAATCAAACTATTTTCATTTGCACTAAATATAACAATTAATTGGGAAAAAGATATCTGTTTTCCAGTTCAACCACTTCAGTTGGTATAAACATCATAACCCAGATTTGCTTTCTGAAGAATTGCTGGAGAGCTCCAACTTATCCAAAGACAGAATGTTAGGATATCTCTGTCTTGGCTGGAGTTGGCCATGAATACACTGAAGTTGGAAATGAGAAGCTTCTTAATCACTAGCACAGAAATCAGCGACTGTAATACAGACTTCTATGAAGAGTAACAGGCACAAAACCCAGACATTTTGAAGATCTGTCTTGAAAGGAAGTACACAAAGGCTAGAACTTAACTTTTCTCCCTTTAAGGGGCATATTGTCATTGGGTCAGGGCACTGTGAGATTCTCTTGCTCATTCTTTCCATGACCTATGATACTCTTTCTGTGCAAAATGTAAAGGGGGATTATATTGTGCAAAATATCCTGAAAACTGGGAAACTTTAGTTAACAATGGGAGCATTTCTCTAAGGCAAAAAAATTACTTGGAGAAGAAGATGCTTGCTGCCTAAGAATTGTTCAGCTATTAGGTTGTTATGGGAACAGAACCCTCTTTCTCCATCAGTGAACCAACTCCACCAAATGGATGCAGGGCTCACATTACAATACCTATGCCCTGTGTTCTGCAATGACAAGCTCTGAGTGGCTCTTCACTTCTCACTCAACATACAGGCCAATTATACTCTTTGGAGATAATGTCCCCTGGAGTAATAAACAGAACAATAAGGGACATTTCAGTAGCACTCACATACCATCACAGAATCACAGAGTATTCTGATAATAATTCCTTGGAAGGGACCCACAAGATCATCGAAGTCCAATTCTTGGCCCTGCACAGGACAGCTCCAAGAATTATATCATGTGCCTGAGCGCTGTCCAAAGACTTCTTGAACTCTGGCAGGCCTGGTGCTGTGATGTCTTGTCAGGTCCTGAAGCACTAGTAAGTTTTAATGGCCCTGACAAGCATTCACATCCCTGCTGCTTAGAAAATTCAACACTGATGGCAGGTAGGTAGTAAAGATTTTGAATATGCACCACAATATCAAAAGCCTTCATGGATAGTCAGTCATTTCAGAAATATCTGTGTTAAATTAGGCTGAATTTCAGCTGGCTCTAGACCAACTGCTACATTGCCTCCTTTATTATGTTCTTCCCTCTACACAACTAAGATGATTTTTCTTGATCATTAAAAACCTTTTCTTGAAAGTATTCAATCCTGGGGACTTAGAGTGTAGGTCATGTGTTTAAGTGCACCATATCCTGTTATCTCTGGTTTGAAAAGCATACTTAAATGAAATCCAGCTCTACAGCAGTCCTTCTGCTTGCAGCAATTCGTGTGAGTGGCTTTCAGAAAGGTTTGTGTGTGACCCTTCAGATCAATTTGAGTTTCAAAGTGATGAAGCATTGATGGCTAAAGCTACACTCGAATTTCCATTCATCCAATTTTTTATATCTGGCAGTGTGATGGTTCCTTCTTGTGGCCACTTTTCACTGCTTGCTTATAACTAGAAAATAACTGCACAAAAGTGAAGGTATAAATTCATCAAGTTAGAAAATATGTATTTAGGATCTTAGTCTCAATCTGGAAAACTGAAGTATACAAATATTCAGGATTACTGAATTCAAACAAACTGATGATCTGACAAATAAAACTTTATTTACCAAGTCAAGTACTTGATGATTTTGGAAACTAAGTAAAAGACATATTTCAATGTTGATAAAAATGCTATCACAGCTAGGTTCTTTATTCAATTTAGGTTTCTGGAGAATAGTCTTCTAGATATCTGTGTGAGACTGCTGACACGGTGTTATACAGCTAAGGTGATCTGACACACAGACTACAAGTTTTCAGGTTCATTTTCACTGTAATGACAGGAGAGGGATGCCAGGCTGAGAAAGCAGAAAAAAAAAAAAAGCAACAAACCCTAATAATGCAAAGAATTGGCCAACTTGGGGACAGTTTGATATATTCTATTAATTCAATGTCAACTACTTTTTAATTAATTTCCCTGTTGTGATTACGAGGCTATAAGAAGAAGGTATGACTAATTACAGATTTATTAACTACCTGGTCCTCCTTATGAATCACTGGCATTTAAGCACGAATCAAGTCATATTTTTAGATAACAAAAACATCCTGACTGATAACAGGAAGATTGCTTCAAATTTCACTTAGCTGGACAAAGAAGGAGAATAGCTGCTATCTCTTTCTCTGTGTTTCAGCTCCATGCCTTGTGCTTGCCTGCTATAGGCTACTGGCAGCATATCACATATCTAAGGACAAATTTTATCCCTGACAGGATCCGTATCTTTGATATAACTGGGTAGAGTAGTTGTACAAGAGCTATCTTTAAAATTACTGACTTGGGAATTGCTGGCTGTGCAGTGGCTGAGAGCTCAGCACAAGTGAAGCCCCATAGTATTTACCTTATTTCTCAGCTGGATTTTGCAGCCCACACTGAGTTCTGCTTTGCCACAGGCTCAGCTGTTTTTAGAATTGAAGATGGCTCACTAAGTTGTCCCTGACCTGCACTCACAGCAAAGTAACATAATGAAACATAGTAAGTTCTTGAAGTAGAATTATCTTTTCCAATGGTGATTCTCATGCAGTTTACATAGAGCAATGTCTCTTCTTGTCATCAAGATGCTTTATTAAAGCCTTTGTTAATCTGCATAGACAGATCAAATTTCCCAAGAAAGATGGTTTTTTCTTTCTCCCACAGGCTATTCAGGAGAAACAGGGTTTGAAAAGTCCTCTCTAATTCCTGATGATACTCAAGGAGACCCAAAAATAGTTTAATTATTACTGGCCATCACTCACTATTATTGAAAATTTAACATTATGAGGTACAAGGATGGACTGTGGAATTTCTAAGCTACTAAGGGTGCAAGTAAGGGTCGTCAACATCTGAGAGCCAAAAGCAGCCTAGTGGTGCACCTAAATCAGTATTCTAGACTCTATATAAGTGACCAACACCACACTAACTTCATTAACATCTTTTGAATTTCATTTACGCCTTTTCCAAGATGATTTGTTGCTATAATTCATCCCTAAAATGAAATAGACAATACTAACGCATGGCTTATGAACTAATAAAATTTCATTACTATTTTTCAAGATTAAATATGTTGTGAATTCTTTTTTAAATAGAGGGACAGTGTAAAAATTGAGTAGCAGAAATGTCTAGTTTAAGGAATAAGGATACTGTCCTGGAATAGGACAGTACAGCATCCAACAAGACAATATCCAACAGAAGAATCGGTAAGATTAGTTAATGAATCAATTATTTTATATTCATTTTATGAAATTGATCTATGAAATTTTAACTCCAAATTTATATTTTACTTAATGTAAAAAATCGTCTCAGAAAGTGCGATATTTCAGAATATTCCTTTCATGTCTTAACTATTAGTTTAAAGGTAGAAATAATGAGAGATGCTTATACACTCTGCAAACGTATCCTATTAATCTATCACCAAAACAAAGAACAGTTTAACTTGGACTGAGACACACAAGCAGTCTTTTTTACTCTTAAATCTGTTCTAATTAGAAGCAACTGCTTTAACTGTGAGTATAAACCAATAAATGAAACTGTTCCTCTTCCTATATAAACCTAATTTCTTGCAAACAGACATAAAACTCGCACAACACAGGATTTCAGAAGCAGAGGTAACCAACTTTATGACTACTTCTATTTGCTTTCTATTCAGTTTTTCACCCTGAAAACTAACAAGCCTTTAGCATTTGTTGCATGGAGTTATCATCCTCTGTGATTCCTTACCAGTTCAACAATAAAATTCAGGACAACTACAGAGCAGTCTGGTTTTTCTCCCCAGAGCCTGACATATCATATAATACAGAAATTTAAAACAGTATTCCCAAAGTTGGCATGTCTCAGTGACACAAAAACTGAGAGAAATTCAGAGAAAAAAGCATGCAAAATTCGATATTTCTTTTAAAAAAATGATCTATAATCATATGTAACTTATTCAAGCAATAAATTTATATTACCTCAACTGGCAGGGTGACTTCATATACCATTACACCTAGTACTAAATACCTTATAACTGAGAGTGACATGATTTATTTCTTTTGGTCCATTTGTAGTATGAGATAAGAGCCAACACAATTCCAGATATGGCTTGCAAGCCAGGCCAGTTAAATAACTTCTACATTTATAGCTTAAAATAAAACGACATTTTCCTATTCAGCCAAATGTTCTTCCCAATAAAATGCCAAGGGGAAAATATCATAGTGGTATATGGAAAACTAAGACAGAAGGAATTACAGTACATTTGTATTGTCAACTCATTGATCTTGTTAGATCTTCTAAATATCATGCATGCCCTCATGAATGTCCTACAGCTTCCTTGGCTATACTTCAGGCCTCTGATACACACTATTTTAGACTTTACACAAAACATACTTCCAGATGAAGACATAAAAATGTCCCTTATAGGATCTGTGTTTCACACTGATCTTAATGGAGTTACTATGCCTAAGAAAAATGCTTGTGATCAGCAAACAGCACAATTCCAAAGCCTGACATTTTAACTAGTGAAAACTCCTTTTTAAAAAAAAATACTAATTCCAATGGGAAGGTTTTTTGTTAAGCCCCATCACTAAGAAGGCAGGTAATGAACTCCCCCCACCAATTTACTGGGTATGTGTATGGCAGTCTTTCCACTGCAACACATATGTTTAGGGTAATTATTCAAGTAGAAATGTGAAAAACAAAGATAATTTGCTATTTTCTTCCTCTATTGGAAAACAACCCACAATATTGTCCTGCACAGACTAATTGTTTTTATATTATCAGAGCCAAAATCATCAAAGTAAGAAACACAAGTAGTCATACTGAGTCAGATTTTGGTCCATTCTGTGCAACTATGCTATAAAGATGTTATCCTATTTTGTGCCACCTTTTAGACTGCTGCTCATAATGAAGCTTCCACCAAGTCTTCTTTAGTCCAAATTTAATAGAGAGGTGGGAATTATAATCCACTCCACTACTTACCTTGCAAACTCTGAAACTGAATCTTGCTATCTGGCCCTCATATACCATGCCTGATATAGCTCTGGCGCTCTTTCAATATTAGTTCAGCTGTGAAATCAAGAAGGTGCTTCCCCTTGCACAGACAAGATCACTGACACAATGTTAGTCAACAATCATCTGTCATCCTTGCATATTACCCAAATCATGATTCCTAATCAAGATCACACGGAAAGTCAATTGCCTGTTTCAAATGGGTCTCTGCTGCTGAGAACTATCATTTGTCAAAGCAGACTCAGCCCAATTAGAGCAAAATGACTATATTCTGAAATTCCTGTACCAGGTGGTGACTAATGAAGAGTTCAAACAAGGGTAATGGAAGAGATCATGTCATTTTGGAGAACATAAACAGAATTCTTACAGAAAATATCATACTTACAAATAATATTAGACTTAGCATGATTATATTAGTTTTTAACTATTTTAACTCTTTGCTGTGCAAACCTATATATAACACAAACAGCAGTCTGTCAAACTGTCATTTAATATTTCTCTTCATTCTCATTCACTATTTAACTTTCAAAAATGCATCAGATATTTTTTCATGTAACATGAAAATGCCGAGTACTTTAAATTTTGTAGTTCCATAATGTTGTTGCTAAGCAGTACTTAGAAAAAAAAGAAACAGGTTGGTTAGAGGATTACTGCAAAACGCTTGTTTACAAGAACCTCTTTCTAATTTGGATTTTTGCAACCTTGTATTTATCTAGAAAAGTACATAAACATCTGCTTTGTTTTCACTTCTAAAACATTTCGCTATTAATCTTTATTCTGATGTGAAGCTCTTATGGTAGCTAATGGAAGACTATAATCATACTGTGATAAATGGAGTACTGCATGCTTAAAAATATAAACCTATATATTCTATAGATTAACACTCCCACCAATGACTGTGTAAAGGGTTATTTGGTGATTTACCTGGTCTTGAGGAAGGAACTCTTGCTATCTCTAGGGAACAAGGCTTTTTGGTGACTGCTGTGTCTATCGAATCACAAAGACTGCTGTCATTTTCTGAAGGAACTGCATCCAGAGGTACAGAGGGTATTGCTTCCAATGCATAACCTCTCTTCTTTGAATAAGATTCCTGAAATGCAAAAATTTAAGTAGGTAAGAGATATTTCTCAGATGACACAGGAAAAGAACCAGGCTCAATAACTCTGCCTAGCAGGGGTTAGAATTCAGCAAATCAAACACTGCATTCTGCTGAAATCCAAACTGTAACAGACCAGAAAAATTACTTGCATGCTAGAAGATAACATTTCTTATTTCTTTAAATTTTTGTATAATACAGTTCTTGTTCAGTTTACAGAAGAACTTTATCTAGAAAACTTTGTGTTTGGTGAAAACTGGATTACTGCTTTTGCCATACCTGTTTTGCTAGGTTGTAATTCAGGGGATGTCTCATTTTCTTTTTTAATTGTATCTCAGGAGAGCAACAATTAGATTAACCACTACAATTATGTTCCCTTCAGTGATGGTTTTACAAAATGTTTATATTACATATAAGAAAACTAAAAATATGCCTTCTACATATGGATGGCAGGATCCCAGGCTGTGAATGAAGGTGAATTACTGCTCCACATTTGAGCAAAATAATGACAAAAGGTCCCATAACAGCAATACATACAGCAAATTCTGCTGATTAGCAAATGTTGAGGGAGGGGAAAAACGGAATTAGAAGTTTTGCTAGTACAGTAATCCAATCAAGCAGACTGTTTCTAGTTTCAAATATGAATAAGAAGTTAACATCCAGTTTCAGTAGGGTTTCACCAGAGATTTATTTTTTTCATCCCAGCAGAAAGCAATTGCATGGGCAAAGATGTATTTCCACATCTTTCTTACGTTGGACATATGGATGTCTCTGAGAGTCAAGCATCAGACATAAATCAAGTATGATATAATAAAAGGCAAAGGGCAAGAAAGCACCCTGACAGTTAGATATTATCATAGGCCTATTCAGAAAATGACTGAAGAATGCCATGTGTAAAACAAAATGTGGAATAACAATTTATTGACCAAGAACTTATATTACCTAAAGTAAGCTATGGCTGTAGGTAACAGTGCCTTTTCAGATAAATTATTTCTACCATTAGCAAGTAATTACATGACTCAACTCTTTGCCTTTTTTTTCTTCCTCGTCATTGTGCTCATTTGATCCTTGTGAGAGTTCACAGTTTGGCAATAATTCAAGGCCTCTTGAAGGATAGGGTTAAGACAGCACCAAGAGCAGATTCACTTCAAAATTCTTGATGACTTTAGTAGAGACAGATTTAAATCCCAGATTAAACTAACAAAGAATTTGAAAATGAACACTGGAAAGAGTGATCAGGGAAAAAAAATCATGCAAATAAAATAAATAGAACACTAAGATGCATTTGTAATTAAAAAAAACCCTAGTATTACTAGCAAACAACAGAAAATTGGTGGTCAGCATTCAGAAAACATATCTAAAAGAGGAATGTGATTCCATCTCCACGTGTTTCTCCCTTTCCAGTTTCTACCTAGTCAGATTATGAGCTCCCAGTATTAGTAATCTCACAGATATAAACTAATAATAACTAGTTTCAGGTAGTAGACATAATAAGGATTACAAAATTTTGCAAATAGGCCTCCTGCAGCTCCAAATGTAACTTTATTAACTTAAGCCATTCCATTCCTTAAATGAAGTTAACAGAAAATTATACAGAGGTATCAAAGCAGCTGAAGTGCAACTGCAGGACAAGAGAAGCAATCCTTCCAACATTGAAAAAAAAATGAATTTTTACCCTGTCCATTTAAGTCTGCTGTAAAAAGGCAGAGGCAAAAATTTATCAAAGCGATGACTAAAACAGGAGACTTCAATTTAATCCTTGTACTCCTCTAGAAACAGGCATTTAAGTCAGAATGCCAAAACCCTAATTATAGTAAATCTGCCTAGAGAAGCCCATGAAGCACTGCAGCCTTAAAATTGTCACCAAACACCAAAGTGAAACTCTGTTCAGTGCCTGAATTCAGCTACATTAAAAATAACATTAAAAATTCATACACAAAACATTAGAACAGACATTGGATCGTACTTTGTGTCACCCAATACTCTGTCTGAAAAGGCAGACAACAGTGCTGACCTAGAGAATAGTGAAACCAACGTGAGATCAGGTCAAGCATGTAGTAACTGCTTCTCCTTCTGCAACATCTTGTGGGCCTCACACTTCATAGTCAAAAGGTGCTGACTTTGTTTCACATGTCTACCAATCCAATTTTCTACAATTACCTTCTCAAGTTGCCTTTAGAGCAAATGTCCCCTTTCACAGTTTGCATGCCCCCCATTTTGTTTTTAGCTATCTCACCAAGTTTGACGTTGTTTTATATTTTAGATGGCAATGAAGGGCTGTTCTTAACTTATCCTCTCCTTGTGATTTCACAGACATATGCACTTCCCATGTCCTCTCCTTTAGGGAATGAGAAATACAAACCTACTCATCCAGCTGTTCCAGGATTTGGACCATCCCTGTCACCCTTCATCCTCTTAGTCTTCAATGATGTGACAGGGATCACATTTTCTCAGATTTCCTCATTCAAGAGGAGGGTTCACCAAGTAGTCATACTGACATAACAACATTCCTTTTTTTGTACTCTATTCCTTTCCTAATTGCTCTTAACATTCAATTTGATTTTCTGAATGTTATTCAACATTCTGTAATTAATATTGCATGAATATAAATGTCAGAGAAGAATAAATAAAAATGATGGGGTTACTCAGAAAATGGTTAGAATGTAAACTACTCATGATTAAATTCTTCCCAAATATCTCTCTAATAAATAAAATATAGTAATAGCACGTCCAGCAGAAGTTAAATGACTTAGAGCCAAAAAAGAACTGTTAATATTTTAGAAAGCCTGGAATTCTATCAACCCATTAAGTGAAGATGATAAACCTTAATTAAAAAGTGCATATGTAACAAAATGAAAAAAGAAAATTCCTCATTGCTGGAGAAAAACATTGTAAAGTCTTCTGGTTGGTGCAAAATGTTCTCCATTGTTTGAGCATTTCTAGAAATTTCTAAGACCTAAACTAATTCACCAACTTCAACTTAGACATTAGTAGATGTTGTAGGATTGTCTGCAAGTATCAGGTGTGAAGCAATGTGATTCTGTTTTTTTTCTAAGATTGAAAGCTCTTGCCCAACTGCAATAACAAGTATCTACAGTAATTCTACATGTCCAAGTTATCATCAAGTGCATAATAAAACCTCCTAAAAATACTTTTCTTTCATCTTTAGTCCTGAAATCAAAATGAGTCTAATTTGTATTTTAAAAATAGAGATTATTCAATCCCAAATTTCTATTTACCATTCAAAATCACTGAACATGAGACATAAAACTGACCACCACCATCAAGACAGAATTTGTCCTTATTTGAAATTATAACTTCATAAAAATAATGTGTTGTGCTACTAGTACATTAAAATAAGATTTTTTGGTGGAAAGGATAAAAATATATACACAATAGAAGTAGAAAAATCCCCAACAATGAGAGTGAGTGAGTCACTCTAGTGGGAAATCACTAGAGAACAGCCACCCTTACTGACAAATGTAAATTAGATCTTTTTGTCTTGTAGAAAGAAACAGTAATGTGACACTGAAGTTGCAGAGCACATGCCAAGGACACACTGTGGCACTTATTCAGAGGCCTGCAGTCAGTTGGGTCTCCTCTGAGCATATGTTTGAAGGTATAATACCTATGAAACGCTATCTGAAATCTGCACAGGGGGTAAGGGATTTTTTATCAGTGGGAATGAAACTGTTCCTAAAATACCTATTTTTGGCCATCACAAAGAGTTATACACAATTGTGAAACAATGTGCCATAACTAACTTTATCTTCAGGAACTACATGATGTTGAGTCAGACCTTTTTTCCACATTTTTGCCAGGTTTCTAGCTTCTCTTGCTTCTGCCTTCTATATAAGTCTTGCCTTCCTCTTAAGGACCAAACTGAATGATGTATGCTTCAGGGCTGAGATGTAAGCAGTATACACAAATTTGTTTTCGTATGAGCTATGAATAGAATTATATAGGCTCAGAAGGCACCTAATCTGAACTGACACTGCAAAGAAGATAGAATTTGTACTTAATTTTTTTCATTCTGTTAATATCCTTTCCTATAAAAATCAGGTCACTTAAAGCTTTATTACTTCCCTAGAACATGGGACAACATACCAGGGTCACACATTACTCTCCTCTTAAAGTAGAAGTTATCTGGGAAACATAGAAAGATAGAATGCAATATATCTGCCACCTTTAGAAATATCTTTTTCATTTATATAGATAGTGAAGAACAGCTATTAAATTCTGACATACCCCTTGAGATCCAGCAGGGTATTGTGCTGTTTCCCCTGGCTTGCTGAAGGCCAGAGGACCAGCATCTAGAATCCAGGTGGCTGTCCTTCCATCATGGTATGATAAATTCTGCCTAGCTGCACTTTAGAAGAGTACCATGATACTTTATTGATGAAACTTTGGAGAGTTATTGATCTTATAAGCTCCATCAACCCAAAGCTCCTGACTATCCTGAATGTGAGCAATGAATATTGCATTTATCCCATTTATGTCATAGAATCATAGAATTACGGAATGGTTTGGGTTGGAAGGCACCTTCAAAGGTCATCTAGTCCAACCCCTTGCTATGGAGAGGGGTATTTTACACTAGACCAGGTTGCTCAGAGCCCCTGACCTTGAATGCTTCCAGGAATAGGGCACCTACCTCCTCCCTGGGCAAACTAGTCCAGTGTTTCATCATCCTCACTATAAAAAAAAAAAATCCTCCTTATAGCTAGTCTGAGTTTATTTGCATCAAATATACTTCTTGACATTTGTAAACAGACTGATGTATAACCTTGTTGGATTGGGACACTTCACACTGAAATATTGATGGTAAGTAACTGAAGGTTGCTGAGAGGAATCAAGAATTCAAGCAAGAAAGAAGTCCTGACCAGTGACTAAAGATAATTAGAACAGTTTACTGACGTGCAGCAAGGAGGCAAGGGAAATGCTTGAACCTGAACAGCATTGCACAAGTTTGCCACAATAATGTACTAAGAAAAAACAAGTGAAAGTATTTCATATGTCACAATAGCCCAAAACCCCAAGTAGATGGTGAAATATTTATTTTGACTGTCTTTTCAGTCAAAGTTATCAGGAATATTACTACAATTTATGGCTAGTAAAAACACATTTGTCTATTATTAATAATTTAACAAAAGAAAGTTTCATAGTATTGTACAATTAGAATAATTTTTCATGAGTCAAACTATCATAAATGTTCATTGTTATGACAGCTAGAAACACCTGAATGTGTAATTTGTCATAGAACATATAATAAGGTTCATGATATATTAGAGAATCTGGAAAATCACCAATAATTCATTTAAGGGAAATGACACTGGAGGATCTACTCTAGTCTGCACAAGGTATTTCTAGCAAGGATTTTAAGAGTATGATCTTTTACCCTTTCACCAAACATCTGAAACTGCGGGTTTGCTGTTCTAGGAATAACACAAGTACAAAGTTAACTATGTTATACAAAGCAATTATTTCTCTTCTGCACCTGAAACAGCCTTTGTAACTTTCAGTAAGCCTTCCAAAGAGCTGAAAAAACCATCAATTTTAAAAAGCATGCTAGAGTTGTTGTCCTGTTTATTTAGTTAGAAATGTAAATATGATGTTTAGTTTTTCAGAAACCATTCAAAATTTTGATTTGTTTTTTCAAACTTTATGTATGAAAAAGAAAGACAATTATTTACATAACGCCCCAAATATAGGTTTATTTTCCCCTTTCCCAATGCATATTTTCACATATCCGTGTTTCAAAGTTCATACAAAAACTCTACAGACATAAATCCCTGAAAGCTAAAGGTTCCTACAATGCCTTACAACACAAAACTCACTAATATAGCCTAAACTATAAATGTGTGAAGACACGGGTAAATTGTGAGAATAATGAATGCAGCGCTAACCTCAGCAGCAGAAACATGTCACTATATTTTATGCAGTGTTTTCATAATTCTAACTGGCAGATATTCAGCATGTCAAATGAAGCTAGATTGTTGTAGTCATGTTACATGTTTTCCCATGAATTCAACACTCAGGCCATTAAAAAGAGCAGATGCTTCCTCTAATAAATAACTCACTGTGACAAAGAATATACTAAAAGTGTACATAATCTGGTTTATGCAAATGTTAATAGGTATGTGTGGCGATGTAACATAATATAATAACTGTTTTAAGAAATTATTCTTAGCTTAGCTGAAAAAATACAATTACAAACTAGAAAGCAATTTCCACTTTAAACATCCTTTTTTATTTCCTCTACTGTTTTCAAGAAAGACATAAAAATAAATCATGTCTTGTTTGAATTTCAAGCCGTGGGAAAATGCCTCTGTAAAATAAAGGCCATTATATTAAAAAAAAAGATAAAATGAGCTGAAAGCTAAGCTCCATGGAAACAATACTTCTCTGCAAGATGCTCATGCTCTAAAGCCTAGATTTTAAACATACAGACACAGCTCCAATTGAAGCAGCAAACATGAAGACTAATTCCTCACATTATAAAGGCAAAAACCACGCAAAATGCTGGATATTGAAAAGCCTTATACTGAAGTCAATATTTGACAGGAAATGCAGAAAACAATTAACACATCGCTCTGTGTTAAGCAGACTCACATTTCTCACATTTTATAGCTTAATATCTATCAACTACTGTGCCACTAATGAAAAATGTAAGTGTTGCTGTGAAGGGGAGAGAAGAAATGAGTGCACTTAAGTAAATCTTGAAGCACAACACAACAGCTCTTTGAATAGTAACCAGAAAGCTGTAAAGAAAATCAAGCTGACTTGATTGGAGGGCAGATAACTTCACTAAAATGAGACATTAGGGGAGAAATTTTCTTTGAAAAGAGAGATTTAACACCGAAACGTGTGAATCCATTATCTACTACAAATAACCTATTCCTTTTTTGAAAATATTCTATATCTGTCCATGTATCTTATTGTGAAATAAAGTAAATACTCTAAAAAATTTGCACAATAAAATCCAATTAATTGATACCACATACAATAGATCTGATAGAAGAGACAAATAAATATCTGCTATTTCAGGAAAGAAAATCTCCCATGCTTAAAGGTTTTTGACACTGAAGAAATAAAAATTTAAGTATATTTGGTATAAAAGTTATTATTGCAATAGCATAAACAAAGACTGTCTTAAATCTCTCCTACACATGCTCCCACAGTAAAACAGAAAGAACAAGAAAATGTTTTCAAACTACTAAAGGTATGGAGAGTTGTATTATCAAAATGAAAAAACTTTGTTGGGAATCATACTTTTATTTATTACATAACTGAAAAATGAAATAAAAAATTAACAGAAAAGGAGTTTAAAATTGTTCTTTAAAGATCCCAGCAGCAAAGTTTGTAGAAGTTAATACTTCCTAAAAACAGTACCAAGTAAACTTTGCAGATATTTCAACAATGTGAAAACTAAGCCTAATAATAAGACAGTCGGAGAGAAAGTAAATTCATACTGTAAGCTAGAAGTGGTCCTTAAAAACAGTAAAACAAGTTATTCCATGACAACAGGGGAAATACACACATTATCAGCAAACATAAATAAGTTAAGAGGAAATTTCCTGTATCTCCTATATTCTTAAATAACCCAGTAATTTTCTATTTCATGCCATAGTTCAGAACAGTAGTTCTGAATGGGAACCTACGAACTCTTCTGTTTCCTGGCCAAAAGCGTGCCAAAGCCCACTAACATTCATAACACAGATTTTTAGTTTTATGGACACAAAAAGGTCCATTGCTCAGTGCTATCTCATACTGCCTAGACTCTTGGCAATTTTATGAGGGCTGATGTGGCCACATTGAACTTCAGTAGCTAAAATGGAAATATAAGGACAATACATGAACAGAATTACTTAATTCACTACTCATCACTGAAGGAAAACCATTCTGCTAATAAACATGCTACTTCTGTACAGCTCTTTAAACAAGAAATCCCAGTTTTATGTCAAAGCTCTACTGCTTTAATTGTTACTATGATGATGTCTATGGTATGCTAATCTACTTATTCATTGCAAATTCTCAGTCCTAGCTATTGTGAAATGCAAACAGAATGTGAAGATTACATAAACTGAAATGAATAAAGATTATAAGGGAACCTAAATTACATTTCTGATAAAATTTGAATATAAAATAATTTCTATAGGTTCACTGCAAGATTCCAGTTCTGGAATAGCTGCCAGAGAGTCATCTGTCTATTTAACAAGAATGAAGCGGTCTTGCTTCAGGTTTGCAGTCACACTAACTGTAAGGAATACTTTCATTACAGGTATTCTGTGTTAATGTTAATTCCTTTATATACAAACAAACTAATACCAAAACAAAAAGACGGTAAAAAATTCTCACAAAAAAATTATTCCTAATGATTCTATTGCTCTGGGTTCTGATTCAATTATTTTCTTATATTTCATCAAACAATAACTCATCTTCAAAATAGCAACGTAAATGCTAAAAGTTAAAAAACACTCAAGATCCTTTCGAATTTCCACAATGAGAAAACAGTGTTGGTAAGTAAAAGAAATTTGCTACTCAGAATGCCTGGATGTCACATGAAACCATCTAAAGCCAGACAACAGGAAACCCTTGGCAGTGGGTCTTTCTTTCTGGGTCAAAAAGTAAGATTCTAGCCACTAAAAATCCAAACTGTGGAGAGTGTGCAGTTCTTTGATCTTACAGTCCTGATGAGAAATAATTTCCAGGGAGGTGGGGAAAGATGTTGAGATTGCTATCCTTAAGAGGCAGCTCAAAAGATTCAGCTCATGAACCTTACAACAGAACATTATTGCATTCAAACAAGACTGAAAAAAGAAAAAAAGATACACTCTGTCCACTTTGGAAGTGGGTAGAAAGGAGTGAAGGGTACACACTGCTTTGTCAGGTGTGTACCCTAAATGCCCTGCTGTTTAATTTGAACACAAGTTCAACTCAAAAACTAGGCATGTGGTCAAAAACCATCCCTATACTTCGTATTTCACACTAGCTGGCTCACAGTGGTTCCTACTCAACAGAAAAGAGCAATCAGTTGAACATCTTCAGGGATGTGGACACTTCTTAATGATACAAGGAGCAAGAACATCCTGATGGGTTTCTGAAGGAACTTTCTGCTGTCAATATTTCTTATTCACAATGCAAAAACACTAACTCTATAAAATCAGCCTGAATAAGGGACAATTTAATCACGTGCCTATATACAAACATATTACAACAGTTTACTAAAAAAAGCTTTATGCATATATAGAACTTCTATCTCTATGTAGTATCTGCTAATCATAAGAGTTAATTAGGGACAAACCTAGTGGTTTGTAAGTACTTAGACCATTGGGCTAAAATATTGTCTGAGACTTATAGACTCAATTTTGCTAAATTCAAAATTAGATAGATATAAATAGGACTGAACATTGCCTAAAGATTTTATTTTCTCTCTTCTTCTTCTTCACAGTATAAAATATTGTGAAACAAAAACTAGTATTTTATAAAATTATAGCACCTCCAAAAATAATATAGTTGGCTTGATACTGTCAATGTATTAATTTACCTCAATATCTTCACACTTACACCTTTTATCTTGAAAAACTGCAAAATGCCTGGTGGACTGTTCAGGTTACACAGAGACATATTTATAACATATTTAAAAAAAAAAAAAAAGCTGTCTCCCCCTTTCACCAAAGGAAAGCAGCTATTCTCCATACTATTAGGAGCATTAATGTGACTTTTTATTATAGTAGATTTTATAAAACAAAACTGCTTATTGCTTCTGGAAAGTGAATAGAGCACCTGCATTATATAGCAATATATATGACTAAAAACATTCTAGATAAATAACCATGAAACATGAGATTCCCACTTTCTAGCTGAATTGCCTTTCTCAGAGACCTTAAATTAAAAAGAAGTATTTCACTATAATTGGTAGATCACATTTTCTATCAAAAGTAAATCCAAAATACCTTTTGATGAAAACATGAGACAATGCAGTCTTATATATTTCCCTTTGATATCTCAAATACAGACTCCCTCAACTTCAGTTTCATTTTATTTTACATCCAGCTCATGAGTTCTTCCTAATTACAGGTTGCTAGTAGTGAAAAAAACAATAACAATCAGTTTGGGATTTTAAGAAACTGTAAGTCTTAGGCTAGTTTTGAATTTTGGTGAAAATACAAGGTATCTCTATAATGTTCCATTTATATGGAAACCCAAGGGGGATTGAGCATGTTAATGCTTATACTTAAGAAATTTGTTGAGTCAGGATCTATCTCATTTTCAGACTCAGTATAATGGATACCAGCATTAAAGGTTTTCAGTAAAATGCAACCACCAGACATGACTTTAAACCCAAGGCATGCAATTCCTATTGCACAGCAAGAGAGGATTCACAGTTAGATACTACAGAGTTGTTATTTTTAAAAGTCTAGCTGTCAGTCAGGTTTTTTCTTACGAAAGAAATCACGTCTATAAATTTTACAGACTTCTCACGGACTCACTCTATGGAGCCATGATTTTCTGTACTATAAAAACTGAAGTAAAAAAAATATCTCTCATGGCTCCAGTACTAGCTTGGTTCTCAGATATATTTTTAACATCATTAAAAATAAACAAAACAAAACAGAAAATAGGTTTTTATGCTCAAAAAAACTCCCAAAATACCAAGTGCCTTTAAACAGCCCTTCACAGAAATAAAAGCTGACACAAAGCTTGTACTGACTGCACAAGCTGACTGCATGGCTAATCAGTGTAGCAAATCCTTGTAGTAATCAGCATGTCCAGATATCCCCACTCAACTGTACTGATATCTTAACTCCAGATACCTCAACTCCAGCACTTTTGTTCATAAACTCTTCCTCCTGTTACTATGGTAGGAGCAACAAGTACAATATATCTGTGATAGCTTTTTTCCCCAGGAAATGTTAATACTGAACAGCAGCCCAATTTGGTCAGAATAACTAGGAAGTTCAACATAAAGCAGTATATTAAAACTGGAAAATTTAATATTTCTGTTATGAAACAGCTGAAGTTCAAACATGAAGTTTTTAACACAAAGTGGAACTTCTTTCATGTACAAAACCAATTTCCATGTCCTGTTGCTATCTATTCACTGGGCAATTCAAATTTATTTTTTTTCCATTTTCCCATAATTTGAGAGGCAGCACTGAAAGCAAAAACATTCCAATAAAGTGTGTCTTCTGGTTACCACTAAATAGCAAACCACAAACAACAAAATGTAATATAGTTATACTATGTAAGATCTTCCCAGATTACCATTGTGACATGTTTCAGTTAGGTATGTGACAGTGCTCAATTCAACAGTAATTTCTATATGAATTTGAATACCATTAATAGGAATTAAATTTCATCTTGTAAACCACTACAGTCATCAATATTTCAGATTATTTCTGACATACATCAACAGTCCCAGTACAGTTTGACACTTCTTCCTCTCTCATCGCATTTAATTTTGTTCTTTCATGATCACACCAAGAGAGAGCACATGCCAGCAGTGACCAGGTTTACATAGTGCTGCACAGGGACAGCCAAATTTTTAAAAACAGTGGTTTACAAACTGGAGAGGCAGTCCTAAATTTTTAAAGAAATAAACTCATCTGAAGTCCTGCAGCCTTACAAAGGATTATAGTGTTAGCAATGATATGAAAGAGATCTCTGGAATTCATCTAATCCAAACTTGCAGCTGAAGCAGATCTTAACCATTAGGAGCTTGACCACAATTCTGAAAATACTCAAGACTAAACAGATTATAGCTTCTCTGGTCATATTACACACCTGTGTAGTGGTATCTAGATTACACAACTAGCACAGTAAAAACTCATTTGCAACAAGACACCTGCAAATTTACATGGACAGCTCCAAATTTACACTGGAAATTAAGAAGCTACATATGCAATACATACCATATGAAAGAATAAAACATTCAGCTTAATTCCTTAAAACACAATCAGAAAATGTAGCATAGCACTAAAATAAACCACAATTTTTTCAATATACTTATTTTCTATCACTGCTCAGCAGGGTATAATCATCACCTGCTGGTTCTTTCTAGGCAGAATACATATTGCACTTTTCAGTAGCTGCTTCAGTGCGTAGGTGGTGTGTTCCTGAAATTACTAATAAGACTTAAGCTTAGCACAAAAGAGACAACATTGCAAATCATCATTTTAACAGAATCTTTTTTTTATGGTTAGTAGAGCTCTCCATGTTACTCTCATTTAAGTAAACTCATAATTTAATCCATTAAATTAGGAAGAAAGAAATATTTTTCACTGAAGGTTAGAAACGATACGAAAATATTATAGATAATGTAACAATCTTACTCTGGCTATCTGTGCTCAGCTATACATTAGGCCAAAGCTTTCTCTACTTCTTCTATATCATCACCAAACAAGAAGACAGGTTTCCTCCCCTGCAACATAGAAATTAGATAATGCCACAACACTCTGTTTCTAATTTTGGAGAATTTCATCATCAAGTAAGATCAGCCAGTCTGGCTGCCAGAAGCCAGACTGCTTCTTTACCAGTCTAGTTTGAAATGTGCTTCCACTGAATTGCACTGAAAGGTAAAGTTATTAACGGATTGAAAAACCAAGCTGAAACACTTTAGCCATTATTTTTTAATAAAAAGCATGTTGTTTTTTTCTATTTTTATTAAAAAACAAAGGATGAATACTTCCTCTTTTATACTATCTCCCCCGCACCTTAGCAGTTCAAAAATTACTCGAACATTCGCATTGAGCTAAAAATCTAAGAAAATTTTTGAGGCAACTGAAAATAGAGGGAGTTCAAACTGAAAAAATACATTAAAATTAAAACAAATAACGCCAAATGAAATCCCCAATATAAAAATCCTTCAGAAAGAGACATGCTGCCTCTCTCCAGAGAGGCAGTACAGAGGGTTTCTTAGGAGCAGATTTGATCTCTATGTGAAGATTGAGTTAGCTCCTTACTTAATTACCCCATGTATCCTGAACTGACTTTGAAAATGTAAAAATAATTGCAACATAATAATTTTCAATGTCAGGCTTTCTACAGAACAAACCTTAACTAGCTTCTACAATACAAACAGTATACACAATTTCTTCCCATTAAAAATTACTTTTAAAAATTTACATAAAAGAAGTAGACAAACAAAATGATCTTCTGGAAGACAGAGTTGAAATACATGACCTTATTAACAGATGCATCAAACTCAAAACTTTAAATATTCCCACCACAGTCTGTACTGATAAAGAAACTATTACATACAGTTCTCATCTCCTAAAAATGTAGTTAGGAGTCCACTTTTTCTTCTCTCCCTCTAAATAAAAAGGGATTTTGGGGGGAAAGTCTCTCTTCCACAGGAGAACCCAGGATAAAGTTGCTGGAGTTCCTACCTCTAGGAATCCTAGAGTTATATAAGCAGAATGGTGATCAGTCTTTAAGGAACATGTCAAGGTATCCCAGAAGTTAATTTCCTCTCAAAAGATGAAAATTTGACACTAAGCTAGAAACATAACATTTAAATATTTAAGTAAATTTTCTATATATTTTTGTGAAGAGCCATGCTTCCCAGCAATTGGCAACATGAAGATTTATACTTAGGGCTTTTGAATCAAAGTTCAATTTTTCCATAGCAACTGCACTGCTGTCTTTACAGACATTATTTTCATTTTGTAACAGACAAATTAGGTGTTCCTGGCTGTCATCACGTCAAACACATGGAATAATTGTCAGGATTTTTAAGTTGTACATACAATACAATTCACGACACAGTCTAGTCAAGCTGACCCAGCAGCATTCTAAATGGGACAGAGCTAAACCTGCCTTATCTCACAATTACTTTATATCATAATTAGAAAAATATGCTGGCATGGCTATCAAGATTAAGGTGTGTGAACTGCTTGCTTTAAACTGATAATACTGGAGGGATCATATAGAATTCTGTAGCAACACTGCAAACTGCCCTCTATTTGTCTCTGTACATCAGGCCCTGTTTGCTCCTTAGAGAGAAATATTCAAGGTATATGCTATCCAAGAAAAAGAAAATGGAATTATAGACATAAATTCAGAGTATGCTATTCTCAAGAAAATGTGAATATGTATGTGATAACTGAATTTCTGCCCTAAACCAAAGATTAACTCCAGAACAAAGCAACAGCCCCAAATTAACCCTAAATCATAACCTACAAATGGAATGCACTCTCTGCTAAAAAAAGAAGACATGTCTAAATTTCAGTCTGCAAAAATCCAGCTGCATATTCTAAACCCCTGAATTTTTACAAGGCATAAAGGTTTTTCCATAAAGCTCTTCCAGCACTTCATCAATTTTGACTGTGAGAGTTGCTTGTTCTGAAAATATCTGTATTAGGCTATACTAGGTTTTAAATGATATAACATTTTATACAGAACTTTCTACAATAGCTCTTTCTAAAATGACACTTCCCAGCACAGTAGAGAGAGCAATGATATACTGAATGCCAGAAGTAACCTCCAGACAAACTTTTTTCCCTAATTGCAAAAAAGAAACCGTTTGTCAAAGAGATTACTGCCCTCTCTTTTGGCATATTGAAAACTGTTAGCTCACTAGGTCACAGATGAACATTTTCACAATCTCACCTAGAACTCAATTTCATGTTATCATTGTGCATCTGACTGTGTACATAAAGCAAGAATCAATCTTTATGTTTGCTCACCTTTGATGTGCAAACACAATATATTTATATGATTGCAAAATCTATTTTTAATAAAGGAGAAGTGTAAAAATGAACTCATTTGTGTTCAACAGTAATTGACAGACCCTTTCCCCTGTTTTTGGACCTTTAGGAGAGTACAAATTTTCTGACAGCATGTCAAATACCCTTATCTCACTGTTTCTTCATGATGAAGTCTGCACTTTCTGATATGTTAGTGCACTGACATGAGTAATAGAAACATATTTCTGTACTTCTACCTAAAACATGCTGCTGCACATATACAATTTGTTAAACCAATTCCAGATACTGTTCTTAATCCAGAAACTTACATATACAGTTTGTGTTTTCAATCTCTTAGAACAAGATGTTCTCTGCTGCATTCTGAAGTAAACGTGAAAGATCCAACAGATTAGCTAACAGCTTGAAAGACTGCATACATTGATGGCAACAATTTATAAATCCAAAGTTACTGGGTTTTGGTTTGGAAATTTTTCACTACCTAATTTCTTTCCTTTCTCCCATAAAAAGAAATCAACAAAAGACCAAAACTATCTCTGTCATCAATTTTTATGGATAGAAACAATCTAGAAAGGCAGTCTGACATATCATAAATGAAAGCATAATAAATATACTCTGTTTTGTACTCATTATTAAAAATCTTATTGCTAGAGCAAGAAGGATGAGATATCATTAAGTCTGAGCTTAAAATTTAAGTACAATGAATAAAACTAATTCAGGAATCACTATCTTAAAACTTCCATCATAGTTGAAATGAATCTCTTTATAAATGGGAAAGACATACCACCTAACCAGCCACACTTGATTCCACTTTCCAAAGGCGTCTCTCAATTTTATAGTACTCTGTTATGTATACCTTACCAAAAAAAGAGACAAGGAAAACGAAAATATTTTCTGAAATTAGGAAATAAAAATGGCATGCATGTTCATCACAGGAAAGTTTAACAATAATTATACCAGAGGTGATATTTAAGTAAGGAATGTTTCATTTAAGAAATAAGTTTTGAAACAAATACTTAAAAATGAGGAATTAGTAAACTATAGTACTCCTATTGTAAATCAGGATCATTCCAACAACTCCACACTTTGCCAAATGTCTAAAATGATGGATAGTATGAAGTAGGAAACAGCTACTGAAAGGGGAAAAGAATATAAAGGCTCCTTATCAAGTGCTCATTGTTATTCCAGCACATGAGCTGCCGTATCCTGTTTCCATTGACTGCAGGGAAGGCTTCAGCATTGACTTCAAACAGGTGCAAGTCCCATGAGACTTAAAGGGAATAAAACGTACAGTCACGGTATGAAAGCAACAGTGTATGAACTGTGGTGAGACAGGATATGTAATTCCAATGTGGTACACAAGAATCTGACAAAGCTATTTAAATGCTGTGCCAAGTAAGGATGCAATGGAAGAAAACAGACATTTCTAAACAGAAATTTGGCAGGTCTTCATTCAATGCTACAAAAAAAAATAAAGTGCAGGAAAAATGTTACAGAAATGAGAGTGCCAATTTACAGTGGGGGGAGAGAACAAGGGAGACCCAGAAGCAGCAATAAGTATCATCCTGTTCTGTAGCAATACAATATCACTTGTTCAGGACACAGCTGCTGCAATGCTTTGGTAGATACTGCAGACTGGTCTGCTCCAAGACTTGCTGGGTCTTAGACCCAAATATATTACCCACTTCTATTTATTCTCTCCTGTATTATGATGAGCATTTGAAAACATTTGGGGATTTTTTTCTTCCACTTACATAATCTTCAAAGAGAAGTCTTAGGCTATATTCTTACATCAGTTGAGTTATGCATGATGTCCTCAATTAATTCTATAAAGAAAGTAGCTGAGATGTCATTATATTAATTAGAAGCTGGTCAAAAATAGAGTACTTATCCCAAAGGAAACTATGTGACTTCAAAATTTCTACCCAGATGGAAAATAAAGCCATCCAACATAGCAACTATCTATCTAAAATAGGGGTAGTAAACATCAGTCTCCGTATTAAACTCATATGAATAATATTATAGCAGAATGATTGAAAATTTAATTCTGGAACCAGATTTTGACACTGAAATGAAGAGTGAAAGTAGCAATTTTGAAGGGAATCAGGCAAGACTATAAATAACTCTAAGAGTTAAAGCAGAGATTAAGCAGCTCTTCCATAGTTACTAAGTCTTATGATGAAAAGTGAATCACATACCTGCGCAAGCATGGGAAATCCAAGGTTCCTGCATCCATTACAAGGTGTCAGTGCCTCCCATAAACCAGAAGGTCCACAGGTATTTTCAGCTGCATCATCATCTTCTTCCTCCCTTGATGATAAACGCATTGAAGAAGGCCTCTGTGCATAAAGAAACAATACTTTCAAATTAAACACAATTATATATTGTAAATAAACTTTTTATCTTATGAACTTAAGAGTGTCCCATTCACAAATTCCAAAAGATAAACTGCTATTTTAATACAAAGTAACTACTCAAATGTTAAACTGCTGTATGAAAATAATTTCTAAGGAAGGTGCATATTGAGCTATCTGCAATTATACTTTAAAATAGAGTGAAAAGATTAATATACATTGAAAATATTTATTGTCTTTATTGTCAAGAAATTGGCAATTTCTACTTCATTTTACTTTAAAATTTTCTGCAGGATCTTTAAGTTTAGGATATTCCACAAAGAATAAAAACTAATATTTGCCTGGATGGGTCCAAGGTTTTTGCAGACAAAAAAATTGTCTGCAACTTTTATTTATTTTAGAAGAAGGAGGAAAGTTAACCCAGTAACGAATGATTTTTAAAATCTCATGTCAACACAAACTGTTACAAGTAAAAAAAAAAATTTTTTTTTTACACCTTAATTATTTGTCCCTATTTAACTTGGTATATGGAATAGCTGTTCTAGCCTGCTTCAAATTTGCTTGAGTAGCCTGGCTGATACTCAGATACTAAATGATGTCTTTAGAAAGGCTTCTTTCAGAAGTGGCTGGATTTTTGCTTGACCAAAATAGCACTGTTTGACACAATGGCTGACCACAGCTATCAATCTGATGGTATCATTAACTCTAAAGCACTGCTATGGGGTCCATGTAAAAATCGTCTTAAAAACACCAACACTTCATTGAAGAACATTTTAGCCAAGAGAATAAAGAAATGCATGGAGCCTGCTGCAAGGAAGGGAATTGAGACATGAAAGAAAAGTAGGGGGGAAAAGAAGTAGAGAAACAGCAGCAGCTGAAAAGATGAACACAAGCTGATGGAAACTGCAGGAGAAGCAAAGGCACCAGACAGACACTTGCAGCTAACTCAAATTGTGTAACATCTGAGGATCACTTAACTCTTGACTCTCATGCTAAATCCTCAATACAAAAGTTGTTGGTATACTATTAATTATTAAAAGCGAAAATACTTCTAAATTCTATCTCAACTCATGCATCAAAGATGAAAAACACAATCTATCCCACTCCAATATTCTGATTCCCCCTGGTTAGAAAATGGTTGTTCCCTTGTTGCAGACTTCATGAATCTAGCCATATCTTGTAAAGTTAGGTGGATTTATTTACTTTTTATTTTGGAAGTCGATTTCTAAAACATTCTTAGCATGGTATTTCATTAGGTTATTTTGACACTCTAGTAGTACCACGGAATATGTTGCCATAGTGACCAATATTCTCACACTGATTATTAAAAAGATTGGGTTAATTCTACAGAGTGTAGGTCGTGAAAGACTATTATTGCTAGGTATTTGCATAGACAAAGGAAGTAGACTAGAGGTCTTTCCCCTCTATTTTTGACGCCATCTTCCATGGTGGCTGCCTTGCACTTGTATTTTAAATCTCAGAATTGCTGTACCAGAGAATAAAGCACTTCTTGCCCCCTGGAGAAAAAATCGAAGAACTGCAGCAGTGCTCAGCACAGGAAAGCAGGTAACACACATTAGCTGTGACCTTACAAGCCAATGCAACCAAATGAAGACAAAAGTCATATAAACACGTCAGTGCACCTTGTAAAGGTAAAAAAGACACACACATAATATAAATGAAACATTTTCAATACACTTAAAGGAAGATGAATTGCAATAGAGTCACTGGAGGGGAAGCATATGAGTATTTAGCCATCACAGGAACAGAGTGAAGAAACCCCATGCCAAACAATTATGGAACAGTAAAAATAAAATACACAAGCAGAGTGAGAGTTGTATACTTCTGTTAGATGTATTTTATATAAATAGCCTAACATAGAGTGTGAATCACAGGAATTTAATGTCAATATGAATGAGAGGAAGTGGAAAGTATATAGACAAATCGCCTGATCATCCAAAAAAGGATCAGTCAATGCCAGAGTTTATTAGACATATGACTGGAATAAACTGACTGGTACTCCCATGCAACTAGACAATGCAGGTATGAACATGGTACAGACTATTTTACGGACTACTGCAAATCAGGGTTAGCTCTTTTTATACTTGCCCAGATTTCTGCCGCCAATATGGCACTAAAAAGGAACCATTAGGAAAAGTCTGTTTGGAGGGGGAAGACAGTTTTTGCCATCACCTTTCTCACCCATCCCTGCTTGACAGAAACTCAGTTCTTCCCAGACAATGGGAAAGAAATATGTGGGAATTACTGCAGGAAAAGAGAGCTGCATTTGCAAAGAGGAAGGAAGGAATTAATAGCTGCATGAGAGAAAGACGTCACAAGCACCCCAAATTTGATAGACTAGGGTTGCACACCCCAGGAAGAGGGATGCGTCTGGAGGAGGCAAACAAGATACTGAAAAATCTACAATCAATTCACAGAGCTCAGACTGTCACACAAACCCATAAAACTCCAACCCCAGACCACAGAGTTTCCTGTTACTCTCTCACAGCCTTCATTCCTTTCCCAGAACTCCCTAATTTTTCTGTTCTGTTGTATAATTTAATTTTGCCTCCTTAGAGATCCTTTGAACATGAAAATCTAATTCTGTGTGCGCTACTGGGAAGCCTTGATATAGCCCTGTAGGGAGAGTTTTAGTAAAACCAGTTATTTATGCCCACTTCTCAGAAAATAAATAAATAAATTGATAGAAATCTATTCTATTCTACAAATGAAAAACAGGCATAATGTAGAACCTCTTATTTATGGCCATTTTGAGTTAAAACAACCCAAACAAATGTAGTTTAAAAATGCCATCTAAATCACAGTTACTCAATTAACTGAATTAGACATCATGAAATGGCAAACTCAATATAAACTGTGATACTAAGCTTCGGTAAGGGAACTTCTGCCTAAGTTAGAAGAGACACAAGCATAAATAACATATATACTGAAACAGATCAGACAGAAAACCTTATATTATATTAGATATGATATGCAAGAGGAAAATTTGGTAGAGAAATCTCGATATATTAAGAGAGAATCAAAGATTTATTAAAAGTTCTACTTTTTATTGGAACACTAAATCAAGTATTAGACCTTGCAAAAGTGAAAGGCTAACAAAGTAATTTCTCGGTGTAAAGAGAAAATAATAATGATACAGCAGTGAGAGAGTAGTAAGATCTTGCATAGGGACATTGGACCACTACAATTACTGACAAATTTTCTTCAGACACTACTGAGCCTATCACAACACCTCTCATTTTCATACTTAATGAGTATTTAAATAATGTCTTCCAAAATTTAGGTATGAAAGCCTTCCTCTTCATGTCTCCATCCATATATAAAAGGCAAAATTTGTGCACTAGGATACTTTAGATTGAAGGACACTTTATAAAGAGGCTATTTATTCTCCAAAACATGTATGTACATCAGATTGTCTATTACAATAACTTGGAATCTCTATCCTGACCTAAGAGAGCAAGCCAATATTTATGAACAGAGAGAATGATGAATACAAACAGAAAAAGCAGAGAAAGTCTGTCCTACTCTTGAAAGTCAACAGAAGGTGAGAGCAGTTTTAATCTTAACTCTTACTTACAGTAAACAAATTCACAACTCAGCTGCTGTACATCATGTGTAAAAATACATAAATACCTTTATGTATGGCCTTCTTTTAAACAGATGCTAACTATTTCCTATATAACAGATAACCTCATTACCTAGACAAGTTTTTTTCAAGGAATACAGTAAATTACATAAGATGTTTTATTTCCTTTCAGTCCCTCTTTTTCTCAGCTTTTAGTGAAGACTGGTCTGCTTTCTGCCTTGACATGTGTAAGCAGCCACTGCTAAGAAAAATATGACTCAGTTCCCTTGTTTCAGAATACATGGGAGACTTTCCTGTACTAGTCCAGTGAAATCTAAAACCAAACATCAAAACCTTTCCTTCTTGTATCTGATTTTTTCATAATGTCTTCCATTCGGAGGAGTATTTCACATACCCTTTCAAACAGTATCTGCTAGAGCAAAACAGCATCAGCAAACTATTAAAGGTACAAAATAACAGGAAATTTACTGTTTGCTATTGCATTGTAGATCTGGAGACACGAACATTAACTTATGTATCTTTGTATGAAAACAATATTTTTAAATGGAGCAGCAAAGATGAAATCCAGAAGGCAATATCCTTCTGCTTACGGGAGGCAGAAAGCAACCAGACATTGGATAAGCCAAATGCTGCCACTCAGTTTGAAACAATGAGGTCAGTAGGAAGTTTCTTCTGTAGAAACAATTTGTCAAACATGTATTTTCTATCATCCTAACAGAGATGTGCTTCTAACTATCCTTGGCCCAAAGGACAAGTACCTTACATTGTGAAAAAAACTTACAGTTCTATTACCTAGTATTCTATTTTGACATTATACTAAGAACTAATAGAGCAGAAAACTGTTCCTGAATCTCTTCTATAAACTAGGATAAGCAGGTTAATCTCTGCCACAGCTGTCCCCAGCAGCTGCAGCAGTCAAGACAGGGACAGAAGAGCTGGGACAGTGTTCTGTGCTCTCAGTGCTCCCCCTGCTGCTGCCCAGGCTTCTCTCAGGGGAAAATGCCTGAGGTATGCAGAAGAAAAAAGCATTAGGGCATGACATATAATACAATCATTTCCTATTTTTCTACAGAAGCATCCCCACATTAAGCAAATATGCCCTTCTGACATTCAGTAAGGATCCTGAAAAGGAGGAACCTCAATCATGACATACACCCTATGTCTCACAGACAGTGAAAGGTTTTGGGAACCTGGGCACACCTTTCCCACATCCCCCAAGGCCTTCTCCCTACCAGTGTTTTCCTGTTTCCCATCCTCATTATCTTGTCTTTCACCTTACACTGCACATCTGCTGCCATTATTTCATGAACATATTACAAGTTTACATCTCTTTCATTTGCTATGAATCTGGTTAGAATCTGATTGCACCTCCTGAGTTCTGCAAAGAAGCGCCAGGAAGACAGTCTTGTACTTACAGCAGCAGAATGATGGAGAAGTGTACTCTGCTCCTTCCTCTGCCTATGGGATGCTAGGCATGTCGTTTCAACATCTCCAAGATGGTCACTAAGTTTGTGTTCCTGATCTGCTGGCTGTGCTGAAACTGAAGGCGACTTTGCACAAATGCTGGGCTACATCAGGAATCATTTTGAGAGATTCTGTGACTATTTTCAGTGGAATATGAGCCTAAGTACCCTGCAAATCTCAGCTTTGGCAGTCCCAGATGTGGAATCCTGGTCTCTACACCACTGCACATCAGCCCAACTGCATGTAACAATATTTTCTGACTGGGGCTCCAAAAGAAACACCACATCTGAAAGTGGTCACACCTTTTGAACTCAAGATCACAGTGATGTCTGATTCTGAGGAGAAATTCCTGTAACTTGAAGTCAGTAGAGTCAAGTGACATGACTGCATGTAGCAAACACAAAATATATTAACTATAGGCAAATGTGATAAATTCATATACATGAGGAAAACTATGTGATTGTGTAGTTGCTGCCTCTCAGTGGGCAAGTGCTATTTACACCTATCATGATGAGCACTCCAAAATTAATCACTCTGTCTCCAGAGCAAGATCTGACACTATACAGGAACTACATCCTGGAACCAAGTGGCAAGTACTGAATACATACTGAATAAGGTCAAATTTTTAAGTAAAAATGAGATTATAAAATGAGTACATCTGGACATGTATTGAAAGTAGAGCAATATATTTGAAATTTTTAATTCATCCTTGCATGTAGCATAAATAATGAATATTAAGATGATTCTGAATTTTTGCACTACTTTCACAGAAGGATGCAACCTTTCATAAAACGAAAGTTTTAGGATTTAAAAACGTACTAGGTGATTTGTTCTCTCAAGTGATCAGTTACAGGAGCTGAGGGAATGGCCTGAAGTGGTGCCAGAGGAGGTTTAAGTTGGATATTAGAAACAGTTTCTTCACCCAGAGGGTGTTTAGGCACTGGCACAGGCTCCTCAGCACAGTGATCACAGCACCCAGCCTGACAGAGCTCAGGGAACATTTGGACAATGCTCTCAGGCACAGGGTGTGAGTCTTGGAGATGGCCTTGTGCAGGGCCAGGAATTGGACTTGATGATCTTTATGGGTCCCTTCCAACTCAGCTAGTTCTGTGATTCTGTGATTTAATATAAATTATTTGTTTAATCTATGGATTAAGCTACTTCTCTATAATGTATCAAAACATAGGCACTTCCATAACTTACTCCACCCTAATATATGTGTTTAGCACAGGATTGAACCGTAAAATTAATTTCTCTTTCTTAACATTAGCTAAAATAAAGTGAACCTGTGTTTTAAATACTTGTCCAACTTCGAGCACATATCTAATACTAATAAATCAGACTATTTGCACACTTAATTTTAAATGTTTACTATCAAGTGCTTTACTTTACCATGGAAAAGAACTTAGCACATGAAGCATAAAGCCCTAAAATAGAATTCACCCAGGAAGTTGTATAGACTGCGAGGACACTCTGCTACAGAAATGTATTTCTAGGAATGCCTTTCCATCCCACAGACATAGTAGGTTTGACCTATGTTAGCATGTTGGAAGGGTATACACAAATATGGGCTGTGCAAAAAGGGAAGGCATTTGCTAACTTTTTTTTGAGTCCTGAAATTTAACCACAGGAACAGTTGCAATTAAGTTAATGGAATTTCTCATATTAATGACATACTTATGCATCTCCCTGAATCAATATGCACATGACTCACTCCAAAATGTGACTCACTGAAAAACTCATGTACCACATGAAAAAGAAGAAACTGATAATGAAGGGCATAGGAGCCTGCAGAAAAGCAAAATCAACTGTTAATAATTTTTAAAATATTAAATAGAATTAAAGGCTATAGAATATTTGCCCTTGCATAAAGGAAAAAACTCATAATTCAAAGTAATGACCACCACTTTTGGCTTTAAATGTCTCAGAGGAAATATTGCTTGGAGAATAGCTACAGAGGTATCTCAGTATTTAACAGCCCTATACAATCTGAATGTTACCTTATAATATTTGAAAAACTCAGTGCTATGTAATTGCCATGAAAATCAGCTGTAAACCGTGCATTTTTCCTTCTTTAAAATTGTGAAAGAGAGGGTGGGTAAGTGGGTGGCAGTATGATGAAACTTATAGAAAATACATTATTTGTCATGAAATAGAGCAGAAGGAAGAGAAATTAAAGTAGGGGAAAAATCAGGTGGTAAGAGAGTAGGCAGAAGTCACCACTTTATTACTCCTCCAGCACAGTTTTTTATTTAGCACACATATTCTCAGTAGAAATGTGTTAATGAAAATGCAGTTATTATTCCATTAAGTTGCTGTTGGCTTAATAAAGGACATAAAAGAAAATCATACCTTAATAGACAAAGCCAATCTACAGAATAACTGTATGCAGTACTGAGTTAGTCATCTGAAGGTGAATGCTGTTCAAGAGTGGATAATCAAAAGAGCTTTGAAGAACAATTTTGCTAGATGATTGACAGATCCAGCAGTAACAAATTACTAGTGGTTTGCCATATTGGCAACCAAGCACTAAACATAATGTAAACACAACACGGTAGAAGAGCAGACAGCTGAAATGTCTTAGCAGGATATAGAAGTTGAAGGCCTAACTGGAAAAGATCAGTCAAAGAGCAATCTACCTTTTGTTCTCAGAACCACAAGCAATGCCTCAGATTCCTCTAGAGGTGTTGAAAAGGATCACATGCACACACACACACCCCATCAGAGATGCAGAATCCTATCAACTGGAGAACAGATCTCAATGCAGCCTAATTTACATGGCACATGTCAGCAGCATTCAAAATCATCTTCACTAGAAAGGCAAAGTCTTTGCTATGTCTGGTAGGAATATCTGCCAATGTGAAGTTCACATACTGCAAGTTGCTGCTTTTTCCTGTCTTATATAATTACATGAGTGACGTCACTGCAGACATCTCAATAACCACTGCTGCCAGAAGACGTAGGACAGGGGCTGCTTTTCCTGTGCTAGCTCACTGGTACTGTTCCTTTTGCCTCTAGTAGATTCAACACCACACATTCAGATCCACCACAATACGAGCACACCTTTATTTTCTTTCCCAGACACATTCCTAAGTATCTGAAGACTTAATATTTAAATTCTTTCTCCAGCCAGTCATAATATAGTGTCTTAAATCTCCTATAAAATACAGATAAACAAGTCAGTCAGTAACCTGCTTTTATCTATAACTCCTGTGAAGCACTATATTTCTTAGGAAGTATCAATGACTAAATAAGCGATTGCGATCTGTTAAAATTATTTCGATTTCTTGAAGGAAACACCACTGACAGAGACAAAGGCAAGGCAATGAATATTCCAATACCCATAAGTAAGCAACTATTCATAATTGAAAAAAAAAAACAGCATAGCAATAAAAAAGTAATTCTATTTTAATATGATTTTTGTCTAAGTTTGACAGGCAGTATTGAGGCTGCTTTTTCGCAGATTGTGAACAGCCCATATTTCAGAGCTATTAGGCAGAGCACCAATATCAACAAAAATAATGGTGGTAGTATTAATGCAAATGGTTTACCTCAAATAATTACTGAAGCAAATAAAATTGAAAAACTTCTGGGATTTTCCTTCATGACACTAAACTGAAACTTGTGGTAAGTTTAGGAAGGATAGATGCCAGGAGAAGAGAAATAAAAACAGATACTCAAATATTGTGTAAGTCATTCAACCCTCACATTTCTATGGAAAAATAAAGAACCTGGTGTGAAGACCGACACGTGCATCATGTGACAGGACACATTAAATAAATCTGTTTTCTGATTCTAATCTCAGTTTAAAAACTTGTACCACTGAACTCAGGCAAGGATTCCAGTATATATTAAAGTCATAGAAAAGCTAAGGGGTGCATTTCTAGCCCACTCTTGTTGTCCACGTGCAAACTTTTCTAATGGATAGTAAATATGAGGCATTTGTCCTTAACTGAATTCCTTGAGATACTATATTTTATAGAGGTATAGGAATCTGGTCCAGCATACTTTTCTATTCATTTTCTACTTGCTAAACTTATTAGCGGGGGCTGGAAAAATCTGTCAACAGAATAGAATGAAACTCTATGTTATGAGTGGTCAACTATTTCAAGACTTAAGGACAAAAATACTGAATTTCTTTTATATGCCTATTATAAAATAAATCTGTTTGTTGCCATTAGGATAGAATAAAAATGAAATTAAACAAGTAGCCCAAACAAACTGTCCAATGCTCTAATTTCAGCTACTAAACTATTTTTAAAGAGAACATTATTTTGTATTAGCTTATCACAGATGGTCATTTTGCCCTGTGAAATAAGGCACACTATTTACCATTAGCATTATTTGTATACATCTTACTAAGAAGCAAAGAAAGGAAAGCGAGACTGCTGCCTCTAGGAAAGTACCTACTTAGTCAACTTCAAAAGAATCATTGAATAAAATAGAGTGAAATCATACATTTAATCTCCACTCCTTACTGGATCCTGTAGTTCACATAGCTCTGACGGATTAAGAGACTCCATCTCCTGGTTATAGCATTGGGATAAAATAGTGCTGTCCTACTCACTACAGAAAACAACTGAGACATCACCATCTGATAGGAAATACGTGAGAAAAGTCAGAACCATTTGGGTATCATCAAGCTTCACTGCAAGTTTCAAGCTTAATTATTTTATTTTTATACTAATGGAAGAGATACGAAATCAGTGTTGATTTGAGGTATATATAAAAACATTTCATTATTTTTTCCCTCTACTGTTTGTAACTTGATGTGTAGGTATAACACTCATTTATTCTGAGGTCACTATGTATTATAAAGAACAATCAAACCTGCATTGGTATCTGCTGACAACATTGATAAGAGTTCTAAAATATTACAGAAATTCCCATCTCTTAAAATGCAGAAACATCAAAAGCTAAAACGTTTTAGAACAATGTGGGTTTTTTTTAGATTGCAGGAGATGGATTCTCCTTCTTTCCTTATTAACTCAGTTATCTTTTCCCTCAGATAAATATCTACAGCTGTAAAAAACAAATCTTCTACATATCTAAGTTCAGTCTTCTTATATTCTACCAAAGGCAGTTTTTCCAGAGAGCAAAAAATATGTTTTCAGAAATTAAAATCAGATTGTACCTAAACGTTGGCAAATTCTTTCATATTCCTTCTAGACCTCATACATTGTTCTAGACTCTACTGCTCAAATGCGGTAAACCAATACATCTTTGGAGTATCAGCACTCCTGGTGATGCTCTAAGTCACACAGGCAGAAAATGTATTTTGAGAAAACCAAGGAAGACAAAAATAACTTTTTGTTCTCTTGTGAAGGAGAATCTGAAAACATGATTCTGACTGGAACACTGGAGAACAGTATGAGGAGAGGAGAATCCCAAGGGAAATGGAGGGTAGCACAAATTTCTTTCAACAGACTTCTAAGGAAGGTCAGGGCTTGAGGCAAGCACCTGTGGTGACCAATAACTTAGTATTGCTGATGATTTGGTTTTATAATAATATCACAAAGTGAGTTGATGTTAACATTAAAAAGTCACCTGTCTGGGTGGAAATCCCATGGTATATTTTCTCGTTCTGTTCTCCAGAGGTAACTGAAACTCTCTTGGAAGGTCCCAAATGAATCTGAAGACTGCAGATTAAAAATGGACATTGTGTTGTACACTACTGAATATTTCCAGGATGACAGACCCTGAGGGTATCGAAAAAAATGGAAGAGACAAGGGTTCTCCTATGCAACACTGCCAACAGTGGCAAAATGGCACAGGCAGTTCAGGGATGCCAAATAAAAAATCATTAAACACGGATAAGAAAGAAAAGTTCTCTACAGCACTGAGTAACATATAAAAAAAGATATTTAATGAAAGCAAATATATTTCATATTGAGAAGATGATTTCAAGATCAGTTCTGATAGAGTCCTCAGATCCCAGCTAATCCTATTGAGATTAGTAGATATCTTTGGTGTTCATTTAAGTATAATGAAACAGAGACAATTCTTGAAATTACATATGTGCTCAGTATTGAACTAGAATTGTCCTTGTAAAAAAAAAAAATCGACTGTAGTCAATTTAATAAAACCTAGCTGTCAAACAGAATTTTTGAGTAGACAAAATTTTACTCATCATTGCCAGAGCACCCCAATTTACACACAGCTTTATAACCATAAAGACAAACAAGCTCTTTGATCTGAAAAGCTTGTATTAGAATTACTTTATATGGAAAAAAATTCTAAACCCACATCCAAGATCCTTAAGCAAAAGATTTAGCTGAGATGAAAGGGTCTGCAGCAGGGCAAGTGAAAGTGCTTGGCAGCATGGAAAGACTTACATATGAAATAAACTTGAAAATGCTAAGATTACTTAGTCAGGAAAAAGAAAACTTTAAGGAAGAGCAAGCCTGAAGTACTGCAAATTATGGAGGGTGTGCACAAAGCATTTGTTTTTTTCTACTCTGTCAAATTTTACCATATAAGAACAAATGGAAGCATATACTCAGTCAATAAAAGAAAATGCCTGTGTCTAGAGCACACGTACTGCGAAACAGCAATACAGGGTCATGGTGGTAAACAATGTGACAGACTGGAACAAAAGGATTAGATACCTTTAGGCTTCACCACTACAAGCTAAACACATAACAGCATTCAGAGAGATGCATTTGTCTGTAAGCTATTTTCCTGCTCGTACCTGATAGTCAAGGAATTTGCTGCACACACATAATTGCACAGACTGCTTAAATATTCCAGAAAATCATTCTAGTGGAAAAAAGAGTAGATACTTTTTAATGCGGATTAAATGAACTGGTGGTTTGGCCAGCACCTTCCCCTACTTATGCTTCACTCCATGTAGTTTAAATCATACTAAGTGTTGTCATGTTTTGAGATTTTATATTCTTAAACAAGCACTGGCTTTCTCACAGGGTAGGTCTGTGCAGCTCACTGGAGGATTGTCTAGCAATCCTTCTACCGAAATCACAGCAGCAGGGAGCTGCAGGCTAATTTAGTCAGCTGTGAAGCATGATACCAGGCAAATTATTCTGCCTAGAGTTCCACATAGCTGCTATTAGGACCCCTGTAACATAGATTTTTACAACATCATGCTGAAGCATAGCCTAACCTACAGATACAGAACTGAACTCCACTAGGTAGCCTAAAAGAGAGGGCAAAAATTTGTATTGAGTTGGCTTCCCTCTGCTTCTTTGTAATCACCAGCTCATATTTAAATAGAATTTAGAAATAATTTTGTAAAGCAGTTTACGGAAAGTATATCATTCCATGTTGACCAAGTGGATGTTTGGTACTGGATGTCCCATTATAAATATCTAACGAAAGAAAGTAGCAGCAACAACAGTTCTCAGTGGGAAACACTACTGTGTGTGCACTAGAAATTGGGAGTAGCAGATGGTTTTTAGTTGGGTGGTAGCTTTTAAAATCAATTTTTGAAGTTATATAAACTCATCTTCAGAGAGTGGGTAGACCTTTCCAACACGGGAATCTCAAAAAGTTATGTTTACATATCCTGGGAGAGATGGCCTTCCTACTTCTCATAGAAATAAGTCAGTATATGCTTGCAAAATAGGACTTGTAACTGAACTGGGTGAAAGACTAACTCAATACAAAATTCTTGCAACACCAGAACTTGGAAATACCTAAATTATCTAATACTATTATAAAAAGGGAATTCAGTAAAGCACCAATCTTCCAAACACTGTCTCTCAGTACAATTCTCTTCCTTTCTTAAATACATCATAAATACCTGCAAAATACATTGAAGCTTTATTATGAAATTCAGCAAATGTTACTATATTAAATAATTTAAAATGTATCTGTTTCTGTCCTTGAAGCCCCATACAATCAGGCCTGATTATCTTACTATTCCCTAATGAATAAGCAACCAAAATTGTTCTGGAATGTATTTTTAATGTATCCTCATTAGTAAGCCATATACTTCTGGTTTCCTCATCATCATTGTTCTGTGAAATTTTGTATCCCTCTCTCAATAATGCATATTTGCAAGTGTGCAATGTTTTTAAAAGTTCAAGAGAGCAATTATTTTACTCAAAAATGTTTGGTCACTCTTAGCTATTATATTTCAATCCAGCCATTATATATTTAAATGTTATATTAAATGTAAAAAACAAAACTGTATTCTTGAATAATGCTACTAAATAGTTTACTTCAATATTCTTTTAAAAATTCTAGTGATTATTACTTGGTGAAATAAAAAAAAAAATTGTGTGCTTTTTATAAAAAACTAATTGCTTTTTTCCTTAGAGGAAAAAAATTAATCAGAATAACTGACTTCTGAAAAAACATGCATAAATTTTATCCACCCTAGTATATTCTTTTAGTCAATTTCTTTCAAAACCACATAATTCTATGCTTTTTAATCTCTCCTTAGATATAAACCACACACGATTATAATTTTCTTGCTGTTATAGAGCCCCATCTTCTTGGTATTCTGACATAAGACGAAAAATTGTATCTTTGAATATGTACCATCACTGTTTGCAGCAACATTATTATATTTTTAAGTATATTTTTTCCACTCTCTCAACATGCACAAGTATCAACTTCCCATCCTAGATGACAGAATTAAGCAGAAACTGACATTTATATGCCTGTGATGAAATCCAAATCTTTTTCCGAAGACTACATAGAACCTTTCCTCATGTTTAAATTTAAATTACTGCTGCCAGCCTTTATTATCTATTATACAACCACATTAAATTTAAACAGATATGCTACTGCCACTTCTGTGAAATCCCTCTGTAGTGCAGTTACTACATGATTTTACTATCTTCAGTTAAAAAAAAAAAATAAAAATTAGGGGCATCTTAAGTTCCTCAGTATTTATGCCAGGTAATTAAGCAAAATCCTTTAACACATACGCTGCTTCTAAGAACACAGAGAACTCTCTGGAACTATTTCTTTAATCTAAACACATGTCACAAATCCAAAGACAGTAAAGTATTGCATTTGCATTTGAAAATCAGTAACACATTTTTTTATTATGCTTCTGAACACAACAGCATAAATGTAAAAGCAAACATTGCAAGCAACCACCTACTACACAAGATTAAAGAGACTTTTCTGAAGAATATATTTCAATTCGGAGCCTCAGTTCTATTGAAGTGGCACATTTTAAAATTAGTTTTAGTTCAAAAAATCTCAGGAGTTCTCAAAAACTATGGAATAGTTACAGTTTCTACATTAAAAGAAACCCACACTTTTCAAAATAAAGACTGAAATAAACTTTTGAATACAGACTAAGATGAAGTCTTTTTAAGAGTCAATTAGTTTTCAAATAAAATACCAATTTTACAAAAGAAAAAATCTGAGATTTATTGCATCCAACATGTACATCTAGCTAATGTATATATATACACACACAAGTCGAGAAGTTTTTAATAGCTACTTTTTGTTTTGCAGCCACAGGCTGTCCAAAGTAAGTAAAAAGTAAAATATTTTTGATATCCCTAGGAATTTCTTGTATGTATAAAAAGCCCATATTTTTATTTTCTGACATTATTTTTTGTAAGAAATGCAGTGTACAAATACATTGCAATAAAGATGGTGCATTTCTGGGTTTAATAACACAATTTTAACACAGAATTATTTGTCCTCACAGGAATACATACACAGGAATCTCACACCTGACAGGAAACTAGTAATGATCTTAGAATACCATGGGCAGAGGAATCTAAAGAAATTTTTTTTACCAGAGCTCAAGATTCTCACAATACACACTTTGGCAGTCTTCTGTTCATTTTCCTGACACACTTAGTTTTTCTGCTTTGTATGTTATACCTATGTAAATTTTCTTGCTTGCTCTTCAATTTACACAGATTGTTTGAATACACACTTGGTGTGTAACCTCCTTGCCATGATACACGTCTAAATTTAGTCCTGATGTTTTAGTTTGTAGTTTAAATGTACGTCATGATGTTCCATAAATTTTTTTCCTAAAGGAATTAAAGGTGTTCATCTTGAAGCAGTTTGGACTATCAAATGTGTTAAAACGCAAAATTTTAACACAGCAATGAAAAAAGTTGGAAAACTCTTATATAAGATGGTTGCTTTTGTTCTTGAAATTACTGAACCAGACTGCCATCTATTGGAAAATAAATATTTTTTTAAACTATACTTTAAAAAAAAAAAAAAAATAAAACAAAAACCTGAAGCTGCTATAATTTACTGTCAAAAGCTTATTTTGCTAGCAATCATGCTAAACTCAGCTTGAAAAGGAAACACCTTAGTTAACTGAACTGCGATAAAAAAATCAAGGACTTTCCTATATCTTTTCCCACCTCATGTTTTCTGGAATATGTTTTGAAGCACAGCTGCTTTTCTGTCTGGCTGAACAATCAAATTCTAGGTTTTTTGAAAAGATTTTCATTTAGGGAACTCAGAAAAACTGTAATATGTCAGCACTGAGCAATACTCAAGTTTAAAGCTTCCCCAGCTTGCCTGTGCAGCACCAGTCAGGGCTTTCCATGCCTTTGCATTCACAGGTCAGCTAAAGAGCACATTCCAGTCACAATGACCAAACTGGGAAAAACAAAGACAGGAACTGGAGTCAAAAATCTATGCATCGACTGTCAACCCCACCCAGCATACAAGCCATTGAGAAATAATAGGAATACCTACTAAAATTATGCATAGCTATATTAATGCCTTTTGGAGCTCCCTCAAGTAGAATTGCAAAACTGGGTTCAATCTGGCCTTTAATTTTGTGGAGACAACGAACAGGGGATTGTTGCATGGTATGTTGTAATGTACACGTTTCAATGACCGGTAAAGACAGACTAGGAAACGTGGCATTAATATTTTGCATGACAGCACACCAAACACAGCCAGTGAAGCAAAAGAAAACCTTTAAATTATGACATTTCCAGTGCAGCTTTGACTTCCTTTAGTTTATCCTTTATAATGTACTCTTCAAATTGAAGGATCACATTAACTTACTCTCATTTGACTTCCTGCTATTCAGCATTCAGTCTTTTCTCCCTCTTCATTAATCATTCCCTCCCATTCAGGAAGATAAGACAATCTGCTCTTCTGTCACAGCTCCCCTTTCAACTTTTGGAAGGGAAGCATCCTGTGGGGATATTTTCACTCATCTGTTCCTATTCATGTCTACACTATGGGATTACTGTTACTGTCCTTACTTCTACTTACTGCTCCATCGTACTCTCCCTCTCTCAGATGTTATGCCTTCCAGTCCCCAAGATCCTGACCATCAATTTTCCTAGTCAGCTCCTCCACATCCCAAGGAAATTTGAGAGTCAAAGCTGACTAGTAATCTGGAACTCAGAAGACTAAACCAAACAGTTTATTTTCTCTTCTTATTTTTTTTCTCTTTGTTCCTTTTCACCTAACCTGAGAGTTGTGCAAACTCTGCTTCCCATTTGACTTGAAAATACTGTAAGTGCATAAATCTCTCAGGTTTTAATGCCTTGTCACAAATCACATACCTGGGCAATTGAAACATATAAAGTATTAAAAACATATTGTTTTCAATGCAAAATTTGATGAAAAGAAGTAGTTCTTTACTACAAACATTCCAGAACAACTCGTTATGTTGTTGGACGACTACTTGTCTAATAACGCAGCAAACAGAAGAATGGGTTCAATTCTGTCCTTGACCCAGAAGACTTCCAACGCACTTCTTTCAAAGAAATTATGGAATTCTACAAGTGCTGTATCACTGAGCAACAAACAATGTAAGATGCCTAAGAGCAGAAAAGGAAGAGAATGTGCCTGTGAACAAGGTATCCAATGTCCTGCTCTCCAGATTGCACTGGTATTTTTCCAGTGACTGTACAACGCAGAAATAATACTAGAAGGGATCACAGTCTGACGATCAGTACTCTATCTGGGAGACTATAAAACCAATGCTGAAACTCATCCCTATGCTATCAATCAGAACTGAACACTACTTTTCCAGATGAGGCTTTTACTGTCAAGTTATTGCATTAAAAAGCAGGCATCCACACTACCCTTACACTAAACAAAAACTGTGAGCCCCACTGTTTCAAACAATAGAGGACAGAATTCCAGGCTGTGGATTCTGGATAGACAGACACTCCCTTCTCCAGTACGAAATCAACCATAACCTCATTCAGCCAGAGCAGTACCACAGCTGTTTTGCCTCTCTTGAAAAGAGCCAAGTGTTAAAAAAATGCTTTGAAATACACTGCTTCCTGATGCCTTCTCTTTCCCAAGCCGATGCTATCCTCAGGAGGTGGCTCCTGATGCTCCTTGCTCCATCTTCCTAAGTTTATGATCCACAAGTTATCCAAATCAGAAATTCCCCAGTCTTGGCCTCCTGTTTCTCTGGACAATAGCATGATGCAAAAAATGCAGATGTCTCCAAGCAGCCAGTGCCTTTGCAGAAGGGTCTCAAAGTGGCATGACTTGGGATTTGGAAACTTTTCAGATGGCTGAACTACAAGAAGTTAAAGAGCCTTCAACAGTCATTGTCTCTGGAATCAACATTTGTTCAGGAAATGGCACCACCTAACACAATATCAACAGGAAGCTAACTTCTACACCTCTTCAGAGCTGATGCCAGCACAGCCAGCAATGAAACTTAGGAAATACCTGCTGATTTGAACCTGAAGGAACTGCTCCTTCGTGGAAGCACACCAGGTGTGATTCCAGCCCTCTGCTGGAGCTGGTAACAGAGAAAGGCAACATTCAGTCCAGCAGGCAGAAAGAATCTGTGCTCCAGACAGATGCCATGGTGTCCTGTGCTGCCCATACTTCCTAAGGGTCTTGCCATGTTCAGTAGAAACAAGTGCTAGTTGAACAAATGACAACAGATAAAAACTCACTTAACCTACTGAGATTCTTACAGAAGTTTCCCATGGGGGAGAAAACTTAAGTCAGAAAAAGCTGCAAGAATCTCTCTTCTTTAATACATATCTAAGGAATCTATTTCTGACTCTCCACATCAATATACATCTTCGCTTCTTTCTCTCTGTATCTTCATGTTCTTATACATAAATATTCATTCAAGTTTCTTCAATCATCACTGTACTGTCATACATCTTCCTTGACTACACTTGCTGGTCCTGCCCCCAGAGCAGTTTGGCAGCATTCACCTCTGCAATCATTTTCAGAGCTAAACATATCTCTTCACTTCAGTGCTTCTTCCCAATTACTCTTTCATGGCCCCTTACAGAGCATGTGGGTTTTCATATTACCCATGTACTATACAGAAAGCCTAAACACAAAAAGATGGCAGCACCTGCCCAAAATTAAAAGACATTGTGTCAAAAATAGAACCAACTTTCATTTTTTTAAGCAAGGCAGCCAGATAGTAACTGAACAGACTAAATAACCCTAAAATATATTAAAATTCATTTTAAAATGAAATGGATGCTTTAGAACAAACAGAAAATCTCACATCCCAACAAAGAGTCCTCTCCATCCAGATCTGTATAGCTGGATTTACTGCAGAGGAAAACATGTTCTACCCTCCATCCTAACTTCCTGTTGGGAGTGCACACCCATCATCCTGACCACAGTTTTCTCTAAAAGAAAAGCTGGATGCCCCAGCAGGAAAGCACTATAAAATGCTTCAAACACTCCAAAATTTTGAAGATTTGTTTCCACATCTAGTTCAAAATACAATATATAAAAGCTAAAAAAATATATTGCCTAATTTACCTTTATATTTTCCTGTCACAGAAATTACATTTAGTGTCTGAATAATTTCTATTCACATTGTATTTAATTTAGGCCTGAGCAGATGGATTTACATGGAATACATTTTCTACAAAACAGCAGCTGAGAAGATTTAAATAGCAGTTAGCACCTAAATTCAGAGAGACACTAGACAAGTGTCTAAAAATGCTTAAAAGGCATCAGTATCTTGTTCATATTGAGTTCAATATGAGTTATGTATCTAAACATTCAAACATCTAGAAAGGCTTTACAAAAGGACCTACTGCATTTCAGGGCAGCTACGCATCTTTGTAAATCTCTTTTTTTCTATATATGTTGTAATAAATCCTCCCAAACATGAAAGTCCTTAACTTGCCATGGTTTTCCTCACATAAGTGAGCATAATTTTTGTTAATTTATGAAAAATGTTAACTGAAATTTAGAACTTAGCCATTTTCCTTTTTCTCTGCTTTATTCCCTGGGCAATCACATTTATTTTGAGTCATGGTTTAAGTCTAAGCCAGCTGAAACCCGGAAACCTACTGAGGAAGAGAATTCAATTAAAAAAACAACAACAACAACAAAAAAAACCCTTGTTACAGTAAAGAAATAATGAATCCTAGAGTACTTTATTCATAATATTAGTAGCAATGAAATCATCTTCAACTGTAGCTGGAAATCACTGAAGCATCACAACCACAATTTTCTGTATCAGAGATTCAGTCCTCAATACCATAAGGCTACCAAGAAAGCTATATAGTAATAACATGTAAGAAAAATAACTGAGGATGTTTAGCTGGTTCTTTTAGGGGCATATCTGATCAGATTCTGTTAACATTTAGTATTCAGTATAGTATTGAACATACTGATCTCCACTGATTCCACAAAAAAATCCCTTCCTTTCCCTCGCCATCTCAAAACAAGTAACCCTGAATGTATTAGTGATGACATCAAAAGCCATTCTGATGTGTGGTAAGCAATACCTTTGAGAAATGAACATTACATTCTAAATCTGTAAGAAGCACATGTTATATTTTTTTATTATAATGTTAACCTTGTACTAGTCTCACTTTTATTATTTCTTTCTTGAATGTGCCATAAATAAGTCAGACGTAACTGAATATATTGTCCTTGTATCCCATCTTACTTACTACATTAAGCTTGGTTTGGCTTCCACTGGTCATAAGATCTTCCTCTGATACTTTACTAAAATTCTCCAGATAATGGTCTGATAGTGTATGAGACAGATCTTCAAAAGAGTATTCCTTTTCTTGGCACAATTTGATTTCATCTAAGAGCTTTGATAATTCTCCAGTCACAGCTTCACCTTTAAAAACAGACACACCATTAGTCAGTAATTAGAATACTGGGGTAATTTACACCTAAAAAGGAAATGCACATTCTTTAAACTTTATTGAGTATCTGTTATTTTCCATACCTTATCTTCTAAACAATGATCTTCATGCACCATTCTCTGCTCAAAAATAATGGCATCTTGTTCCAGGCTGGGAATTTGCTAGAGGCAATCTACATACTTCTGCATTGCCCTATACCTTGAATTTAATTAGGATGAATATATACTTACCCTTTCTATGTTTTCTAAACCTGAAAATTTATAGAAATAACAACTATCCAAGAATGTGAAATTAATCCAGGAAAGGAAAGTTTCTACAAACATACAAAATCAATATCCCATACCCTGCATCTGGTTCATGTCTGCTGCTGCAGTTAATTAATTCACAATATAAGCTCCTTAAACCGTGACTAAGAATGCACATCTACCCCATCAGAGCAGCTATGCTTTATGAATAATTCTTGCTGACTCTCCCAGGATTAAATGGAATGGTGGAAGAATATACTGGGCAAATCCTACATGTTTAAAACATGCCTCCCTACAGCAGTCTATCAGAAACCCACATTTAGTGCATTCTGCAAGGCTTCCACAGACTGAAAAGCTACTCATTATGATCAGCCACATTGGGTTCTGATTACGTACTGTGTGTGTGTTACACAGCTACCTTTAGTAATAGCCATGAAAAATGAAAAAGCCAAGGGTTTCCAGGAGCAAGTAAGAAACCCCTCTTTCTAACTAGGTTTACAACAGTCATACTGGTGGAAACTGCAGTGCTTAGACTTGATAAAATACAGATGCTTTCATGTTACTCCATCTTTGGAAATAAAATGCTGAAAAGGAAAAACATAGTGAGCATACTAAGCTCAGCATACATAAAACAGACTTAAGTACACTCACATAACTGAAGAATCCATTGATAAAACTGTATCTGCTTGGTCTAGAGCTCTGTTTGTTTACATTTTTTTTCATAGTTACTGTTTGCTACGCTAAGTAAACACAAATACTCAAAAATATATTTTAAGTATAACCATGGCCAGTTATTACCAAAATTTTCAGAGACAAGAATATAAGTTTTTAATTAAAAAGTGTTTGCTTTTTAAAATCTAACAATTTTTGCATTCAAAACTCCTGCTACTCTTAGTCAATGGTAGCTTTACATAAAACTTGTAAATTAAGCAAAATTATAATCAAGTTTATTTATATTCTTCTCTTTAATTAGAAAATTAAAATTATTCCAGATTAATATTATAACTAAAAATTTGAAGTAAAAGACCTAAATACAAAAAACTATTCTACAATCATGATACAGTGTATTATAAAGAAACAGAAGTACTGTTTGCTACAGAACTATGTTCATGTCCCCAGTCCCACATTCTCCTACACATGGCCTGCAGTATTTCTTACTGGGCAAGAATGAGTTCTGTGTTACAAAGCTGGACTGACTTTGGTAAGAGTGCACTAGTTAACTGGCTGATTGCCGCCAGAACACATAAAAGACAGATTTTGCCTATTTCTTTCAGGGCAGGTACTAATTAGGGTCTTTCACCTCTATCCAGCTCCCTATTTTCATGAAAGTCATGGAAAGGTAACTGATACTGCTATCCCTCTTCCAAAGCTGGTTTAAATTATCTGAAACTATATTGTCAGTGAATGGCAGACAGATGGACGGTAAGCACAATCAAGTATGATTTCTTTTCTTTTGTTTCAGATTACACAATAGACAAGCAAAAGCCAGCTAGCATGCTTTACATTATTTATGCCTTGCAAGAGGAAATAAGGAATGTGAGATCATAACTTTACTGTTAAGAAGTAAAACATATTTTAAAAATACTTGCTACTTAATTTCAGGACAGACATTTCTATTGCATATGGCAGTTGGCTTCACAATCCTGCTAATCTCAAAGGAACTATTTATCTTCACACACCACATATGTGTAAAGTATTTCAGTGGGAAATATTATTGGAACTACAGCATTTGTTCACTATCACCATGAAGATCATAATCTGACACGCATCAGGAAGTTTCATTCTCTCATGATTAAAAACTCTCCCAGTGAACATGTTAAAGAAAAAAAGAGCATGTTACAAAAACAAAATAAAACACACAAACAACAACAAAAAAAACTCCAACAAACACAAAAAAAAACTACCAAGCAAAAGAACACCAAAACTCACAAAACAAAACCAATGACAGGCTTAGTTATTTGCCAGCAGTCAATTACATTCACTCTGGATGATTACTGAAGGCAGAAGTCAGGTTTGGTTCTACAGGGGGATGATTTTCATGAAAGATAACACACTCAGAAAATGTCCTGTTTTAGTGGCTGTGCTTTGGAAATGGTGAATCAGAACATAAAATGAAAGCACCTGCACACAGGTGACTGCCAGAGTGTACAAAAACTGTGTTAGAAGATGAATGGAAGAACAGTACGTTTGTGACCTTTGAAAGAGGCTGCCAAATGTAAAACAATTGGTAGATGCACTCATAGGGAAAGATGAAGTAAATTCAATTTTTAATCTGAATGCAAACAATACCTGTAGAGTATTTCAACATACTTAGTATTTTTGTTTTACTTGATTATGAAATGGATAAGGTCAGATAAATTTAAATTATTTAAGATCAAACAATGCAGTATATTGTAATCCATTAGTGACTTGTCCTTCCTGAAAATACAGTTCCTTGCTTTTCTGTACGACATAGATTACAGTGTATGTAGTCATGATAGGTGATTCATGGTAGGAAAAAAGATACCTGATATCAATAACTTTCTTAATTTTTTCCCACTTTGTAAGTTTGTATGAATGTTAACATTAAAGAGAAATTCAGTACAGTTTTTGCATTCCCAGAGTACATGTATTTACTTTTAGCCTTTGGAGACGAAGGAACTTCCGGGGACAAAACGCAAGACTGATGTTCTGCACATTCCAGTGGGCGTTCCTCTGAAATACTTGCATTTCCTGTTTCCATATATTCTGCAAGTTAAAGATACAAATACACTTAAAAGACTGAAATAAGGGGGTTTATTTCAATCAAAAGTATATTTGCTATTTCGTTTTTCATTAAAGACTTGTCAATTTTTTAATATTGCAACCCAGTAATTATTCATAAACACTGCTGCAAGGCAATCATTTGTTGAATGTACTGTCAAACACTAAAATGGCCAGCCCTCTAATCTGTGGAAACTGCTACAGAAATCTCATTGTAAGGGTAATGAGTTGAGACTATACCTGTATTTTTCTTGTGTCCTCGAAATATCAACATACATGTTCTATTACATTATAACAGTTAAAGAAGACTTTTATTCTAAGTTTGTGGAGAATTTTTTATCAAGATATTCAGGATGTTCACAATACATACAAACATTGATATTGTTAAGGAAGCCAAATACTCTGCTTGCAGCACAGATCTAGTACATAAGAGAAAATTTTTTTAAAAAAAGCAATTCTGAAAATTTAGTTTAAAATAGCAGTCTAAAAAGCAGTGTGCAAAAATGTCTGTTTTTTCTCATTAAAACGTCCTTTGCCCCACATCCACAACAATACTTATAAAGACAGGAAAACATGAAATAACGAATGTGCTAAACCTCAATTTCATTACTGTTATTTTCTTATAAATATCTACATTATTTTCATGTGCTTTTCTACACAAGCTACCTCAATGGAAGACCAAAACCTTAATGACTTGCAGTGCAATAATAAATTAGAAATTAATTTATGCAATAGTGGGACTTTTTTTCCCCAGCAGAATAACTGGTTCTCAGTTTTGGCAGTTATTGCATCTGCATTTTCTTGAGTTTACAAAATTGTTTAAATAATTTCATTCTGATACTGATAACAACCACAATAGCATATGTTGCAACACACACAGCAGCAAAGTACAATAACATCTTCCATCAATATCACACTGAAGGACTAAGGAGTTTCTGGGAAGTGAAATCTCCCTGATTTAATTTCTACAGTCTACAATGCACTTGTTTAGCTTACTGTTATTCATGATTAAATAACAAATCCCAAAACCCAAATACAATCTGTGATAAAATAGACATCTGAGAAATTGAAATTGGAAATGGAATTAGAACAGCATGCAGTTTCAAAATGCTTTGTAGATTGTTGGGGTATTTAAAGTAACAGTATGATTTGAAAGTGTCATATATTAAGTTTGATGGCTGGCAATGGTCCCTGACATAATCTGTCATAAATTTCTTCACATGAAAATGGGTACTTTATTTTGTGTTTTTGTGTCTGTGGGGAGCAAAGATGAGCTGTTAGAGACCATGAGAAAACTAGCATCATGACAAAATGCTCTGGAATGTTTTCCAGCTCTGTCAGCAATAGTATTTGTCAAGTTAATGTGCAAGATGGAGAAGAGAGAAAAAGGAAGCCAGATCCAAAGAAAACTAAAAGAAAAAAGGAATTCATGTCTGAAAAATGTTTGCTTGGTAATTATGGAACTGTCCAAAAGGAAATGCAATTCTATCAGGTGAATGTTACAATTATTAGATTACTACAGCTATAATTAGGAGAGGAAGTGAAGGAGATATTGTGAAGAACTACAAGCTTGATGTCACATAATCATAGAAGACTGTGGTTTTAAAATAATTCTCTATTTTTGTTCTTTGTCAGTCCCCACTTCAAGACCAATGCACTTACCTGCTGGGGGCTAGTTCTGAGGAGGAAATTCCAAGTTCAACATATGTCTTAAATACTTACTTTAAAAAATGCAGAGTTCCTTCCAGAAAACCTTTACAACTGGCTCACATAAGGTGTGGTACAAAAGCTTTACAACAGGCTAGCAGCATACCAATACTGTGAGGGTAAAATGAAACTCTGAAACTTGAAACTTTCTGTGGGACTTCTACTTCTAACTTGGTTTTATATTATTGAAAATTCCACCAAATACATACGAGACAAAGACAGGGCCTGAGTTTAAAGAGGCTTATAGTCTAGATGAATGTATACTTACCCATAATACTATCAGAGATTGAGACACAAAACAGGTGATCTGTATCAAGAGCCAAAGGAAAAACACACAAACACACTGGATGCTTTCACCAGCAGCTGCATTCTATTCACCTGCAGCTGGCTAGGAATCCATCTTCAAAACCTGCCCAAACTTACCCACTGCTGGGTGCTTCAGAGACTACTCAGGGTGGATCATTTTTCTCAAAGCAAAAAGATAATTCAGAACAAAGCTAAGCTTAGTGACTTATACCACATCATGACCAGAACAGTGTCCTCATCTGTGATTTCACACAACTTTAGAGGAAAACCTATCATTCCTACTATAACGTAGAGTAAAGGCTGTTTAAGATACAACCTGTCATAACAGGAAGAATGGACTATTTTACTTCTGTAAAAGTAAGTACTACTTCAGCTTACCCAGAATGGACTCTACAGCTCAGTGTAAAGTGAGGACTACTACAGCTCTTAATACTAAAGAGTTCAAAAAACTTTGACTTAGTAGGACTCTTTTCTGTAGTTACCAGATTTTGTCAAAGCCGCACTCAACCGAAATTGGGTCCTGTGCACAAAAACTAATACCGTAAAAGTGGTCACACAGCAGTGGAAATAAGGACAGCAGAGAATACAACCCAAGAAGGGAACAAGCTCTGGGAAGTTTAAACAGCTGGAACTCCAGCTTTCTTAGTTTCTGTAATACCAATTAGGCCAAAGCCAAACAGATGGGAAAGACTAAACATAGAAGCAGAGAAACACAGCTGCCTCTCTAGCATGAAGAGAGCATGGCCCAGCTCAGCTAGAGCTGCTCCTGAACTTCCAAGGAGTATAAAAGCAGAACTTGCTTTAACTTCAGCTCCTCAGATCCTGAATTCTCAGTGAGGTGGTAGGGTTAAGAGTTTAGTGGTGTCTACAAACCTTGGCTTTTAGAGTAATGGTTATATTCACCTCAGAAAGCTTTTTATTTTAAGGGAAAATAAAAATTCCACACAACTTCTTTTAATCATTATTTTCCTTTAAATTAAGTATAAGTTCCTTTCTTTTGTTTTTATACCCTACTTCAACCATGCCATGGGGTAGATACATACAGAGTTCTTCGTAGAACAATTTTTCCCTAGGGACACCAAAAGGCTCTTTAAAAAAGTCAAAAAGGCCAAATTTGATCAGAATAAAAATATGAACACTCACCTTTTTAAACAGAAGACTCTCCAAGTAACTAGATCAGAGAAATAAAACTTCTATAGAAACCATTCCCCTCCATAGCCAATAACCCTGCGGAGAGGTGAGCACCCCACTGCTTCACTCCACATCTTCCTGAAGGGCAGCAATCTTCAGAAAACCCTCTGCTCTCCCTAAGACCCTTCCAGAACCTGTCTGAGGATTCTGCAGCTCCATTGAGTCCTGCCCCAGTCTAGAAGCTCTCAAAAAGCTCCTCCCAAAACAGCTCACTTGCTCCCTTGGGAAGAAGTCCACCTGAGGCTTCGTGACCCAATTCTTCTTCTCTTTTCAGCAGCTGCAGTAGCAGGAAACTGACTGGTAACTGCCACTGTCAGGTGTGCTAAGAGGAGAGGTGAGCTGAGATGGAGGCTAGTTCACTTCAGTTTCCTAAATTTCAGAGGACAATTTCTAAATTATTCACGTTTAACTGAATCCCAGAGAAAGCTGAAGTCAATAGATGTTTTTGTGTATGTGTTCAGGGAAGATAACAGAAACAAGTACTGAAGTACTCCTATGATAGTGAAATAGGTAAGGGTGCAGCCAAACTTTCAGTCTCAACAACAGCAGTCAGATTAATCTATGGAGGCAGTTAATGCTCTACAGGCTTTGCACAAGAACCTACAGAAGAAGCTGAAAAGTCCCCATAAAAACAAACCAAAATTAACAAAAAAAACCCCAACAAAACAAAAACAAAACCAAAAAATCACAACAACAACAACAACACCCCCCAAAAAAACCCACCAAACCTTTTGCAATGAAGGGGAATTGAGATCCCAATTATTTTCATCCCACACAGCTGTAATTAAATCCTTGACTGAAAACCTATTCCATTCTTCCAGTGAGGCTGGCCTCCCGCACTCAAGGGACTGGAAGATCTACTTGGCCAAAGAAAGAGCAGGAGAGAGAGTGAGACTACATTAAAAAAAAAAAAAAA
>VWZS01009505.1:1723227-1746155 GCA_013397075.1 Rhabdornis inornatus
AAAGACCAGTGCTAATGACACCAAAGCTATTTAAGCAGAGAGGAATAGAAGGAATAGAAAGGAGCTCTGGTTCTGCAGCTGCTTATGCACTTTCCATTTATGAATAATTTGGTACCAGGTACAAACAATGTTAGGTTCCAAAGCAGCTTCAGCAGAAGAGAGGAGACAGTTTTCCATTGCATCTTCCTCCATCATGTCTATACAACAGCATTTACTGGGGCTCATGCCATTTTTCATCTGTTTATCTACTATCTCCTTTGTTTCATAATAATGAGAATTATGCTTCCAGAAATAGTAAAAGAGCAAGACTGCATTTTTCATCTGTTTATCTACTATCTCCTTTGTTTCATAATAATGAGAATTATGCTTCCAGAAATAGTAAAAGAGTAAGATTGCAACAGAGAGCATAGAGAGCTGTGGAGAAAGAGTTGAAAGATGGTACAGCTCACACCTGCGTCACATTCACATGTGCTAAAACTAAAACACAGCTGGTTGGTTTAATTTTAGGCCTACTAGCCTTGGCAACATCCCTTTTATCTCCAATGCCTAATTATAAAAGCCCTAAGTGCCAGTACTGTTAACTGCTTCAGCACTGAGTGCTGTTGTTCCACTGCACTCATGAAATGCATCCATTTACTGGCCTGGCTTGGCACAGTATCCTAATTCTCCCATCTTCCAGTACACAGTAATAGCATATACAGCTATTTCTTCCTTACTAAGTTAAGAATCCAAACCCTAATAAGTATTTTTAAGTGAGTTCAGTGCTACTCACACCTAATGAAGACACAGAAAATGATGTGACATATACAAAAGACATAGAAGTAAAATCTGAACTGTCATTTTAATTAATTCCAACTATAATTAACAGTAAAAAAACTTTTCATGTTGCTCTTTAAAATGATCTTCTAATTTATTTTCCTTCTATCAGATAATGTACCAACATTTTAAAAAAGATGACAGACTTTGCAAACACAAAACAAATGTTTTTGCAGAAACTTCCATTACTCTTTTCTCAGGATAGTAAGAAAAAATGTAAAATAAGGATCACAAGAATGCTAATAACACTTCTAAAACCTCATGGGCAAAAAATCTTGTTTCTTTAAACCTACAATCTGTAAAAAGTAGTTTTCTAAATATTCCTTAAAAGAGGGAGAACAATTTCTATCCAGAGTTCTTAAATTCTGGGAGGGCATTTACTCACAGGTGGCTACCAGCCCTGTTGGGTTTAGTATCAGCTCATGGGATTTAGTGCTACTACCTCCATTAACTGCTGCTAAACACAGAAATTAATTTTATCTCTTTCAAAGAAGTTTCTTATAAACATCCCCAAAGCCAACTCATTTTCTTTCTAAACATGTCTTTCAACTCTCTTATCCCTCTGCATAACAGGCCACCAGTAATACCAGTCACATTATTTCCTCGTCCATTTCTGCCAGTCTGTTCATATGCATCTTCCAGCTTTTGTTTTATATTTTGAAAGCTAATGTTTTGTGGCAGGGACAAATACTAAGCTATGTTAATACTATAAACTGTAAAGTGACAGAACAGTGCAAGGGGGAACCAGTAAAAATTAATGAGACTGCTTGGTGATAAAATCTTAGTCTATCCTGGCAACAAGGTGAAAGAACAAATTAATGCCACTATGCCTGCATAAAGCACAAAATTAGCAAGAAACTTTAAAAATCTGGCCAGTAATTGTCTGACATAATTAATTTAATTTCTATTTCCTATAAGTCTACATGAAAGAGCCGTGTAAGTTGCTCTAGACAACCTTCTGAAGACAGCAGCCTTAATGGGAATGTATTTGGAAGCCACTAAATCTCTCTTAGTAACTGCCCTTTCATGAAATTCATTAGGCACTGAAGTCAAACTCAATTATATACATTCAGGTCTCCAAAAATCCCAGTGCTTCACTGATTTTTTAGGTACAATAGGATAAATACCCACACTTTAGTGAACAGTATACTCAGCTGTCTTTTTAGAGGAGGGTAGGTCAACTGTATCATCAGTAGCACTAGCACTGAATCCTGCCACTCCTAATTTTTTCAACTTCAGCTTACAGTTCAAACTTTGATGGATAAAGATTCAGTAAATATCTTGCCGATGAAAAAGAATCTATGAAAGTTCCCCAAGTGAGTTCTGAGGGAGATCCTCAGGTTTTCTTAAGAGTCAGAATGGCATCTTTGTAACCATTTTTCATTCTTGCATATCACTTCTGATTATAGGCAGAGAGCAAAAATAAACAGCTGCTCATTACAAGACAGTTTCATCACACTAATAAGAGCTGAAACTATTAAGCCGTCATTTTTCTATACTTCAAAGCACACTTTTGAAAAAGACTGCATTCCAAAGAAACAAAAAGGATTGAAATTAATATATTTCTTTTTCTCTGTGTGTGTGGTAAAGACTGAGGGCAGGTACTAATCCATCAACACAAGAAACTCATGAGAGGGGGCTGGGTACTTTATTATTGATAAAGCAAGATTACTTTGAAAAACATGGGGGTTGCATGGGGTTGAGACTACAAGGTTATCACACTTAGGAGAAAACGGAACAATAAAGAGGTAGTAAAATCGAAATTAGTTTAGTTGGTGATGGGATTTTATGACAAATCTTAGATTAATACCTGAAGGATGATTGATTTGGATGTCTAAGAAAGTGGGAGCTCTGATTGACACTTTTCTTGCCACTGAAGAAGTTCCAGTACAACATTAACCCTCTTTACCTCTACATGATAGTATGTTCATGCTGCAGCTCTGTGAGGACTTAAAGGTTGAAGTTTGAGTGTGACTCAAATTAGAAACTCCCTTTTGCTGCCAGGGGAAGCCCTACGTCCCCTCACACATCTCTTCCCCCCTACTTTTCAACGCACATTTCTGCCAGTTACCTGGGGCAGAGGTAACTCTGAGACCTGAATCACACAGGAGGCAAGCTAATTAAAACTACAGAAAGTATATTTATAGATTTCTAATATTATTTCTCATTATTTTCTATATATAATAAATATATATTTTGTATTCTACCAGTTCGTGAACTGAATTGCGTCACTTTGAAGTCTCATGTAAATGGGGAATATGTAAGGGAACTGTGTAGGTGGAAGTAGCGGAGGAGGAAGAGGGGAAGTGAGGGAAAAGGCAAAGGAAAATGGGAAGAAGGGAGAGAGGGAGACCTCAAGGCAAGCTGTTAACTGGTTCAGCTCTAACATGAATCCACTCCTTACAGGAATACCTCTCCTACAGCCTCAAAATTTTCATTACATTTATAGGAGCTTTGTATCTTTAGTCCATTGTCTTACTGGAAGACTTTACAGAAGCTGGTCAAATAGTTTGGAAGTTACTTAGAAAACAAATGACACAGTATGGCCACATGGCCTCATTTTCTCTAGGAAATGTTCTTATAAAATACAGTTATGGGGGAGCCTGAACATGAGCTAGTTCATGTGTATAACCAACGCTGAAGTGATTAAAAAGGCTTATTTAATGGTGGGAATAATCAATACAGATGAAGACGCAGCACTGATACCTACATGGACCTCCTCTGTGAAATGCACTTAATGAAAGGCTAATCTGAAAGCGCAGGGAACAAATTCCATAAAAGAGAAGAAATTATGTCTAATACTAAGTTATGTTCTAGTTCATGTTTCATCACTTTACTACCATCTTCTAGAGTAAAAGATTGAAATAAACAATGAACTTCCATCAACCTTACACCATGAAAGTAAGGTGGGGAATGAGAACAAATGCATGTACGAAAAATTGTATTATTTCTCCTATAATAACAAGAAATGCTGCCTGCTTTATTATTTTTTTTTAGTTTAAGGAAAATGAAAAAAATATAATGAAATGTTTGAAAAATTGTCGTCATTTTTCAGTCATTTAGTTGCTATTTTTGAAAAAATCAAGCATTTCAATTGTAAGTTATCATTACAATTTAATGGAGCTGCTATTGAAATATTACAGTATGTCATGGTGTAATGAAGAATGTAAAAAGACTAAGTATAAGTGACACACCATGCTAATGTCAGTGGCCCACAAAAAAATAAAGGATTTACACTGAAATTCAGCTATTGGACAACTTCTTTTCGTTCAAACAGTCTTTTTAAATCAAAAGACTGCTCCTCTGTGTAATGAAACATTGAAAGAGTAGAAATTACTATATACAATAATATTTCTTTACTGTCTCTAACAAATGTAGAATTGAATATGGCTTACCTTGAAGAAGAGATGCAATTTGGAGAGACTGCTGGGATGGATGCTCTTTAAGTATATCCAAAACCGTTCTACCCAAACTGTCCTTTATGTTGGTATCAATTCCTGAAAAAGAAATGGATCTGTGGTAGAATATTTAACCCTAAATGATTCAGATTACAAATGTGTTATATCAGACTGAACTATCCGACAAATTGAAAGCAAGTGGTTTTACAACTGCACTACAGCTGAAGTACAGGATACATTTCTGTTTAAAGCTTGAGTAGCCTACAATTCACATGCTGACATGGACGAGTTTTATGTTTCTGTATGTCATGGAGATATAAAGTAACCAAATTTGGTATTATTTTAGCAAATTGCTCCTAAGGAAAAGGCATCCTGAAAAGGATATTTTGTAAAATCGAGAAATTATCTGAATGTTTTTCCTACATTTCTTTCCAAACTGCTTTAATTCATTGGGAACTTTCTAGTCCATAGTACCAGTATGTGTTTTGGGAGCAAGACTGAAAAAGTTTTTATCTTTATGTTAATAAATTTGTACTTTGTGGCAACATTTTCAAAATTCATGCCATGAATAGACTGAAATATCCTTGTGTAGTATATGTGCACTATGAACAGCCACAGGATTTCCTCACAGACTGTCCATTCTGCTAACAAAGTAATGGTTTGGCTTAAACTGTCGATTAAGTTTGAGGCTTGCCCTGAATCAGAACCTGTTGTACATGGTACTGCATGACTCTCTACCTTTGCCTTGTAGGAGCTTCCTTGGAAATTCTGCCTTATGGTAGAATGCTCAAGTTGTATTTCAGTTCAGGTGTGCTTTCATAAAAAGTAAAGGTATGAAATGTACTAGCAAACAAAGCGAAATTCTTCTCAGGACACCAAACAGAGCAAAACAGAGGAAGCAGGATTTAGAAGGATTTTCTGAAAGCATTCCCCAGAAAAGGCTGCAATTACAGTAATTTCCTAACCCAATGGACAGCTTCCTAATTTGTTTTGTGAGAAACACAAAATTTTCTCACTGAAAACAAACACAAAATACTACTGATCTATTTAGCAGTGGCAGTTGACTTTCAGAGGCCAGGCATACCAACTCACATCTTTCCTTTGTAGTAGCTACTTATAACATCTTCTGACTCTTTTTGAAGCAGAACTAGAAAAAAGGGGATTGTTAGGTACAAAAGGCAGAAGGTGGGGAATATTGCAGAAGTGCAGAGCATTTGGGGTTGAAGGAGTTCACAGCGAAGATTCTACTCCACTGTCTTGATTGTATGCTGGTAGAGGCTGTAACATGTATTAATCTGAAAAAGGTGGGCTTTTTCTGTGGTCTAAAGGGCTTCCTATATTTATGTGATGTTCTCCAGTTCCTTTTTTAGAAAATAAAAAGGTTCTGCCTTTTTGAGGACAGGTGAAGATCCCCTTCAGCCTCCTTCTTTTTCATCCAAACAGAAAAGAAACTTGGAAGGAGCATTTCTTTTTCTGAAAACAGGTCTGAGATCAGGGATACACTAGTTGAGGTTCAGATGAAGAGCTGTGATCAGGATGTATCTTCTTTTGCAATATATAAGTAACACCACAAGAACTGATAATAAAGACCATGAGATCCCTCAGTGTAACGGAAGTTCACAGATCTGCAAGAAATTATTTCTAAATCTTTTCATTCTCATTGGTCTTACCATTTATCTGAGAAGAGAGTTGTCTAGATGAGTAATTTACCTACACTAATTCTGAAACATTATGCAGCAGATGGGTTGTTTGGACTTTATATCTCTTTTCTTCTTTTCTTTCAGGACAAATGCAATTCTTAGAGACACAGTGCTTTCCCTTTTCTTCACAGGAACTCAATTTATCCAGGAAATGAAGAAGCAAGCAGAATGGTGTGTTTGCTATGAATAGCTAACTGAAGGAAATAAATGTGAACATGAATCTTCTGGTCTCTACATCAAAGAATATTCTTGGCTGCCTTTCAGAGCAAATAACAAAATTTTATGTAGCCATTTTGTTCTCATAATACATTTATTCTCAGAATACAGTGGCATACATTGAGTCATATATGGAATTTCTGAGTCTGAACATCACCTTTGTTCTCTGTGTATAGCAATTTCTTATTCTAAAAGAACACTGTTTTAATGAGAAGTACACGTGATTAGATTTGCAACGATAAAGATAAAAGTAACTTTGATAAAGATAAAAGTAATTTGTATAACCAAAACTTAGAGACTTACACCAGATTAAGAAAAGTAAGGGCATTTGTTCAGTGTTTCCTGTAAATCAGATTTACCTGTTTCAAGCAAAATGCGTACTACCTCCACCTTTCCAAATAGGGCTGCTTCATGTAGGGCACTCCCTTTTTCTGTCTAGAAAAGAAATATCGTGACATTTGAAATACCAATTAATCTTTCTGTAAAGAATACACTTCGAAAATAAGTATTTCTTTTTTTTCCCCTCTATTTTGCCTACACATAAAAAACATTGAATGGGTGAGAATAAATACTAGAATACAAGATTTTTTATTATTATTCAAGACAAAAACCAAAGATGCTGTCAGTTCTACTATAAAATTAATAATTATATAAGAAAATATAGTAGAGATGTAATACAGCTCCCTGTTAACAAGCCTGCATTTGTGTAAAATTTCTAGACTCCTATTACAGGCAGTGAAAATCTAGTCAACACCATCAGTGGAGCACAGCTCTTCAGCAGAGTCAGAAAGTTTACATGTGGATATCTACAACTAGATGTTTTAATGTGAAACTGGACCACACTCTAGAAGGTCAATGCAGTTATATGGTAAGAGATGCCCTAGGATATCCTGGTGTCCAGCTGCTGGTCCAGTTGATGTTCACATTTGATCTGCCTCACATCTGCCCCATACAGATGCCTTGGATACCCTAAGGCACCCCCAACAGCTTTACATGCCTATGCTTATGTCATTTAAATTCTACCTTAGATGTCTGTGAACTTGATTTTGCAGATTATTTTGACACAAAATTCTTTGTGAGCAGACTTTTGCTCAAGTAAAATTCACACTGCAGAAAAATACACTATCTCTCTTAACAAGCTACTTTTCTTAGTATTTTATACTGCTGTTACTGTAAAATCTGAATTCCATCCAATAGCATTAGCTAGAGCACTACTAGATCTCACTGAGTATCTGACTTACCTCCTTTTTCTTTGATAGCAAATTAGATTTTAAGATTTATTTGTGGAAAATGTTAAAAGTTTTACTTCTTGAATTTGTTTTTTCCACACTTCATGCAAGTCATATTTACTATGGTAGAAAGACCTTAAAGATACACACATACAAAACCCAATTCTGAAATAGAATAATAATTAATTATTAATTAGTTGTGTCAGAATGCATCAGAGTTACATCAATGCAATGATAGGATATTTAGAAGTAATCAGAGATCCTGAGATAGGATGTGAGCACAGTAGTCTACGTATGTCCTACTAATGCTTATTACATGGAGGTATGAAGTAGAGCATGCCCAATGACATCTACATCCTGCATACCACTTATACTAACAGTGTAACAAAGAGGAGAAGGAAGTCAGTAAGGGAATATACATACGAAACATGTATCTCAAAACAACTTCTAATATTTCCATTTTCTGAAGCAATCCAGTTGAACATTCCCAGATTTATTTGGAACAAGAAGACTAAATATTCAGATTTACTTAGAGATGGTTTCAGAATCCTTTACTCAAACAATATCTTCAGGATATTTCTAGTTAATGCAATTGACTTCAAAATGGGATGACTCTGCAATGACAGTGCAACCACAAGGGTACACACAGATTAATGTGCAGCTCAGAAATTTCTGGGAATGAGAAAAGGTCTCAGAAAAGTCACTGGAAGTTATAGTTCTGATTACTGAAAGAGTCTTGACATCAGCAATCTTGAAAAAGCCTATTATCCTCGTGGTGTCATATGGCATTTCCTTTGGACTGATCACTTACTGGCATGACTATTGGGTGGGCCTGGTACTATTAAGATAGAGTTCTCTGTCAGTGAGGAGTGTTGACCGCAGGTCAAGGGAGGTGGCTCCCCTTCTGTTCACTACTGCTGGGTCCAAACCTGAAATGCTCTGTTCAGTTTTAGGCTCCCCAGCACAAGATGGAGATGGAGCTACTATACAGAGACACTAAAATCGTTAAGAGATTGGAGCATCTCTTCTATGAGGAAAGGCAGAGAGAGCTGGGACAGTTTAGCCTAGACAAATGAAGGCTTACAGAGGATCTCATAAATGTGTACAAATATCTGAAGGGAGGGTATAAAGAAGTCTAAACTGAGCTCTGGTACTGGTACTGGTTGTCCAGGGAAGTTGTAGGGTCTCAAGATACTCAAAAGTTGTTTGGACATGATCCTGGGCAACTTATTCTATTGGATTCTGCTTGAAAATGGGGAGTTCAACCTGATGACCTCTGGAGTTCCCTTCCAACCTCAACCATGCTCTGATTCTGTCAGGGATAAGAATTAGTGATGTATACATCAACAATTAAATCCACAGAGGTTCAACTGTTAGAGGAAGCCAGAGGACTAAATTTTATTTCTATGAGATTGAACTGCAGAGATGAAAACCATTTGCACCTCGACTAAAATTGTAGATATCATTCTGTATTAATAAAGAAAATTGTTTAGCGGAAAAAAATGGACTACATTAGTGACAACAACTTTCTATTGCTGTAGCACGATCTGAGACTGAGAAAGATCAATGTTCCAGCTTTGAGGACAAGAAATAGGATCTATCCTCAGATTACCCAGTTAAAGGGTGAAAAAGATCCTGATATGATAATTCGGATGGGTAGCATTCTTTCTGTTCATCAGAATTCCCCACTGGAGGAAAGATAAGCAATATTTCCCTTGATGAAAGCACACATCTTGTAAGAAATTGAATTAAAACTAACACAAGAAGAGAAACTCCCTGTAGATGTGTAACGCAAACAAATCTACCTGGGGGCAACTTAAGAACCAGAAGATGCTACGCAGAAAGGGAGTACAGGAACTTAAGCCACCTTTACACATGTAATTCATAGAGTTGGGAGAGGAACCCAAACTTAAATGCCATTTTTTTCCTTGTATACTTTCTTGCTTCTTAGTCTATTCTACCATGATATCTCCTGTCATATCAGAACATGATCCTAAAATTCTTTACAGACATTGCACACTGCCCTGTATTCTAGGGCAGTCTATGCTTTATAACTCTGAGCTATCAGACAATACTAATGAATGTCACATCCCAGAAATGGGATATATATTATGAACTATTTGTTCAAGAGAGAAATTTAAAAGGCACACCATATAAACAGTGCAAGGATCTGTACACTATAAAGGTGATTTTTTGAACAACAGGGGAAACACCACCATGAAATGAACTAAAATCTCTGAGAATATGGAGATTGAAAAAACACTTGTAAGATGCAGACATGTAATCCTGCGTAAGATGTCATGGAGATGAATACTGACACAAATCTTAAAAGCCCCAGGCAGGATTTCACGGTAATAGTGAATAACTAACAAGTGAATCAGATCCCTCGACCCAAAAACTATCCGGAAGGCAGAAATGTCCTTGTTACCAGACAGTTCAGTTACCAAACTCTGCTTTAACTTAGAGAGAATGCTGAAACTCAGGATGAACAGGGCCAAGAGAAATTCAGACTGGCTGAGTAGATGTATCTCTCTTCGTAAATGTACATGTGGCTTACTACTTGAAGATAGAAGTTCAGAATGTTTTTTTTTTCCTGTGCAATAGTGTTCACACAAATTGTGAGGATTAAAAACTATAGTTGCAAATAATTTCTATATATTATTTAATATGTGCTAGAACTTTTAGGTAGATCTTTTTCACTTATAACAGTGCATTTGTGCACTAATATATTATTCTTGTCTATACTACAGCAAGTAAGCTTAAGATTTATAGACAATTTTCAGTGCTTTACTTCCTGAAGCTTTCATTGCCTTGGATCATATTTTCCTGGCAAAGTAAACACTACCATTATATTTGGAAAGTCTTTTCCAGGGATACTTAATACAAAAACTACTGGCAATTTTTCATTAACAAAGTGAGATAAAGTCTGCTTGAGTTTGCACCAATGGATAATATATTGATTCTCTGGCATAAGTTTTCTGTATACGAAATACAGAGAACTAGAGCAAAAATTGTGCTAAACATACAATAAAACAGTCCCTGCCCCCGCCTACTACTAAATACAGGTACAATGTCACAGCTGGACACATAAACCAAGTCAGGAGAGGAGGACATTGTCAAAAGGCACGCCAGAATACCCAAGTCAACTTGGCGTACAATTTGCAGGCTCACAGAGAAGCATCAAGGGTTTTAATAATTACAGATTTTCTTTTAATCATGTAGATTTTCAAGAGCTTGTAATTAGGTCACTTGTCTAGTCCTTATTCATAGGCAGTTTGCTATAGTTCTGACAGGGATTTCAGACAGAATCTGAAGGACAGAATGGTAGCTTTGCAAACTGATTCATGGAATATCCTCCATATAGAGTGAGAGCAAAAAGGGAGAGGCACAGCTTTTTGCAGAACTACCAGTGATAAGCAGTGGAAATTGCCATCATTATTGGAACAGACAGGGAAGGCAAATAGGGGTAGATGAAAGTTGGATAAACAGAAGGGGCCAAGATTTTAGAATATTTATAGTTATTAAACTACTGTTTACATGAACCATTCTGAACTGTGCAGTATCTCAGTTTACTGAAGGCCCAAAATCTATCACTCAACCAAAACCTGTGTATTTTTCATATGTTGCAATTTAAATGAAATCTTCAAAACATAAAGAGATGAAGCAGATTTGTATTGCCCACTCCTAAATAATTCCATATTGAAGGATATTGGATAAACCTGGGAAATAAAGAAAATGTGTGATTAATTAAATAAAAAATTAAATACTGTTTTTTTTAATAGTCCAAATTTTTGCTGTGATTAAAAGTGCTCAGGGAGTACAGAAGAGAAAGATAAGATGGCTAAAGTAAATCTCCCATTTAAACAAATACATCTTTACAATTACAGAGTGATACAAGACAGGCTACTCCTATTATAATCTCTAAACATTCTGAGATGTTTTTACTGGTGATAAACTGAATTTATTTAACACGTTTAAATGCATACAAAATTGTTTACCACATAAGATTTTACTTTGTAAATTTTTCTTTCCCAATCAGTGATGCAGATCAATTTAATTAATAACAAAATGGTTTAGTTTTAAGTGACAGGCTGATATTTTGTGTTCTCCTCAGTTTAATAAGCTGCCAGTAATCATCAACAGAATTTTTCAGAGGCTATAGAAGTAATAAGTTAGCAGTAGGTACACAGCCAAATTACCAATATGCTAAGATGCTGAATGAAAAGGAACATATTGATAGAGAATATGTATACCAGCAAGAAAATAAATAAATGATATTTCCTTATGGCAAACAGGACAAAACCAGAAGGAACAAGATAACCTAGTGCAAAAATTAAAAAAAAAACAAAACAAAACAAACAACCGTGCTGCTGAATAACTACCCCCCCAAAAATATAAGAATATAAATAATTTAAATGCAATTAGAATAAAAATTAATCTTAAAACAAGTAAGCCCTATAATTTTAGTTTAGATGCCAAAGAGATCACCATTACCAAAACAATCTTTCATTTCTTAAAAGATTGAAAAAAAAAAGCAGCCACTGTATTTTTTAAAGACCAATGAAAAACTTTTAGTATGAGTATAGATAAAAATGGCTTAGGAGAATTCACAGTAGTGCTAAAATTATCTAGATTACATAAGAGGAAGAACACATTTTATAAAAACATTGTGTAATATTTTGCCCTCATGTAACCATCAATTTGTAAGTTGCCATGACAGAGACTATTTTCCTTCAATTATTCTATTTCTTAAATATCAATTCAGGCGTCAGTTTCTTTTTGAATTTTTCCTCATTCATTTGCTAGAGATAAAAGAGAAATTACACATTCAGAAATATGCACTTGAAAGTTCTATGCTGCTGTAGCATTAAACTTTTCTAAATTACTGAAGATATAGTAATAGCAAAGGAAATATTTAAAAATGAGCTGCTTATATTAACCTTTGCAAGTGTGTCTCTAGTAAAGAAAATCAAAATCAAATCAAATTGAAAGCTTGATGGGTGGCAAATTCACAAGCAGACAAATCACACAAAAGTTTTCCAGTTTAAAACAGTTTGAAGCAAGTACCAACACTAACTCAAGACATGCAAGAAATAATAAAAGTAGTAAAACAATTTTACCACATTTTCCTTTGGAAGGCACTTGAGAATATCCACTTTTAATCTTAAAATACACTAATATTTTCTGATTTGCTTTGTTGTTGTTTTTTTTAAATCTATATTTTCTTCCCCGCACTTCACATTACTTTTCTCAAAAGTTGAAAAACATGATCTTGATGGAAATATCCAGAAATAAAAGTGTATGGAATCCAGGTCCAATCTTTCTATATAAAAGGGAATTTTGTGCATAAATGAGTTTGATTAAATGCACCTAAAGCTTAAAATTAATATAAATTCTAATCAAAGTTTAGTCAAAGTTCACAGATTCACAGAATTTTCTGAGCTGGAAGTGATCCAGAAGGATCAAGTCCAACTCTTAAGTGAATGGCCCATACAGGGATTGAACCCACAACTTTGGTGTTTGTATCAGCAGGCTCTAACCAACTGCTAAGTGGTAGAGAATGTCTGAATGTGACTCTAAAGTAGATGTAACTATGGTTGCTTGCTTGCTTGCTTGATCTGAAAATAGATATAAACCTGAAACGAAGCATAATTCAAAGCATATTTTATACAGTGAAAGAGAGAGATAGCAAGGAAGTTACTTCACATATGAATATTAAATGCACTCTACAACAAACACAGTGCCATCAATCAAATCAAGAGAAATCATAAGACTGAGGCAACATTTCAGAGCACATAACAGAATCCAGCCCTCTGTAGTTAAAAGGCCTGGACACCTTCCAGTACAAAGAACTGAACATAAAATTCGCTGCTGCTGTACCTTGTGTCTCTTCACATCTATGTCTATTTTATTTAAAATTACCCCTTTAACATCATTATAACTTACTGTGCATAAAACTAGATGCACCAAACAGCTGACAGTTTGGAGTCAGTAGCTGTGAGAGTGTATTGCTATAGAATTTTCTCTTAGAGTTATACAAGTATTTAGAAATGCAGAAAATAAAAATTGTTATTACTTAGTAACTTGAGTTTAGAATGGAATAATTAGAGGAAAATGAGCTTTCAGCAAAACACTGTTTTAGATTGTTGTGACCATGAAGGGCCATAGCTTTAGAAAATCAGCTTATGACCTCTACAGCCCCTGGTGTAGAAAATATACTTACATACACTTATGTGAATGGTTGATTTGATTTGTGTATCTACATGTCTCAAGACAATATTAAAACTTTAAAGCTTTGAATATATGTATATTTTGTGAGTTATCCCTTTTAACACATTGTTTGAGTTGTAATAAATAAAGCTGTATTATACATCACCCTGCAGCATTTCTAACAAAGTAAATGCAAGTGTATTTTAAAGAAAACAATGTAAGAAGTCATTTAATTTAAATCATAGTCTAATGATAAGGGAAGGGAAGGGAAGGGAAGGGAAGGGATTACACACTAACTTGGCAGCTGACATCCATTCCAGCCTCCAGAAGCACCTGTACAACAGCTTTGTGGCCATTACGAGCAGCAAGATGCAAAGGAGTGTGTTTTCTTGTATTACAGTTCATCAGATTTGGATATGCTTTGATGATCATTTTTACAACACGCAGACGTCCATAAAGCGCTGCCAGATCCAGAGGAGTTTCCAGTTTGTTGTTTCTTATTGTGGGGTCTGTCAGCTCTTCTAGCAGAACAGCAACAACTTCTGAATGACCATACTGAGCTGCACAATGCAGTGCTGTTTCATTTTCATTGTTCTGTTAAAAAAACCCAAAAGCTTCAGAAATTCATGTTTAAACCACAATAGAAATGCTCAGCTTCTATAAATGGCCTCTGTGAGATCACTACAGAGGCAGGGTTTGTAATATAACATATGGTAATTTATGTTAAATGCTTCAAAATTACTCCACTGAAATTTTAATAATAACACATTAATACTTCAGCTTGTGGCTCTCAAGCAGATGAGCTCCCTATGTGTCTACATTGCTCCCAATCCATTTTAACAACATGCCCCTCAAAACTATGTAGCTCATGATATGCCAAAATCTGTAACCTTCTTTGATTCAACTGTTCTTGAAATTATGATTGAGTCCTTCTCCTAAAAATACTCTGACAATGAAGTATCTCTTCTTGATTTTGCTGGTTTTGTACCATAGCAGTTTGTTATTAGAGAAATGGAATTATGGAGGAAAACTGTGCAGTGCAAATGTATCAGGCACAAGGTTAGTTTCATGTATCACTATAAAAAGTTACTATCCAGACAACAATTAAAACTTGGAAGAAGACAAAATAGCACCTATAGAAAGACTTAGCAAATCACTTATGCAGTTGGTCTTCTCAGGACTCCAGAGAGAGGTAGGTATGTGTTTTAAGGCATTTGAGTATGTGTATGCTGTGGACTGAACAGGTTTTTGCTTTATAAAGCAATGCCCCCAAGTATTTCCCAAAACATTACTCAATAAACTTAGTAATAAATATTGAGAATAAGCATTATATTTTTAATTGTTTTCTTCCAGTTCTGTCTGTATACTTGCAATGCCAAAGAGACAACTTCAGGCAAATAGGAAGGAAATAGTTCATTGAGCTCTCTGAATTCTATATGTCACCTATATTATTAATATATCATATGTAGACTTGACAAAGCTTTAAAATACACTAGACTCTATAAACTGCAGAAGTATGTACATTGAATGCCTCTTCTGATAAATAATTTATAAAATGTTGTGACAGTTTATGAATGTTGCAAAAGTACAAAACCAAGAAGATAATGTGCTATATATAAAATTTAAAATTAATGTAAATTCAGGAAAGATACTAAAGAAGGGTAGAGATATCATTCTAAAGAAAGAGAAAATGATAAATCTGAATCCACAGTTCTATTTCTCAAGGAGCCAGCTGAAGAAAGTTCAGGAGACAGAGAAATGAAAATAGAGAAAAAACAATTGTCCTTTGAAAGACAGAAAGAGACAGAGATTCAGAGAAATGAGGCTTTGGACTTTTACTCAAAACTAGCTAGGATAAGAATATCCATGTTGCACAGTAAAAATTAGAAAGGAGGAAAAGGTAAGATCTGGTTTTTTGGTAATGATGTTTCTAATTCTGTAACCAAGAACTCAACTCTTGGGTTTGTAGTTTGAACAACATTGCTGTCCTTTTCATCTCTTCTTGCAATCTACGATGATTCAGATGAACTTGGGAAACCAAAGAGACAGATCAATACATTCAGGTAAATCAATGCTGCAGTCAAACTCATGGGGTGTCTGCAACACCACACCAGATTTGAGACTGGAATATGTTTCCTGCTAAACTGCAACACAGAGGCTGGAGAAGATCCAGGCGGAAAGTGAGAAGCTTCCACTGGCAGACATGGCTTGATAACTAGTAAGTATTTAAATCATTGTGCATTATTCAGACCACCATGTGGGCTTTCTTCATTATATAGATGTGAAATTCAGATTAAAATATATATGCTTTCACAATATTACATTGTTTCAATGTTCTATCAACCACCTGAAACAAGCTTTTTGTGCTGTAGTGACTTCTAATATATCGTAATTTTTACCTACAGTTACTGTATCTATAAATCCAATGGAAATAGTTACACAAATAAGTTATATGTATAACTATATTGACATTCTGTGAGGTAAATAACAAAATACATGTTTACAGTTGTAGCTATCTGTCCAATATCTTCTTATATCTGAGAGTTTTTTCAAGAACTTACGGAAGTACTAATTGCACTATTTTGAATCTTGTGCCAATGATATAATATTGTAGTTTAAACGTATTCTGATTAAATTTTTGAATAAACATAAAAATTAAATTTGCTATGGCCCTTTTCTCAAAATTGGATAGACAGATATAGACATATGGAGATCAAACTGTCCAAGTCGCTGCTTCTGAGCAGCAAACTAGAATTTGCTCCCTCTGGATAAAGAATATCCAGCTGAATTTTCACACAAAGGCATATTGAAAGGAAAAGTACATTTTAAAACAGCCTGGTGCACAAAAGCAAACTAACAAAATGTTATTATTTTCAGATTTATATGGTTGGATATTTTTCTATGGTTTTTATTTGCCAAATAAAAGCCGTATTTCTGTTCATATCCAATCAAACTGATACAAAATTATAAAGAGCTATGTATCACTGAGATAAAGCAGAAGAATCCAGCCTGGGCAAACATGATAATTAAATTACCTACATATATGCACTTAGAACAGGCATTGTACATATTGTGTTATCAGAGCTGAGAGGAACTACCTAATTAAAACTTGATAATAAAACATTCTTCCTTCTTCAAAATGTAAATTAATCAATTCAATTTAGGTAGAGAGAACAAAATTATTTTTAACTTTCAAAGAGTAAATTAAAACTTATTTAACTGCCCTCTATGTTTATCTACTTTGACAATTTAGTATTACTTACATAAAATAAATCAGCTTAGAAGGGAGAGGAGAGGAGAGGAGAGGAGAGGAGAGGAGGGGAGGGAGAGGAGAGGAGAGGAGAGAGATTTTAACATAGTTTCTCTTCATATCTCTAAAGCCATATACTGTTTTGAAGCAATATTTTAAAGATGTGACAAAATTCTTCACAAAATTAGTAATGATTTAGTGCTGTTGTCCATATTTTCAGTTCCAAGCATAAACAATTGTTTCTGGAGTACAGAAAGTTTATGTGTTAACAGTCATTGCAATGAGCAGGTAATCTGCTTTAAAATATCTGCATACAAATTACCATTCTGTAAGTAGAGCTTCAAATTTGATATCCAAGGGCTAAATAATACATCTAGTGCTGAAGAAAAAGACTAGAATCCTTGTAGAAATTTCAGATACTTCATGATATGTTAGCAACTACAAGACAGTTTCTATGACTGAATGGTTCCAGTAAAAGAAATATCAAGAAATATGAACCAAGTAAAGACACACAAAATGTCTGGTAAAAAGAGCAGACCAATATTATTCAAACAGAGTATTTAAAATTCTCTAATATCCATAATTAATAATATTTTTGCCAAGTAGTTACTCTTATGGTCCAAAGGACCTTGTTCAGAAATAAGGAAAGCATTCTATGATTCAGCTTTTAACCTTTTAAAAATTTTCTTCATTATTTGTTACAAGTGTCTTTTCATGGGCATAATCCTGACCTTTTGTAGCCTTTCTCTGAATCTCTTCTCTTCCACGTACAGCCAGAACTCAGGCTGGTGTGGCTGCAAACTGAACTGTGCCTTCACAGCCCTACATCTCATCAGTATTTTCAGGCTGTGCTACATCATTTAGCTGCTAAGGATGTGTGCCACTGCAAAATGTACAACATATCTTGCAGTCTATTCATTAGAGGGCAGATTAGCAAATACATCATAGAGACAGTTATTGTAGCTTGGCAGTCTGATAGTGAAGAAGTACAGGAAGTATCAAGAGAATGAATGGCTACCATGAATATTATATAGGCCCTGGTGAAGCCACTATTAAACTGTGGGTAAAATTCAGGACATTTATTGCACAGCGCTTTATTTTTTTTTTTTTTTTTTTTTTTTTTTTGCCAAGCAAGCTTTTAATCTCCTAAAAGTCTATGCAAGTACTGTACAAGCAATAATGACTCAAGTAGTGATTTAACAGACCTTTCCAAAGGATGCTCAACTTCTTTTTCTATCCAAGTGTTTTGATGCTGAACTTGAAAAAGGAGACTTCATAAATCACTGGGCCATTTTTTTGTCACATAATCCCAATGTAAAGTAAGTGAACAAGACATTTGTTATGAAAAGGTTTTGCTACTTTCTCAGTTATGAAAAGAGAATTTAAGTTTAAATTAAAGAAGGAGGGAACAATGGGAGATTTTGGAAACATCTATCTATATGCTGAATATACTCAAAAGTAGTCAACTAGAGGAAAAACAATACAAAAATAAGACTTTAATAACTAAATAATTAAATAGAGAAAAAAGGAGCAAAAGAATATATGCAAGACAGAGAAAGGAATGACCTCAGGATGGTCTTACTTTATGTATTAAATCAGGAAGACAGTTTCCTGAGAAGTTCCACCAATATGTTAATAATTCTGAAAAAATAAAGGAAGTCTGCAAAATACTCAGCATGAATCAAAATCAGATCTACTGACTTCCCATTGAAATTCACTTTTACTTATGTAAGTACTATAAAAAAATAACGTAATAGAGTTGATTTTTTTCCAGTTTATTGTTGCAATTGGCTTAAATCAGAAAGGTTGCGTGTGCACTTTTTTTTCTTCTAAAGAAAGTAGAGTAATAGTAAGGGAAACTCTGAGATTCATCCACTAGTCTCAAATTGAGGGATAAAATCAAATGCAGAATTTGAAAAATATTGTGTTTTCAAGCTCTTTTGGAAGTGATTTTAACTTCTGGAAGTCCCTGAGGTGTCGCTGAGAGAAGCATATAGTGTCTGTGTTTCATTTGGATGATTTGGAGAAGCTAGCAAATATGTTAAAATTTAAGTATTTATATCATATGAATGCATCCTGAACTCTTTTTCTTCATATTTCAAATAATTGTTAGAAGAATAGCTTTAAAGAAATGTGGGTGGGGTTTGTGGCAATTACAATTTGATGCGCAGGCAAATTTTACAGTACACTAAATCCATAAAAATTTCAGAAGTGTTCAATTTACATTTTTCCTGTAAATTTTTCACAATTCATATTCTGTGTATCTATATTTGAATATAATTTATTTTATTCATATTTAACAATACATATTTATATTTATCCCTGATATTATTCACATTTTTTCCTGAAGAAAACCCAAACACTACATACTGACCTGTATGTGGCTGTTATTTATTAACCATTTATTCACAGATTAGGATTTGTTATTGATTATGCAATTTTATAATTAATGTTGCCACAATAAATGTTTTAGTTATCCAGATATCCTTAGATAAATAAACATATAAGTAGTTTGATTGTTAACCGCAAAACTTTTTATTGTACTTGGTATTATCAATTAACAAATCTTGATCTCATACTATCTGAATTCAGTTTATAATTTACGTAATTTTAAATCTTCATCAATGAAGTTAAACACATTTTTGCAATGTCACCATATTTTGTGATTTAAAACATACAATATACCTGTCAACTAAGATCCTACATTAAACATTGATGGAATTCTTCTTACGTAATTGTTATGCTGTAATCGTTCTCTGTGTGTAGAGTTGCCAGTCTGCATTCCACCACCTCCATAATATAATTTTCATTTAACTGTTTGTCTTTTTACTGTTTGTTCCAATTTTATGTAATAGGAACAGCAGGGGGCATTCAGAGCTTTAGATGCTGGATATGGTTGGATATGATGCTATGATGCTACTTAACTGCATTTTGAAAGTGTAGAATGCAGTACGATCAATTTACAATGCACCATATAAAATCCATTATTTCACGTAATATACATTTATGCATCACGAACTTGTCATTTATTTCTTTGTTCAGTCATCCATTGCTTTCACATAAGATTTTAGAAGCATTTCTTTCACACATAATTTCAATCAGATAGGTGAAAACAAAAATGCATTACAATTTATTGCAATAATTTTTTAAACAAAATTATTTTCTTAAAACGCGAACAATCACGTCTTAATGTGATCCTTTCAAAAACAAACAAAAAAANATACATTTATGCATCACGAACTTGTCATTTATTTCTTTGTTCAGTCATCCATTGCTTTCACATAAGATTTTAGAAGCATTTCTTTCACACATAATTTCAATCAGATAGGTGAAAACAAAAATGCATTACAATTTATTGCAATAATTTTTTAAACAAAATTATTTTCTTAAAACGCGAACAATCACGTCTTAATGTGATCCTTTCAAAAACAAACAAAAAACCACAACAAAAACAGAGGAAAAAAGTCTGACTTGAGTGCACTATTTGCTGTGGTGAAAAAGTGTAATGAAAAATGGCTGTCCTTATCTAACTCAGGAAGAAAAGTAGTCCAGGATTTCTTAAAAGCCATATCTTTAGCTCCAGAGAGAAGTTATGAGAGCTTTGAGGAGTCACCTGCCTTAGAGAGCCTATCTGGAAATAAGCAAAAGTCTCAGAATCCTACAGGCTCATATGAATGTACAACAGGTGTTAGGGTGAGGATGCATCTTAGGTGTTATTTGAGGATACGTGGGTAGAGGTGGCTCTATAACAACACATTTCCCTCTTGCTGGGATACAGAGAATATTCTCCTGCATAGAGTGCTAATTAGCAGGGGAAAGCAGGTGCCAGCAAAGTAGTTCACGTACTGAACCTGGCCATTGTCTAGAGCAGAACATCAAAGAATTTACAAGGTCAGAAGAAGTCTGTATGCATGAGTTTAACTTCAAAGTTTAATATGATCAGGACTCCCTTAAAAGACTTAAGATGCAACATTTCTTGTAAGGATTGTTCACATGTTTTCTATTATAAGGTTTTTGAGTTAAATGCATAAATGGGAAGACATCTGAGGATCTTTTCTGAATCAGTGGTGTATAGAAGTACCAACTGTATCACTGCTTATTTGCTCCAGTGAGCAAACCAGATACAGCACACCTAATCAAGTTTGACAATATTCTTGAAATCTGGAGGTATTTGTGGGACTGGGGAGAAGTAGGTTTGAATTTACATCTCTCTTTCCGATCTTACTGAAATATCTTTTTCACTTTTGCCCCCTCTGAAGTTCCTACGCAGCTTCCAGTATCCTGCCAGGAGAATATACGTAATGTCTTCAAGCAAATGCGTGACACACAATCCAATAGTTGCTTTTTGTTTTGTTGTATAAATAAAACTGAAAAAAAACTCTCCTCGACAAAAGGTAATCCCACAGTTCAACTGGTTTCATCCTACATAAAACAGCTGATGAGAATGAGCAAGTTGGAGAATTGTGCTAATATGAAACTGAAATCACATAAGTTTTGAGTTTCATTTTTTTCTTGAATGCGTCAGAGTATTACAGGATTTCCCAGGAGACTGTCACATGGACATATTTTATATACTTTATTTTCCTATATTTCCTGCACTAATACTTGATATTCATGTCCCAGTTATTGTATGGATTCCAACTGCTAGGTATATAACGTCAGATATCAAACAGGTTACATCTCACACTGGTTGTTTGTAATCTAGGTCTCACATTTCTTATCTTCTCACAGTTTGCCTACTGGCCACACCAATGTAGGCACTGAGAGAACAATTAATTTGTTAGATTGCACTTTGCCATTTGAGGTGCTGTGGGGTGCCAGGTGGTACCATACCTGGACTTCATCACCCACTCCACTAGGACCTGGAAATTCTGAGCACCCTCTGTCACACTCAGGCTCATGAAGATGTCTCAGTTACTGCAGGGCCTCAGAAGGTATTGCATTTCTGTGTTTGGACACTTGAATCCTCCTTTTAGTCACCTGAATAGCCCTGTTGGCTCCTGTGATTACACAGACCAGACCTCTGTGGAACCAAAAGGCACACATACAGGCAATGTAGACATTATAGCTTAGGAATTGGGAACTGACTCCCACCTTCACAACTCCCACCAACTCTCTGACTACCCTGGCAAATGCAATTGCTTAATGGTTACTATCTGTATTTCACAGCCTACTTCCAGTTTTTAAGCAGCTCAGCCTAGATGATGCCAAATTTTAATCAGCATCTTTCTATTTCTAAATACTAATACTATAAATGGACAATGTATGAATATACAGAATAAAAACAGAAGGTGTACCATATGTTTGACAGCAGAATGCAACATGCTTATACTGCCCTTACACACTAATATCCTCATAAATTTTTCTTGGTCTTTTTATGTGTCCTTTTATGTGCTGCAAATGCGGCAGATCTGGTTTGTCATTTACCTCTGTATATATGATAATTAACTGTTAAAATATACCAAGGATATTAATTTTATCTCAAAGATTTTCAGGAACTTAGTATCTAATATAGTAAAAAATATATAAAGTTTGTGCAAATTTACAACCATACAGAAAAGATGCATAGTTAGAGTATGTCTTCATGTAATTTTTCCAAAACAAACAGAAGGTTTTTCCATACTTTTTAAATCTAATATTCTTTAGGTCAGTGCATCTCTGGAAGAAATGTATCTGATATGCTTAAAATGGAAGATTTTATCAATCTTGGAAAAGAAATTAATGAAACAATGGAAAACAGACTTTTAAAAAAAATTGTTGATAAATTGGTCAGACCTAAAGAATATGTGCTGGTTTTTTTTCTGATGACGCACATAAATATTTTTTATCACTTCACCTGTTCATTCACTCTGGAGTGTGATGGTCCATGATGGATAAGAATCTTCACAATATCTACATCTCCTCTCCAAGCAGCCAAGTGAATAGGAAAGTAACCTTTATTATCTGCTACATTAGTTGATGCTTCATACTGAAGTAATTTGAGAACTATATCCCTGGAAAACAGGAGGTAAATCTAAAAATCGACAGAAAGCCAATTTTATTAAGTTTTTACATGAACATATATATTGCCAATATTTTTATCCTGGAAAATAGAAAAAAAAACCAAGCT
>VWZS01009505.1:1750613-2012489 GCA_013397075.1 Rhabdornis inornatus
CCATAATATAATTTTCATTTAACTGTTTGTCTTTTTACTGTTTGTTCCAATTTTATGTAATAGGAACAGCAGGGGGCATTCAGAGCTTTAGATGCTGGATATGGTTGGATATGATGCTATGATGCTACTTAACTGCATTTTGAAAGTGTAGAATGCAGTACGATCAATTTACAATGCACCATATAAAATCCATTATTTCACGTAATATACATTTATGCATCACGAACTTGTCATTTATTTCTTTGTTCAGTCATCCATTGCTTTCACATAAGATTTTAGAAGCATTTCTTTCACACATAATTTCAATCAGATAGGTGAAAACAAAAATGCATTACAATTTATTGCAATAATTTTTTAAACAAAATTATTTTCTTAAAACGCGAACAATCACGTCTTAATGTGATCCTTTCAAAAACAAACAAAAAACCACAACAAAAACAGAGGAAAAAAGTCTGACTTGAGTGCACTATTTGCTGTGGTGAAAAAGTGTAATGAAAAATGGCTGTCCTTATCTAACTCAGGAAGAAAAGTAGTCCAGGATTTCTTAAAAGCCATATCTTTAGCTCCAGAGAGAAGTTATGAGAGCTTTGAGGAGTCACCTGCCTTAGAGAGCCTATCTGGAAATAAGCAAAAGTCTCAGAATCCTACAGGCTCATATGAATGTACAACAGGTGTTAGGGTGAGGATGCATCTTAGGTGTTATTTGAGGATACGTGGGTAGAGGTGGCTCTATAACAACACATTTCCCTCTTGCTGGGATACAGAGAATATTCTCCTGCATAGAGTGCTAATTAGCAGGGGAAAGCAGGTGCCAGCAAAGTAGTTCACGTACTGAACCTGGCCATTGTCTAGAGCAGAACATCAAAGAATTTACAAGGTCAGAAGAAGTCTGTATGCATGAGTTTAACTTCAAAGTTTAATATGATCAGGACTCCCTTAAAAGACTTAAGATGCAACATTTCTTGTAAGGATTGTTCACATGTTTTCTATTATAAGGTTTTTGAGTTAAATGCATAAATGGGAAGACATCTGAGGATCTTTTCTGAATCAGTGGTGTATAGAAGTACCAACTGTATCACTGCTTATTTGCTCCAGTGAGCAAACCAGATACAGCACACCTAATCAAGTTTGACAATATTCTTGAAATCTGGAGGTATTGGTGGGACTGGGGAGAAGTAGGTTTGAATTTACATCTCTCTTTCCGATCTTACTGAAATATCTTTTTCACTTTTGCCCCCTCTGAAGTTCCTACGCAGCTTCCAGTATCCTGCCAGGAGAATATACGTAATGTCTTCAAGCAAATGCGTGACACACAATCCAATAGTTGCTTTTTGTTTTGTTGTATAAATAAAACTGAAAAAAAACTCTCCTCGACAAAAGGTAATCCCACAGTTCAACTGGTTTCATCCTACATAAAACAGCTGATGAGAATGAGCAAGTTGGAGAATTGTGCTAATATGAAACTGAAATCACATAAGTTTTGAGTTTCATTTTTTTCTTGAATGCGTCAGAGTATTACAGGATTTCCCAGGAGACTGTCACATGGACATATTTTATATACTTTATTTTCCTATATTTCCTGCACTAATACTTGATATTCATGTCCCAGTTATTGTATGGATTCCAACTGCTAGGTATATAACGTCAGATATCAAACAGGTTACATCTCACACTGGTTGTTTGTAATCTAGGTCTCACATTTCTTATCTTCTCACAGTTTGCCTACTGGCCACACCAATGTAGGCACTGAGAGAACAATTAATTTGTTAGATTGCACTTTGCCATTTGAGGTGCTGTGGGGTGCCAGGTGGTACCATACCTGGACTTCATCACCCACTCCACTAGGACCTGGAAATTCTGAGCACCCTCTGTCACACTCAGGCTCATGAAGATGTCTCAGTTACTGCAGGGCCTCAGAAGGTATTGCATTTCTGTGTTTGGACACTTGAATCCTCCTTTTAGTCACCTGAATAGCCCTGTTGGCTCCTGTGATTACACAGACCAGACCTCTGTGGAACCAAAAGGCACACATACAGGCAATGTAGACATTATAGCTTAGGAATTGGGAACTGACTCCCACCTTCACAACTCCCACCAACTCTCTGACTACCCTGGCAAATGCAATTGCTTAATGGTTACTATCTGTATTTCACAGCCTACTTCCAGTTTTTAAGCAGCTCAGCCTAGATGATGCCAAATTTTAATCAGCATCTTTCTATTTCTAAATACTAATACTATAAATGGACAATGTATGAATATACAGAATAAAAACAGAAGGTGTACCATATGTTTGACAGCAGAATGCAACATGCTTATACTGCCCTTACACACTAATATCCTCATAAATTTTTCTTGGTCTTTTTATGTGTCCTTTTATGTGCTGCAAATGCGGCAGATCTGGTTTGTCATTTACCTCTGTATATATGATAATTAACTGTTAAAATATACCAAGGATATTAATTTTATCTCAAAGATTTTCAGGAACTTAGTATCTAATATAGTAAAAAATATATAAAGTTTGTGCAAATTTACAACCATACAGAAAAGATGCATAGTTAGAGTATGTCTTCATGTAATTTTTCCAAAACAAACAGAAGGTTTTTCCATACTTTTTAAATCTAATATTCTTTAGGTCAGTGCATCTCTGGAAGAAATGTATCTGATATGCTTAAAATGGAAGATTTTATCAATCTTGGAAAAGAAATTAATGAAACAATGGAAAACAGACTTTTAAAAAAAATTGTTGATAAATTGGTCAGACCTAAAGAATATGTGCTGGTTTTTTTTCTGATGACGCACATAAATATTTTTTATCACTTCACCTGTTCATTCACTCTGGAGTGTGATGGTCCATGATGGATAAGAATCTTCACAATATCTACATCTCCTCTCCAAGCAGCCAAGTGAATAGGAAAGTAACCTTTATTATCTGCTACATTAGTTGATGCTTCATACTGAAGTAATTTGAGAACTATATCCCTGGAAAACAGGAGGTAAATCTAAAAATCGACAGAAAGCCAATTTTATTAAGTTTTTACATGAACATATATATTGCCAATATTTTTATCCTGGAAAATAGAAAAAAAAACCAAGCTTGTATTTCAAATGAAACAGCTACAAAAAGTGAAGACCAATAATTTATTAAAATGAAGTCGATGTAAAACATAGACAAAATTGTAATGATTCTTACTTCTTATAAATACCATCAACAATATTATCATCAGCTCTCTTAATCTGTTTCTTTCAATAGGATCACCTGGACATAGAATCATTTTTAGAATCTGCCTGTCCAGAACATGTGCATGTCCCTCAAAGCACCAAAGGCAGAGAAGTGCTCTTGTCCCTGTCACTGCTGAATTCTGGAGGTAGGATGACCGGAGGATAGCTTCATGGACACAATTCTTACCATAAGGCTTAAGTAATGGTTTTTACTCTTCTTTAAGGCATTATCTCAAAGATAGTTAGGAAACAATTTAATGATGATCTAGCTTGATATATGAAATACCTTCTTCTATGCATAACCTATATGAAATAACTGCTTTTATTTTTATTTCCCACATTCAGCTGCCTTGTAGCAGTGAGGGGAAAAGTTACTTATTATCATTTTAGTTCTCTCTATATTCCTTTTGGTACTTTTGGTGTGGCTTATCATACATTAAGTGAAAGATTAGCATAAGTTGGTGTATTGCATCCCTGATTTTTAAGCAGTCTCCTGTACTTAACTTCAAAAGCTAAACATAAAAACCAGCTGTGTGGTATGATAACATTACCAAGTATGTCAGAAAGTAAATATATTCTGTCTTGCTGCATTTGTAGTCTCATAGTTTGACACAGTGAGGCCTCATTAATTACTAAGCTCAGAGAATCTATGATCCAATGTGGGCAGTTCCATGCACAATTTTTACAAATATGGAAACACTGACTTACTGATTTGGCTCAAAACATCCGTGAGGGGAGGGAGCTCAATGTAGCCTATTTTATGACCAAAAATGACTACAAATTGACTACAAATTAAGAAAGAAGATAAATCTAAGGCAATTATTCTTCAAACCTTGATGGAACCTTATTTAATTGCATATTGAAAGAAAAGTGTAGTGAGTTATGAGGGAATATATCCAGGGCAAAAGAAACTCTCAGTTGACTTCAAAAGATACTCGAGTCATCACATCTAAGCTTTGAGGAAAATTTAAGCTGGATTTTGGTTACTTCTGATAAGGTCAAATACCATAAGAATAGCCGAGAAAGAGCAGCTCCACTACAGAAAGACTTCTGCTACACAAAAGGTTCCAGAAAAGTGAGTCCTGAGGGAAACATTTTAGTACACGTATGGTTTGAGAAACTTCCTATTAAATAATAGTTTTGCAGCAAATAGTCCAATGAGAGCTAGACACACAGCAGTTCCTTTGAAAGGAACACCAAACAAATGAAGCATAAATTGAACTAAGTGGAAGAAAATCAGTAGAAAAGCCTTGCACAGATGAAATCTATAGATAAAAACACACAAGAATTTTTGGGAAGAGTCTATTCCAAAATTTAAGCTACGAAACAGAGCATGCATCTCCTTCATCCTTCAAGAATGCCCTGACCCATCACACTTATCTGGGATGAGTCTTTTTCAGTGCTTTTGCAGAACTTTTTCATTTCGTACAAATACATTTCAGAGAGGAGGAGACTGAAAGTCCTTAGCCCAGTAACTTTACTGGGCTAAGTGAAATTACTTAGGGAGACTGAGATTCCAGTGCCTGCCCCAGATATGATTTAATTACTTGTATAAAGCAAAACAGTTTCCCAAGGAATGGAAACGATCCCAGAATAACCAAGGAGGATGGAATTCATCACATACAGTGATCAAGCAGGGATTTGAACAATGGTGTCCAACAAGTACCCCAGCCACAAATTCTTATGTTCTTACTTTTCTTGAAAAACTTTGAAATCTCTCAGGTTCAACCTAGTGTAAAGTGGGAAAAATTAAAATCTGATTAAAATCAGAAGTTTTTAAAGGACAGGAATTTCTCCTAAGTGGGAAGATTCTTGTGTCAAACAATTGTATGCCATTTTGATTTTTAGTATCAAGTTTGAAAACTCAACTAGAGTGTAAAGTAATTTATTTTTTATTTGTGATGACTAACAAAATTAGAACCACCAGGTGTCTGTCCAACTCTCTTGCTGGCCATGCTGCCATTGCAGCAGGATCAGTATAATGGTTTGGATAACAAGGCCTGAAACCCTCACGATTTATCACAAAATGCCTCATGATTCAGTTTACCTTGATATAACAAGGTATAATCGTGATGTCAGTTACTGCTACTTATCCTGCTGAGTGTAAGGGGTAATTGCAGCCAACATTGGACTTTTCAAAGGCTGCAGTTATATCTGCTGCTGCACATAAGTCCACATTTTTAAGTCCTCCCTGACCTCGGAAAAAGTTTGGTCAATACTGTGTCTGAAATCATCATTTGACTTTTGCATGTTTTTGGGATTTTATCCTTTTTATTACTAGGATTCACTTGTAACTTCTGATAGTTTCAGTTTATACAGCAATATTTTTAACTTACTGTGTAACTATTATTTTATTGCCAGTATTAAATACACTAAACCCAGTTTTCATCTATTTAAAACCAGCAATCTTTGCAAGCCAGTGCTTGGGGTTTGGTCAGTCAAAAATTAGCAATAGCAAAAGAAACAATCTATAAATCATGAATAATAATGTTGAGTTTAATAGACCATATTAAGAACTTAGACCTAATTTCACGGAAGTAAAAATATATTAATGGATGGTTCTGAAACTTCCTACACAGCTGAAACTCTGGAAAATGCACAATATCTAGTTCAAGAGTTTATATGTTTATTTAGAAAGAATATTCCATATTTGACAAAAGATTAATCCATCCTAAAGAAAATAGGCACCTGTCCAGAATACAACTGAAGACACATCCTAAAGTTTTAATTTCTCCATAGAAGGATGCAAAAGTTGTGCAATGAGTAAATTAAACACATAATAATGATATATTCCTGTGTTATTTTATGGACAGTCCAAAATCACATTAAAATTCATGCAAATCACTCTTAATTTCAACTGGGTTTGGATCAATTCCTTATCTCCCACAGAGGAGTTAACCAGAGCTTTATTTGAAAGTCAAGACTTTTTTTAGTGAAAATACCCTTTTTCTTTTCCTGCTTTCATGTGTATAATCACCAAATATTCTTTTCATGTTGCTTTTGCCTTGATAATGATTAATCTCTACTGTTCTTTGTTTCACAAAATTGCTTCCTGAAACGTTCACACTCTATATATGTGCACATACACACAGAAATATAACACAATATTTTCTGCTGTGATTTCCCAGCAATGAAAAGCAATAGAGCCAAGACTAGCAGTAACAATGATAAATTTCCCCAAAGCTGGGGAAGAATTTGGAAGAAGCAGTATAGAATCAATAGCTTTTAAACTTCATTTCCCATTTGTCATTACCACTTATTGATATTAATGACATTGTCAAAACATCTTATATTAATATATTCCACTGGAAAGAAGGCTCTTTTAATAAGCTCAGGTTTGCCAATTTTTGGTACAAATCTCAGAACTAAGCTATATTTTCTTGCATTACACAGTTGATTATCTTTCTACATAAACACTAAATATGAGGCACTTACTTGTGTCCATTTAAAGCTGCATGATGTAAAGCAGTATAACCTGAACTGTCAGTGCAGTTTATGTTTGGTCCTCGCCAGATGCTGCAAATAAAGCAAAATTGCGATGTTAATTTTTTGGCTTGGCAAGTACAGAAGTGTCAGAAATTTGATCTACAAATAATCTAAAGATCTCTGCAACAAGTGTGATTAAACTTTACAAGATGAATTACCTTGAAAGAAACCTAAAATAGAAAATGTCATAACGATATCAATATAATTTATTTATAAAAATAATTTTACACATCCATTTATATAAGAGTCATGAACTTTATGTAGGGCAAACTCAAAGACTAATGATAGAATAGTCATTTCAATTAGATCTGTTCTCCCTCCATTACTCTGGTAATTACACCGAGGTTATCATCTGATTTTGTACTACTTTTCCACAAGTATGTATTCATTGTCTTTAGGTCAGTTAGTCTAGAACCAAACAAACATCAGATTAGTGAGAACCAATCATATTGTTTCATGGGGCAGGAAATTTGATCCTTTTACTTAACTTGATATTTTAGCTCCCACTTTAGCTGATTATATTTTTAAAATAAATTAAATATACCTTTAAAAATAAATTAATTCAATTATGTTTTGTTATCTTTCTGTATTTTACAGTCAACTTCATTACATGTCCCGTTTAACCAGTTTCATGATCTATTACAGACTCTTCAAAAAACAGTAAAGGACATGTTTTGTTTCAAAGTGGAAAACACGGCTTCTAAGCTACCAAAACCAGACCCTGGAAAAAGGATAACAGAGGCATATTGAGAACCAGAAGGCTTCTTCATCTAACTGACCACATTTGAAACTGATTGTACCCTTTACAGAAGCAATTTACTCTTCTGTAACCGTTTTCAATCACCAGTATTAAAACTTCCAGAGCACAAAATTAAGAGTCCTGAATTACAGTTTGTTTTCTTTAGTTTCTAATACAGTGCTTAACAGTCATTGGCAAGCCATATTTCACTTCACTTCATACATCAGAATCAAGTGCTATAGTTTAAAAAAAATACTTTGAAGCTAATAAGTAAAAATAATTTTTCTTACTAACATTTTTATTTATCTACATCAGTAAAATAACGTTATGCTTAACATATGATTTTTAAGAATTATTTACTATTGAATCTGTATTTTATTACCTATAAAATNGTTATTTATATGGCAAAGACAAGATGTCTATCTATTAGAAGGAAAGAAGTCCTTATGTACTGATAAGGTACAACCTCTCATACTTTTGCATAGTGTTTATCAATTATTGTCTTATTTATTGAATTATATTTTCATACTTTTATACATACCAGCTTATAGAAGGATGAAGAAAACAAGAAGCGGTATAGAAAGTAAGATTTTATATATTACAAAAACAACAAAAAAAACCACACTACCATTCAGAACATAATTTACTCGGTTTTGATAGCTTGCTTGCTTTGACTTAGAGTTAGGATTTGTCTGTTGGTTGTTTTTTCAAAATGCAAGAATCTATGAGTTCATATACTGTTCATGATGTGCTAGGCATCATGAATTAAAAAGAATCAAAGAAAAACTAAAAACTAAAAAACTCCCACCAAAAGTCCCTAAGATAATCCTCATTTGTTCTCCACTAATTTTGTTCTTTAATACATTCACTAAATGAAACATTGTTGTACTTCCTGACTCTGGTCTTAGGAAATATTTTTTAAATGAAACTATACTGATTTAAGAAGAAAAGCCTCTGAAACTTTTATTAAAGAGTATATAAATGCACCTTGTGAAACTCCTCAGGACCTGCAGGCTGGGCAGCTGAGAGGCGAAGGACAAAAGACAATGAGGAAATGCTGACGACTCAGAGACACAAGACAGGATGGACAGACTGATCACTGTCAGCTCCCAAAGGATGCACAAAGACATGCTCACAATCACGGTGTGGTTATCAAACTGGAGAACACAGCAAACACCAGCAGGACGTGGCTGCAGGCAGCTCTCTTCCCTGGGGCCAGTGCGGAAATCCTCCCCGAGGAGGTCTGGCATTGTGACAGTATTGCAACATTATTTCCTACAAAAGGAATGCACGTCTAGTATATACATGGGATGTTTACGCTTCGATAACTGAGAATCAAATTCAAATTGGACAGTCTGAATATCTATTCTTACATCCTAAAACTCCCAGCTTCAGCTAAAGCTCTTCTCTTGCAATTAGAATACAGTGGGACAAAAGTCCAGTCATATATAAGCTCCATAAAAAGCATCTCACTTCAAACAAAAGCGGAGGAGAGATTGAGGAAAAACCTAAATACCCTTTCTTTAGTATCATAAACATATATGATATGTGAAATATCATTAAATATATTGATTTATCTGTGCATTAAAATATCTGTGAAAGCAACACTAAGGAGGATCTGGCAGAAAACAAATATCATTCAATCTCCAGAAAAGAATGTTTGTTGACAGAAAATTAGCAGCTCTTCAGAATACTGTTAATATTGAATGTTCTCAAAAACATATTTCTTCTAGTGCTTTGATGCAGTCAATTATCAAACTTCTTAATGTGGTATGCATTAGTAAGTTAGGAATCTGTTTTCCTATGTACATCAGTAAATTAAAACCTTCCCATTACTCAATGAAATTTTAAAAAGGAATTGAACCTACTTTTTGTGCAAAAAATTAGTTTTCATTCAATGGTAAATTACTACATGATTATCAATTAGTTTCTTCCATTACATCTTGCCAATGTAAGGCACAAAGAAACAGAAGTCTGCTATACTATTTACGTTATTGCTAAAAGCAGAAAGATCTCCTTCTTACACTCCTTCTCCTGCTCTCACTGTGGTCAAAGAATATTGACCTTATGAACTGATGTTAAATATTAATTGAAAATACTCCTTACTTAGTAAAAAAATTACTACTTTTTATTTATTTTTTTAATGTGCTTAAGTAGTTACATACAAAGAGTAGCATTTTAAAAGGAACATGAAAATGACAGATAAAAGAAAAAGATGGTTAGCTGAATGATTTCTTATTTTGCTATGCTTTTTGGAAAGAAATAATTGTGAAGTGGCTGTTTTTACACACCTATGAACAGAAAAGCAAGGAAATAAAAGCATTTTCTAGCTATTCATCACACAGACACTCTCCATCAACAGCACAAGAACGATGCTTGCAAGGTATGCATAATTTTTCCATCACATTTCTTCTCTGTACATATATCTGCCTTATATCATTCCATCATCATTATACTATTTAATGACTATGCAATTATACTTCTGCTCCTTATATGGTAGTTTTGCTAAGGTGAAAGGAAAATATTCTTGGCAAACAATGATAAGAATTTTTAAAAGCCTTAGAATGCTGCCTGATGACATGACATTATAAACTTCATCCTCCTTCCATCGATGTCAGTGGCAAACACTAAGCAGTTCAGATTTACACAGCCTCTTACTGTTCCTATGCTCCACAGAATAAATACATATTACAGGAATTTGTCTTGTTCTGAGTCAAAATCTTGCAAATTTTCCATGTTTATTGTTAATGTGACAGAAACACACTGACTCAAGTTTTTTGAGCACACAGCCAGGCTCTTCATCAGTGCTCTGCTATATTCACACGCATGTTCAATTGTGTAAACTCAGTTTATACAACGTACATGGACAATTTTACAGAGAATTTTGAAAATGCAAACTTCTACATAAAAGTATGTATCATCATTCAGACACATAATAATAATGTTACTTATTGTGAACAGCAGAAAAATAGCTAAATAGCTGCTATTCTCTATTTTATGTGCAAATACACCACATTGACTCTTGCTCTACTCAATAAAAACTCTTGGTCTAACCTATATAAATTAATACTGTTACTTATCAAATATAGAAATGTATCATTTTAGTAAATGGCATTTTTTTTCTTTCTATGGATTCCTCTTTGTTAGAATCCAGTGTTATGCCAAATACATTATCCTATTAAAATATATATTTCTTTCTCATGTATGGTTTTACCTGTTATGAACACTCCTTTGCAGAATTTGAGGTACATCTTCAGATGACTTCAAAGAAAATAAATTTAAATATTTGCCCTTCATAGCAGTGGAGATAAAACTCTTTTAGAAAATAATATTTTAAAGCCTAATAAATAATTGTGCATGCTAAAAAAAAATTTGAAAAATGTATTTCAGGATTAATTTCAAGCACATGCAGTTATAGGTATTAAACTGAAAAAAGAAGATGATATTTTGAGTAAGGCTACCTTTGATCTTCTTTCCAGTATCAAAAAAAACCCTGTTGCATGAAGAACTGAGAGCTAAAAATCTTAAATTGAAATATAATAATTTTTATTTTTTAAATTAAAATAAAGGGAATGGCAAATTTATTATCCATTCAATTAATATTTATTTTATGCTTAAAGCTTATTGTATATATAATTCCAATTAAGTGCTTTTGTTCAATCAGTGTGCAATGTGACTCAAAAACATTTCAATTTTGAATGTGCTTATTTCATGTGGATCCCTGCTGTTTAGTTGCCTCAATATAAATAATACAACAAAATTCATGATCAACTATCCATGGGATTAGTTGTTACTAATTGTTACTAGGTTTGAGGTCACTTGGTTTGTCTAAAGCAGCTTATTCCTCTTGCTTTCTTTAACCTTGATCTGTAGACAGTCTTGGCTTTAGTGTAAGTCTGCAAAACAGGAGAACTCCACCACACTGTTGTCTTATTTGCATATTGATTCTGTTCAACTCGTGATATCTATTTGATAGATCAGGTGCAGTAAATATTATGAGTTTGATTATTTAGTATACAACATTTACTCATTACTATACTTAGAGCCAGCTACAACAGTGGATAAGAAAAAGTTCTTTTTCCAAATGTGCAAACAGCAGGATCATCACTTGCAGTGATAACTCAAGCATGTAAGTAAAAACTGTAATTTAAGAAAACACGTAGAAGAAAGGATCATGTCCAACAACATAAGACTCAAAAAACAGTAACTTACCAGTAACTATTGTTTTTCAAGTTTTGTGAAATATCATTGCTAAATGAATGCTGACAGATTTAACAGACTACATCTACCCAGACTAAAATTTGGAGTAGGGTGGCAGCGTTTAAATTTATGCAAAATAACCTTAATGTCCAATAGATAACCTCATACAGTTGCTCAGTACCATTCTGGCTGCTACTGTATTTTTGGTTGGAGAATGATGAGACCTGTACCATCTTTAGTCCAACCTGCCATCCATAGCTTCTTCAGTGGAAAAAACTATGACTATGTTGATTATAAATGACTGAATTTCAGGGTGTGGCTGAGGAGAGGCAGAAAGCCAGACACATAGAGATACCTAAATCCTGGATATCCAGAATAGACTTAGCCATGATGGGTCTTACAGAGAGTCAATACGGCCTTATCCTTCGAATAACCTCAGGATAAAAGAAATGCAATTGAAAGAAAGGTTTTACAAAAGCCTATTTTGATAGAGTTAGGACTTAAGAAACAACTTTAAAGGAACTCCTGAGGTGAGAAATTATACAACCTGTATATGAGGACATTACAATTGTGAAGTACCCAAAGAATAGGCTGGAATAGTACTGGGATAATTGGAAATGATACAAATTCTTATTCACGTGTTAACTTACGTGACAAACAGCTCCCATTTACCCACAAAGGAGCACAAAAGGACAACAGAAAGTGGGAGAATCAAGTAATGCCCTAGCCTTGCTACTCTGTATCTCATCACAGAAGCATCACCAGTACATTAAAAGCCCATTTATGTGAGTCCAGCAAAGCACAACAGCACCACAGCAGGCAAAGACACACCTTGTTGGGGTCCCTCTCAAAACTGTGCTGTTAGAGCCTCCACTCCATTGCCTAGGAGTGACACACATCAACATGAAACAATGCTGGAGAACACTTCAAAATGAGACGCACCACTGTCTAGGGCTACAGGACATGTGGATTAAGATTTCCAATGGGAGGAACCTAAGGCAGGGAAAGGGGTGGATTTAGATGATTTGGGGATGAACAAGTTTGAGAAGATAGAGGGATAAGGGGACCGATAAGGCTGATCACATGTATATAGTTGGTTCTGCAGCACAATAGGCTGGTCATGTCCTACACTCAATCTTATTAAATTCTGATTCTATTTTCCTGGGCAAGGGCCTCTATTCTGTGTGCATGTACAAGCGCCAAACTGCCTGCACCTGAGTCAGATGATGGGTTAGTGAGCATATGTCTCAGTCCAGCCAGGAAGGGGAGCAAATGAGGGTCTCCATACCAGAAACTGGAGGGAGACCTTGGATCAGAGGATCCACGTGTGTCCATGGAGGCTGCAGCTGTAGTGTGGGCGTGTGAGACAGCGTGTGATTGCGAATGAAGACCAAGCTGGATCAATCAGCAAAGTAGGTGCAGTAGCCTGGGAGCCAGTTGTGTGGCTGTGTTTCTGAGGTTAAGACTGTGCAAGGAGGTGATACCATATGAGACCAGGGAGAAGGTTAAATTTTGCAGAACAAAAGATGACCAGGAGGCTTCTGAAGAAGTTTTACTAAGTATTTTGGGGGTTAGCCAACTTTGAACATCTATGTTAAAAATACCATAGAAACCAGTGGTCTTGTATGGTTGACATAGACCATTGGGAGGCATGTCCTACAACTCTTCAGATTGGACAAGTCTGTGCCTGTGTAATTACATGCACATTTAGGTATTGGGAAAGAATATACCTAGAAAACCATGCTGATAAGCACTCAGTTTCTCCACTGAAGTAGTCTGAATATTTAAATCTAAAGAAACTAAACCTGAACAGAAGTCACATGAACTATTTTAACTAGTTAGAACTCTTTTTACTTGAAGCTGCAATCAATTTCCCTTGAGGGTATGCAGTTTTATCCTGATAGTCTTAATAGTTACATCACTTTAATGTTGTAAAAAATCAGTTAATATGCAAAAACCAAAAGGAGAAACACATTGACTTCAGGATGATGTCACACAAAGGAATAGGAAATCAATTAGTTATGCTTTATTTAAAAAAATCTGTCATATATAAGGTAACTTTGCATTTGACCTTTATCTAACCAGTCTGGTTTCATTATTTCTTATGGACTACTCATCTAGAAGTAAACTGGCTGAGTATACTGCATAATACTGTGGTTATATTCAGAAAGCAAAATGTTCCTGACTAGTACTGGTTAACTTTTACAGTCAAGATCAATTTGCTTGGAGTGGTTAAAAGAGAGAAAGCCTTCATCAGTTATGACAGAAGGGTTCCTTTATATTCCACTTGTCTATAGGGATAAACTGGGGTTTTGCTTAGTCCACAGAGAATCACAGTAACTCCAGCTTGTCAATGATGAGTCAGACAGATCTCTGGATTCAGTCCAGAGTTCTGTCCTTGAAAATCCAGTCATTCTGACAGAAAAAAATGTTACCTCTCATTTGGCATCAACCTGCAGAAGAACGCTGTAAAAACAACTACTAAATTATGAACATATATAGTCCAAAACCACATCAGCAGGCAGTACCTTTGATAAGTAAAATCATTCATATTTAAGCAATGTGAATCGTGTACTAAAACTGTTGCAATGGTATCTCCATGTATGATCTGAGGTGATCTACGAAATTTGAAAGAATACCACATGACTAATGCTGAGAGATCATTGCATCAGATTAATTGTTCTTATGAAGAGCAACTCTGTACCCATAGTATCATGAGTTTGGGCTCCCTAACATGTATGAGGTAGTTGGGTTCTATGTATTTGTTATGAATCAGACCCATGCACTTTGTATAAGAGCTACAGATGGTCAAGATTAACCAGGAACACAGCTCACTGTGTTATTTAGTATTAGGTCATATAATAGAGAAAGGCTAATTGCCTTGACTATATCTTTTTTCAGTGTGAATATAATACTTATGGGTACATTCATATATTAAACTCCCTTCATAAGTAAATACTGGGTTCTTTCAACTCTTTTCAGACAACTAATATTTAGTGAAATTACATAAACAATCATTATTTTTCTATAAGCAAAACAGGAATAAATCTTTTGAGGGGTTGTGAAAGCCTTTGTATATCTCATGATTCTAAGTACATCAAACACTCAGTTGCCAGTCACTTGAGGGAAGGGATTGTCCCATTCTACTCTGCATTAGTGTGGCCTCACCTCTAGTCCTGTGTGCAGGTTTGGGTACCACAATATAAGAATGATATAAAGCTATTAGAGAGCAACAAAGGAGAGCTGTATTGATGGTGAAAGGCCTTGGGGGAAGCCGTATGAGGAGCAGCTGAGGTCACTTGGTTTGTTCAGCCTGGAGGAGACTGAGGGGAGAACTCATTGCAGCTACAACTTCCTCGTGATGGGAAGAGAAGGGGCAGGCACTGATCTCTTCTCTATGGTGACCAGAAACAGAACACAAGGGAATGGCCTGAAGTTGTGTCAGGGCAGGTTTAGGTTGGGTATTAGAAAAAGGTTCTTCACCCAGAGGGTGGCTGGGCTCTGGCACAGGCTCCCCAGGGCAGTCACAGCACCAAGCCTGACAGAGCTCAGGGAGTGCCTGGACAATGCTCTCAGGCACAGAGTGTGACTCTTGGAGATGGTGCTGTGCAGGGCCAGCAGCTGGGCTTTCATGACCCTTGTGGGTCCTTTCCAACTCAGCATAGTCTATGATTTTTTGATTCCATACTCTTATGTGAATATATCCAGGAATGCTGAGGTATAATATATACATCAGTATTTTCTTTTGAAGAACAGAGCACATTCTCAGAAAGACCATTCTGACCCCCTCTTTTGTAAAAATTAGCTGGCATTAAAATGATTGTTTTTAAAAGCCACTCTCATATTACTTTTATCAGAAATAAACTGAAACAAAGTTCTATTTCTCTTTGTCTCAAGAACATAGATATGATGACATATTTTGTTAGGAAAGATATTCTTTTTTCCTAATTCAACTGACCTTGAATCTTTAGTAAGAAAAGAGCATTTTTTTGCCCAATTCATTTTTGGACATCCAACACAGTATTACCATCCATCATAAATTCATTGTGTTTGCAATTTTAAACACATTCTTATCACAGAGAGGCAAAGTCAATATTTACTAGAAAATGAGATTTTAAAACCTCTAAATGATTAATTATGCATCCTGGAACACTTACTGGCATTTGTTTAAGTGGAATAAAAATTCCTGAAGCTCTGGCACTGGAAGCAGCACTGGGAAGAGTAACAATTTGCATCAAAGATTTTTGAATATGGATGCTGTTAGATCTATGACCTCAATCCAGTACGAAAGATTGTTCATCTTAGAAACCAACCTGAGATGAGACTCTTTGTTATAGCTGTAGGACACACAGAACAGAGCTTGCTATATATAGAGTCTGCAATTCAGCTGGCTTTAATACCTTGTCCTTACTCATCTGGGTTTCCTCAAAAGTAGAATAATTCTTTCAGACACTAGCAAAATAGGCACAAGAAGAAATGTATGATTCCATTTCCTCTTGAATCTTGAAGACCATCTCACACCTCATTCTCAATTTATGCTGAGATTTGAAAATGAGATTCAGAAATCAACTATAGCAACATTAATCCCTGCATCAATGTAATCAATCCCTCACTATATTGACATATGAAAATGTAACAGATGTAAGAGTCTCACTTCTTATGTTTGTATCCACATGATATTAAATCAGTTATCCACATGATTTCCCAGATTCTCAATTCAAAGCTTCCATATCTTCATCTTGTAACAGCAGGAATAATGTTCAACTCTTTTGGACAACCTGCCATAACCTCAGCCTAAACTCAGAACCATGAAAGACTACAGCTCCGGGAACTAACTTCCAAAGTATGAATCCTGAGATATTAAGGCTCTTGAAGTTTATCAGTGACCTATAACATACGTAGACTGTATAAATAACATTTGTGCTTTCCAGTAGAGTATTTCCTCAGTTATTCAGATTCCATGGGCCTAAGCAGACAATGAGCACGGCAAACAACATCAGAAGCCTGCAACAGTACATTTTTGCAAGATATAAGGTAATTGAAAGTAACCTTGAACAAAATGAATTCAAAAGAGTACTAAAACTCTTTCCTCTAGTCCTGGGATGACTTTATAATGATGAATTGTATCATGTAAACATTATGTTTATGTGTAATAACATAAATATTAAAAAACTTGAGTCTGGTCATTGGAGAAACATGGTTTCAAATCAGAAGTGCTCTTACTGAATTTGCTAGAATGCTGCCATGGAGTCAATCTGCACATCGACTGTCTCCATCCAAGTGCTAACATTCTTTCCATCAGCTTTGTATTAACTTCATTAACAAGGACACAGTTTAGGAAAGACATATGAAATACAAAGACAGATATGACAAATACAATATAGAAATGATAGTCACTGAATAGAAAAAAATTAGCACCTGTTCAGATTACATCAACATTTCTTTCTTTTCTTAAATTGATAAGTCCTTATCAAGTTAAATAAGGAAGTAAATCAGGGTGAAATTAGCTACTGCATTAAGTACAACTGGGCAAAACCAACCCACTGATCAATTTTTTTCAGAGCCTTGAAGATTGGCCTTTATCAGACATACTGCAAACCTCAGATGGAATCTTTGTAATATCTAATCTTTAATACATAGAGCTATTATAATGTGAAATGTTCAGATGTTTTTGGCACAACATAGAAAATCTGAATAAGAATTATATTGGATGGAATTATTACATGGTACAAAATTACTAAATTAGATGATGTTAACTAAGGACAATTTGACCATAAATTCTCTATTCTATGCTCTAGCTAACTGGAACAGTGGGACAGAAAAAAGCTTTCTAACAATAAAAGCACAGAATTAATGCCTTAATTTCTTCTCTCAGCAAAATGCCATATTTGAAATAAATAATATCAAAGCAGAAGGATGCTACTCAGCACATATTTCATTTGCTGTGCTTTGCCAACAGAGGTCAGAATTACCTCAGCAGCATCCAAAGCATTACTAAGATCACAACAAAATTACTTTCACAAAGACAAGCAACATACTTTAACTAGAGGCTGAAGATTCACAGTGACATACTACAAAGGTCTTCCAAAGCTTTTGGAAATGTAACAACAATGTCACCACTTAAAATTTCCTAAACACTTTTACTGAAATAACTACAAAGGTCATATCCATCACACAACTAACAAAGTATTTGGTAAGATATGCTAGCAATCATTTGGATCACTCAGAAAAAATCAATTCATCCAACATGATGTTTTTCATTGAACAAAATTATTTATGACACATAGCTTAGAAGGTAAAATGTAATTACAGTAAAAATATTCAGTAAATTTTCAGTCTATTTATGTTAGAATTCCCTATTTAAATCCATTAGGAGTTATTGTTTCTACTCTATTTAAAAGCCTTATCAAATGTAGAAATGAAATCCAAAACTAAGAGGTTTAAATGACACACAAGCTTCTACTATAAAGGAAGATTTGGCTGATGTAGAGTTTCAAACAGTTTAAAAAGAACAATAACCCATCACTTATTTCCAGATGTATCTAAAGTGAACACTGTGTTTTATAATTTTCCAAAAACCAATTACACATCAACAAAGAAATATGCTTTTTACCTCAAACAGTTTTACTGTGGAATATTTTCTAGAAAATGAACCTAAGACCTACTCCATAAGTATTGCAAGTGCTCCACAGAAATGCAGCTCTGTGGATCATGAACTTTTCAGCAATATTTAAATAAAAAGGCTAAATTTGAGGGAATATATTTAAAGAATTATTGGTCAGCAACTTTCAGCATCTTTCTGCTCCTTTAAATTGAACTGATAGGATACTTCACAAAATCTGTTTTGGCAAATACCTTCTTATAAAATATACTACAAGACTCAGCCATAATAGGAATAATTTAATGTCCTTTCTGAACTGCCTGTTTGGTAAGAGATGTCTAGAGAACCCAAATTTGTGTGCAACTATTTCTCCCAATATCATAGATTTAAAAAAAAAAAAAAAACCAAACCTTGCAGGAGAGATCCCAGTTCCACAATAAGACACCATGCAAAACGATTCATCACAACTCTCTCACTCTAATCTACTATCAGCACTATGGTACCTGAAGGACTCACAGAACAATTCCTGTGATTTTTTCAGCTGTGTTTAATCCAAATAATGTTCCTAAATCTTTATATAATTCAGCAGAAAAGAACAATCCCCAACTAAATACCTTAGGCAGTAAACTAAATACATCATGCAAGGCTAGACTGGCCTACAACAAAAAAAAGGGAAACGTACACCAAAAAAGGTTATGAAATGCATGTGTGGATGGCAGATTCCATCCTACTTTCCTTTACTATACATATAAAAATCCCCCTTTTTTTTCCATTAAAGGGCATACATTTGCAGAGAGGAAGGGATCCTACTTTGTGAACTCTCAAGAAAGCTGTAAGTTCTCAGAAAATTATAGAGATGGGAAGGCCTCTGACATACACATGGGCTAGGTTCTCTAGAAGCTACTTAGTATTAACTGTTACAAGAATCCAGACACAAAGCCGCCTGAAAAACAGACCCCAGCTGAATTTACCTTATCCTGAATTCACTTTAAATTTCAATTATCTTTAATCTTGGGAAGAAAGATCTTTTACTACGTCTCATTCTAAGGTCACTTTTAACAAGTAGATTTGACTGTTAGTTCAATGTTGGCAGTAAAATTATTCAGATGAAGCCATCATTTCATCAAAGGGGGCACAATCAGATTTCAGAGAGTAAGAAGAGGGACATTTTCCCCCAAGTGCTGAAGCCTGAACAAAACCATACTTGTCATATTTGGAGTCACACTAGAAAATACACACACACACACACACATATATATATATATATATATATATCCTTCCAGTGGAATTAAATTTTAAAAGTAGCCAAGGCCCAGCTAGTTGGTAGCTCATGGCTGGTCCCCCATGGTCCCATCACCCAGGAAAAGAAGATCATATAGATGTGTCTGACACAGCTTAAGCTAGCACAGTTCAAGGAACATTTCTTTCCTAGAGTGAGGGGGATATAGTAGAAGGTAAATGTTTAAAAACCATCTAGTTACTGGAATACCCATCTCTTCTGGATTTTCAGGAAGCCACCTGAGGAGAGTGCAGAACGAACTTAGCATCTTAAAAAGCATGAGAGTTCAACCCAAATTTATATGAAAGACCTGCATTGATAGCATACAATTTGAAAAAATACACAGCACAGCTTTACTCCTAAATACTGATAACTGAGACACTGAATTAATTGGGGGTACATTATTAGCATAAAGATTCCATACAGCCTTGATTCCATACAGACTTTGATCATGCCAGTTCAGAGCATAGAGAATCTGTAAATATTTTCTATAAAGCATAATCAAACAAAGCTGGAATGTTAATTTCTCCTTGGGCACGGAAACAGAATCCCAGGATGCAGATCATGGTTGTAGAAATTCTAAAACTATACCAAATACACAGTAAACAAAACAGAAACAAAACTTCTGACCTTTTTTTTGTGAAACAAAAAACTTTAACAGCTCAACCAATGAAGGAATAGATTCTTATTACAGTGCAATACAAATTTTAACATAGTTGATCATACAGTTCTGCCACATAGAAGACAAAATTTCAGGAATAGTCAAGCGCATGAAATAATTTCGGAACAGCTTGGAAGTTTTTTAAAATGGCAATATGAATTTTATAGCTTCAGTTTTGTAACAGTTATATCACAGTTACAAACATCTTCGCATAGAGGTAGCTTGGTACAGGACTGTGTTTTTAATTTTACAAAGGGAAACTGGTTTTTGGCTTTCCTATATCACTGTGTCATTCTGAACAACCTAAAATTCCTTACAGATTCTCCAGCCAAGCACGTTTAGGCAGTAGAGCTTTATGTACTTCTCTTCCACATAACAGAGGCACAACTATTTCAGTCCTGATTTACAAAATAGCAGTGGACAGTCTGGGATCTGGAATGTTTATATACTGTTGAGATCAAAGCACAATCAGTATCATTAAAACTATCTGGCTCTGCTTAGCTCCCAGAAAATACGTCACGGGTTGTATGCAGGTTAGTAATCTCCATTCTGCCAGACCCTGAATGCCATGTCAGTTCTCTTGTCACTTCAACTCTGAACCATTTAGGAACTCAGGCTGCACCAGCAATAGTAAACTAAACATGTTTGGAACTATTTTCTGGCATGAAGGTCATACTGGCATAGAATGCTCCACACCTACACTACTCAAACCTTCTAAACAGTATAGCTGCATCCAGATTGTCGATCAGGCCCCAGGCACATACTAATTCTTCAGCAGTGCTTGGTAGCTATTTCCTTGGGAGAATGCCACATGGCACCTTCCAGTAGCCAGAATGTTCCCAGGAATGTTAAAGTTAGATGCAGCCTCACATTCCTGTCACAAATTTGGCAGAAGCCTGTCTCACACCAGCAGCATTTATCAGCTTAGAGGATGCAAGAGCACCACTGCTCTGAGTTTGGGTCCAGACAGATCATGATGAGCCTCTGTCCCACGGTTCACGTTTCTGCTTTATGCCTTTGATTCTCCCAGCAAAGGGGCACAAAAGGAAGAAGTGGTGGTTCACTGACCCCAATTCCTTTTTTGAATTCCTTTTTTGACTGCTTGATGCCAGGATAGAGGATAAGGGGGAGCAAAGCTGTAAATGTGAATATCCCAAAAAATACACCACTGTTGTTAACTTCTTTCCTTCTTTTCTCCCTCTTTGTGTGCACACTTATATTGATGGAAATTCCTAGCAATGCATCCATAACTACATAGTATACCTGCAAGGCAGTCTAGGAGTCTCATTCTGGTAAAAACTGAAGAAAGGACTCCACAATGGACTCAGAATGCCCTTATTCCAGGAAAATATTGTCAATGGCTACAGCAGCATGAATTTCTTCAACTTCTTAGCAGAAAGAAGAATTACCAAAAAGCAGTCTTTTTTGGTTCAAAAAAAGCAAAGGTAGGCATAGATAGGAAAATCCTTCACACCAAAAATACCTACATTTAAGTTCCATAAACAGGGACTCTGGAAAAAACTTCCAATTGTATACAAGGAAGCCAGAAATGACTGGGTAGAAAAAAATAATTAATCCTACCAATACAAAAGCTGAAATTAAAGACAGCCAAAACTTTACTAAACTGACAGATTTCTCACTTCTGATATCCCAGCCATTATAAATCAAGAAGAAAGAAGCCTTCTTAAGTGAGAGGGACCTAGATAAACATTGGGAATTTGTCCCACTTATCAGAGATATTATTTTCCATAGTTAATTAGATGGTCTCTCTGGAAGAAGTACAAGTTTCTGTCTTGTGAGAATAGGTCAAGGATGAAAGTGAGAGTTGGATATCCATACCCACGATGAAGAATATGCTGGAAGTAGGCACTTCCATAATGCCAGTCTGTCATACTGTCTCCCTTAAAAATGGGAAAGTATAAATCAGGAAATTTAAACAGAGAAGGAAGGAACTCCAACGCCTCATCATAGTTGAAGCAGGGCAGAAGACACATGCTATCGACCTTGGAGACAAAGTTTCAGCTTCTGGAACACTGAGGTCATAAAATCAAAATACAGAATGCTGTCTTTAATCTCCTACTCACAGTTCATTAGCCTACAGTAGGTCAAATTGTTTGAGAGTGTATTCAGAGATTTTAGGAATTGAAATCTTTAACTGGATATACTGATTGGAAAGATTAGCCAGCTTCCAGTATGGCAGAGAGAATTTCATATCACTTTGTTTATGAATAACATGGTGGCAGAGCTACACTTCCACACCTATTTATCCCAGTGAGGTTTAAAAGGTCCTCCAGTCCACCTGAGCATGGGAAACTGTCACAGAAGATACTTGAAGTCACAAAGAGTCCAAACTACAGGACTATATACTGGAGTTATTCATAATCAATTTTAAGTTAAATTTCCCACAGATAAATCACATTATGGAAAAAACAATGTCTTACAAACCAAGAGATACAAATTACCTCTGTCAATTTAAAGATAAAATAGCATTGAATTTTATCATTTGAACTATTCTTCAAGTTCAAGATGGACCCCTTTCCTTTAAAAATTGAAAGTAGCTTTGGTTTACCATTGGTTTCTTATGCAATAAAAAAGGAACTGATTTCTTGGCCACTGTCACACGAAGTTGAAGGAAAATTGGAATGGCTCTGTACAGCTATGGGGCTGGGAGGGGAGACTTAAGCAGATGCTTTAACCAATGCCAGTACAAACTAAAACACCTATAAAAACTAAGTGCAATTAATATTGTGTATTAGAAAGAAACTAAATACAACAAAAGAAAAAGAACTACCAGTTCCATCTTGCAATTATAACCATTAAAAGGTCACAAAGATTTCCTAGCAGGCTGTACTATCTTCTTTACAAGTACAAGTGACATGGTGACTGAAGTGAATTACAGGCACTGCAGGTCAAGGAGTTCTAATTTCAGCTGCATGGTTTTATGTGTGCAGAAATCAATCAACCAGAAACTTGTGGTCAACCACAAGGTTAAAAATAAGAAGAAGAGCTCAAATTAGTTATACTATAAAAGTAGTATTATTTTTTATTTGTCATTTACTATTTCTAGTGTTGTGGTTCACTGTGAAATAAAAGGAGTATATAGTTCTAAACTTAGATCAAACCCATGGATCTCAAATGAAATATAAAAGAACAATAATCCATATGTACATAATCCACAGTTAGAAACTATCTCTTAGCACACTGTAAGAGTGCTATTCCATTTATTTTAAATGGAAATAATTTTAAATATAGTTATTGCAATAAGCAAAGATAGACATCTGGAAACACAGGATTAACTCAATTTCTAAAAGCTCCTCCACATACTGTGGAGGGTTTCATAAAGAAGTGTATGCATATACTGTAATTATTCACTTCTTTGCAAGGCCATTTCTGTTCTTCGGAAATTATTTTCACACTTAGACATGGAGCTACATCAAGCAGGACTCATATTTGTAACCTATTTGAGGAAGAAAGTTTCATATTCTTCAAGAGACAATATATGGATTTTACCCTTTACAAAGGTGACCAATTAGTCTTACTATCCCAAACACAACCTAAGCATTGAGTGAATAGGATATTCAACAAAGTCAACATAGTTACTATCAAGTCATCATCAATATTTCAGCGTTGAAAAGACAGCAGAATAAAATTAGGTTTTACTATGACATTTGGTACTATACTATAAAACATAAATTATGCATACAATATTTTGAAGTCAAATGAGAGAAGTTACTTTGTCAATAATTCAGGCAATAAAAGAACAGCAATTCCCCATGTTTTAAGTGTTTTCAACAGCATTTGATTTCATTTTTATTGGCTCTATTGCTATTTCTTTATTCTTGTAGTTAAAATGAAAACATAAAATGAGAGGAAGTTATAGCTGTATAATACATGAATAAAACAGTGATTTTTCTTTCCTGATATTTTTCTGAATTCTTTTTATGTAGGGGGATAGAGTTTCTTTAAATAAAGCTATATTTTCAGGATAAAAGGAATCAAAATAATAACATTTGACAAACTTGAGTCCAAACCATCAGCACATGGTTTGGACTTAATTGTTACTGAAAGAAAAAAATTATTTAACTTCCAAAACTAAGGGACTAGAGTATCTTTTAAGAGTAGAAGCTGAGTCTTATAGCACTGTTTAGGCTAGAGAAGGCTTGGGGAGGATCTCACAGTAAGTACAAAATGCAAGGGTGTAGAGAAGGCAAAGCCAAACTCTTCTCAGTGCCCTACGGCAGGACAAGAGGCAACAGACATGAAGTTCAACACATGAAATTCCATCTGGAAATAAAAAAATACTTTTTTACTGTAAAGGTTATGGAACACTTGAGTGGGATGGCCCAAGATGCAGAGTGTCCACTCCTGGAGGTACTCAAAATCCAACTGGACAACCTCTTCCAGCTGAGCCCTGCAGATGAACTCTTGAGGTCCCTTCCAACATCAACTCTTCTGTGATGTACATTAATTTTACATGAAGATTATTAATGGTTTTACTAAGAGGTCCACCTCTTGATGTCATGCATGAAAGTACATATAGTAGAAAACACCTTTGTAATATTTCTCTTCTTCAAATCCAGAAAATTCAAATTCTCATCTTCAGCTATACAGAGCTTCATCTAAAAAATTAATCTAGACACCAGTAAGCAGACTGAATCAAGAGTAACTCACATATTATAGTGATGGAGTAAATATATCCAGTCAGTCCAAACCAACCAGGTTTTTTTTCCTTTCTAACACATGTAAGGCAAGTGCACCTCACATTTCATCCAACACACACTTCCTAAGAAACTTGGAGCTAGGATGCATTAATAACATCTTGGCTTTTGGCAGTCCTAGAGAGGCATGTATGAGAGACATTGAACTCCATTCAGTACTGCCATAAAGTCCTCCCATTAATTATTCAGATAGGAATAATGAGACTGGTCAAAAGTTGATCAAATTACTTGTACCAAAGTAAGACCACAATACACAACTACCCAAAAAACTTGTAACATACCTATTTCTTTTCTCTTGAAAATCTAGATGTTTGTGGTCCAGATAAAAAGACAATTTGAATTTCATCTTTTCAGAAAACAGTGTTTGTGACAATGTAAATAATGCACTGACTGGGACAACAGAAGCTCTATCCCACTAAAAGATAACTATCTAATTTTCAGAGGTTGAAGGAACTTCTAGGTACCAGAACTATTTTACTGAAGTTGTTTGTGAAGAATGCCACCCTTAACAATGACAGAATGCAGTGGAAAACAAAGGGAACATGTAATCATCTCTATCAACTCATAATGAAAAAGTAACAGATAAGGAAAGTTACTAAATTAGTACACCTTAAGTTAGTCAATGTGAAAATAATACTATCAAAGAGAAAGGGGGGAGAAAATTACTCTTGTCCAACAGTCTCACTGCTTACGAATCTAAGTAACAATACGAAGTAGTGAACATGATTGATCATAATCAATTCTTTGGCCAAGCTTCAGCACCAGAAGAACTTGCAGCTGTGGGTACTGTTGCCAGAAAAGACAGAATGCTTACAGTGAGAATGTAACTGTGAAGACTTTCAGAATATATGAAACGGACCCCTTTAGAATCATCTCATTCAATCACTTTCTCTGAGATAGGAAAATTTCAAAGCTGGAGCTAATTTTGAGATTAGTTCAGTTTCCTCGGGAAATCGTGCAGTCAAGTTTTAAGTCTCTTCAGTCATGGATATTTCACCGTCTCTCTTGCCAATCTTTTGCAGAGTTTGATTACCCTCACTGTGATTTGTATCCGTAATATCCAATCATAAATTTCCTTGTTGCATTTTGTATCTGTTCCCATTTTTCCCTTCCTGTGCACACCTGATAAGAATGGGCCCTTTTTAAAACCAAAGAAGTAGTTTAGTTAAGGACACCTTAATGAGATCCTGTTTAGTGTTCTTTTCTTCTGTCTGAACAAACAGCTCTTTCAACTTCTCGTGTGCCAGTGCTCCAGCCTCTTAATGATCTCGGTGTGTTTCTCTCGTCTGGATTTTCCCCACTTTGCATCTCCTATAATGAAGTCCAAAACTCTGCAAGTCTTTGAACAGAGGTGAATAGGTACTTCCCTCAACTTGCTGGCCATGTTTTCTGTTGACCTTCTCTGCTGTGAGGGCACATTGTAGACTTATGTTCTCATCACAGATGGCAGAGAGGTTAGCCAGCTACAAATTAGCCTTGGTAAATCCAGGTTGATTCCTTCATTCACCCTCTTGTCCTTTATGTACTTGGATATGCTGTCATGAAGAAAATACACATACCCTGACAGGCCTGTAGATATTAAAAAAACTGAAGATGATTCAAGAAAGAAATAATCACTTTTCATTCTTTATTCTATACATGGTTTAACAGAAGTCCATGATTATAATGGCTGTCTTTCAAATCTTGATCTTACTTCCTTATTCATAGACTGAAGTCTAGATGTTGTCCAACAATTCACTACTGTGAAGCCTTATAAATTTCCCAGTTCTCTTCTAAAAAGGAGGGCATACCAAATTGTAAATACATACTACCTGGATAAACCTGAAAAGACTATGTTCTGTGTTCTCTCTTCAGATTCCCATGACCTGAATTTTTTTTTCATTCATTTTAAAGTCTAGTTGCTTTTTTCTAAGGCCTAGAATTATGAAAAGGACATTACATACAGGATGGGTAATTAGATCTTTCTCCTCAGGTTAAATAAGTTAAATACCTATGAACAAATAAAAATACATTGCATTGCCAGAATTAGGCACCTCAGCTAACACCCAGAAGAGTAATCTAAGAATACTATGCAGCTCCTTAAATCTAGTCAATAGGAAATTCTAAGACATACATGTTTCTGAAAACCCCTCTTCTTTCAATGATAATGCATCTCAAGACTAAAGAAAAATGTCCTCCATTTACAACCCAGATTGGAGGGCCTCACAGAAATATAAGCAGACATCTCCTCTTCCCTAAGAACTCAGAAAAACTGACTTCCTTATTTTAAAGGTGCTCAGTATGGTGGAAAACCCTTTAAAAGGGAAATGAGAGCATTCACCTGGGAAATACCCTGACCTCCAGTCCCTTAAGTAGTGAATGACTGTATATTTTATATTTGGTTAATTCTAGATAAAATACAGGAAGAATCATAAGAATAATAAATCCTGACACAGGCTTTGCAACAGAACATTTCAAGCATGAAAAAGAGCAAGGAATTTTCTCTGAGTAACCTGTAAGAAGTCTCTATGATAAAGCCTACATTGAATTATGCAGGAGATTTTGCAAATGGCTTGTGTTTTTGATGACAGGTAGTTTATTAAAATCTGTCAAACAAAAGTAAGAAATACAGAGTTTATAGCAAGATATCCACAAAAAAAAAGAGAAGGGAAAAGAAAAGGGAAAAAAANATGGAGTTACATCAAAGGAAAATTAGGACATCTAAATTTTGCCTGCAGTAGTTTTCAAAAGTTATCCCAGAAATGTGCCATATTTTGATGATTGGCTTCTTTCTTGGATGTAAAACTGAGAGATTACTATATATAATCAGAAAGGATAAAACAAATATTATCCTACACTCCATATGAACTTAAATCCTTACAGACGCAAATAACATTTAATTCCAGGTTCTACTACTCCTGGTCCTCCTTGCTCAAAGCAGGAACAGAATCTTTCACAGCCAGCTCAGAAGAGAAGGAAGAACAGTCAAAGGACCTATAATCCTTTAGCATTAGGTTGGTTCTTACCAAATGAATAGAAAAAGTGAATGGAAGTGAACTTACTTAGTTGTATAGATTTTAGCTGTGAAAAGGGCAGTAGGCATACTCACAAAAGAGTACAATAGTGCAGCAAGAGGACATAAGAAAGCTGGGAAAAGGTATGGGAGGTGTATTAACTTAGAATCCTAAGGACTGAGACATTTGACTTACGGGATTAAAGGGTTAAAGCAACAGATATTCTCATTGCTAACAGCCTGGTCTGTCAGAGTTCAAATTTACCAATTATCCTGAAGCCAGCTGTCTGTACTATTCCATTCTAAATTTAATAGTCTTGAGAAAATGTTATCTTTCTAAATTATAATGATTTGCAGAAGACAGGGTAAACCATTATCAGTAAGATATCCACTTAGGCACACACATACATCTTTCACTCACTGAACACAGTTCCCCTGCTTTTACTATCTCACATTATACACTTGTTCCTGAAGGACAGCTAAAGCATTAAAGAAGGCATTTCAGTACCTTTACCCATTCCAGCTTTAATCCCTTTCTCCTACTTTATTTCTTCTCATGATAAACAAGAAGCTTCTGGTAGAAGCTTCCATAATCCAAGAACATATGACTTTGGATGCCTACAGAAATATGAAATTTTTCAGATTTATTAAATTCTTGCTTTATCTTGAATTCTGCAATTTCCAATCAACTAATTTTTAAGTCTTTGCTCATCAGTTAATGGATAGCCTTACACTGTCATCTTTAACACAGACTAAAATTGAAGCTCAGTTGAAAGCATCACCATTAAAAATTCGATTTTAGAGCAAAAGATCCAGACAAATGGAGAATATTTTCACACTAAAAACTGGTCTGATATTATATTAATAATATGAATGAGCTGATAAACATTAATTATCCATATAGGACCTCCTGAGATCTTAAACAAGAATTTTTGGACTGTTGATATACTCATAAAAAAAGTTAATTATAATTTCAAACCATCTTCTGAATTTTGTACAGTTTTAAGTCTAACAAAGAACAACAGCTTGGATTTACTTTGACCACAACTGTCCCACTTTAGAAGGAAAACCTCACGTATAGAAGCTTTTTGGATGATGGGTAATGCCAGATCCATTTAAATTAAGCCTTAATGTATTTGATTAATCTGTTATCAGTCACCTATATGATGTTTCATTGATATTGCTTCTTGTCATTACTAATACACTGTCTATTATGCCTTCCGGGAATTTTCAACCATGCACTTCACTAAACATACAGATAAACACCTGAATAGGAAATAATTTAATACACCTGCTTTAGGATAATGTAACAAAACTAATGCATGATACACTCATTCCAACTCTTTATATATCATACTCTTCTCAGAATAGCAATGCCATACTCTGAAGATAAGCTCAAGTTCCTGTTGACTTCAATATCCTTGGGAATGTATTGAAACCTCTCTTGAAGATTGTAGAAGAATTTTATTTCTCAGGTATGGCTTCAAGGATCACCATCTGAAGGTGGTTTTTCAGATTCACTGCAAATTGCATCTTCAGCATGGAAGGACAAATAGGATGGTTCTCACAGATCCAGTATAAAACATAAAGATCTATTTCAAAACATGGGCACCTAGATGTAAAGTTTAAGCTATACATAAACATGTTGGGTGCTGCAAATAGTCACTAATTTTCACTACAGTGAAAGCCAGATTATCACTAGGTTTGATAAAACTTCTGAAAATGAAATGGCAAACCTGTACACAAGGCATAATTTTATCAAGAGAAAGCAGCACACATTAGACCAGCAATCTTCAATCATGAGAAAATTTTCACCAATCTGAGGATCTCCTTTAATATCAAGTTATTTTTAAATATTGAAAATACGTCACAACTTACTGTCTTAATAGATAATTTAAGTAAAAAAATGTTATCATTATTTGAGATGCCAAGAATAGATCCTGGTGTACAGTGCTAGATCAGCTACATGTTCAAGTAAGAGATTTTGTTCCAACTACCTGCACGTACTGACAGATTAGACCTCCCCTGAGTGTTTAAAACCAAAATGAACCAGGCACCAGGATGTGTCCCAGCCACCAACTGTATAAAAGACACTATCTTTATTAAAGATATCAGAGAAGAGGAACACAAATACCATGATGGACATACTGAAAACTGAATGGAACTGAATATCAAAATGCAGACATCTGAGAAGCTCTAGACAGACTCTAAATAAATACGAACCACTGGCCCATATTAAGAGATGTGAGAAGAAATTACAATTTTGGCACACACTTCTTTTGTCATCTTGAAAAAAATTTGAGATAAATTGGGAACTTTTCTATTAGTGTTGCTTGCCAATACTGTGGTTTTGTATTGTAAACTGGGATTAGGAATATTCTTCCTGTATATTGCTAGAGAATTTAGGTTCCCTTGAAATCTCTCAATTCTTTTGATAGTATAAAAAGAAGTATACGTACAGAGTGGTTATCTGAAGAATCTGATACCAATTTCTTCATACTCAGTATTTTTAATATATTTTGCCACTAAAATTTTATTTTTCGTCTTAAAAATATTTTTGTCTTACCAAAATGTTTGTGTTTAACCCATTCCTGAAGATTATCAAGGTTTTACTATAGTCTAATCCTGTTTTATAAAGTATTTTGCGATAGTTTCCAGTTTTTCAGTATCTGTAAATTTGACTAATGCAATTCTAGTTTCTTCCTCCAAAACGAAAATACTCAGCAGAATCAAACTTTGGCATATCTCTAAGTGACAATTTATTTCAAGAACAAAGGAAACAAACAGGTTAGGGGAATATGGGAGCTCTCAGACCAGACTTTGTTGAGATTAGCTTGGGAGTCAGCCACATTTAAGTGCATCTTCCTCTTTGTTTTACTGTTAGAGAACCCTCTGGCTACTAACATTATAATTTGGTAGAATAAGCTATCATTTACAGTCTCTATGTTTAAAGTCTCTTATCTAGTAACACTTTAATCCATGACAAACATGTTCGAGCTAATGCAATGCTTGCTTTTTTTTTCAACATTAAGGTTTTAAGAATCACAGCATCATCTTGATTTACTTAAATCCGATTATATATTTAAAATTAAAATGTTGCATATTCTGCATTCCTTTCATTACCCAATTTTATAATTCTCTTTTAAGATGGATTTTAATTTTACATAAATTATCATTCATTAATTATTAATGTTTTCTGCTCAGGTTCTAGATAATTAATGGGTTTTTTTCTTTATATTCCAAGTTAAATGATAGTAAAATATTATATTAGACTTAGAGAAAGCAATATTTGTCATTATATTTTTCCTTTCTGAAAACTATACACCATACCAAGGGATGAACTCAGTTCTTCACAGTTTTCTTTAAAGAAGAATTCTCAGATAAGGCAAAAATTTTCAAGCTAATATTCTTCATAAAATAAAACAATTCTCCCATTCACTCTGCAGAGTAACTAATCAAACCAATAAAATTAGCTTCACTTACAGAAGGATTTATTCTTTCATTTTAGATACATACATATAAATGCCCTTTCTTCCCTTTTCAACCAAAACTTTTTGAGTCCAACTTTTCAAGCATTTTCATGCATGATTTTTTTTGAAAAGTCACTTAAATCTTAAGATTTCTAAAACTATTTCCATATTACTTGATTGCAGTATTCCTTTCACTCTACTACAATAATCAGATTTCCTTTTATAAACAAGAAGTTTCCTGAGTGTACTATTTACACACTAGTGAACTCGTAACATTCTGTCCATCCTACCATGCAGAATTAAATAAATCATGGTCTTCTGTACAAACCATGCTAAAAAGCTACTGCCCATCAGTAAAATGCAGACTCATATGTTCTTTCTCTAACTTTTCTTCTTTATGGATGGTGAATTTAGCAAGTGCTCTAGCAACACTGCCTATCTTATGCATTATCTCCACTCACCAGTGTAAAATCACATTTTACTTTGCTTATGATTAAACTGCTTTAAGTTGAAATTTCACATGTCAGACTTCTAAGAAAGGAGCTCTAGAGTAGAAGTATAGGGGATGAGGGAAGGAAATCTGAATTAGCATCTGAGGGAAATTCACAGGAAATTAAAATAAAATTTAATGAGAAGACAGAAAAGAGGACCCGACTCATACGGGCAAGACATGAAATTTGGAGACGGTGTGTTGAAGTAATTTAAATAGCTGAGGAAAAGACTGGCAGCATTAGCCTCCCAAGGCTAAAATGAAGAGCTGTGAAAGGACACAAAGAAACATAGGATATTTGGAATAAAGGCTAAAGCTAAGAAGACAGTTGGACAGACTAGAGGAGCTGAACTTTCATCAAGTGACCAGAAACACTTCTTAGACACTCTTCCAGAATGCATTTTCCAAAACTGAATTCCGTGATAACTGGGAAATGTCAGCAACACTTTCAACAAAATAATAATGCACACGACCGCTAGCTACCTGTATCAAGCATTCTAGTCAAGCATACAGAGTTCTGTGCAGCAATCCTGATGTGCCATTTCTCATTGACCTGCATCAGGTTCATCTAGTCAGTAGCTTACAAGCTTCATAAAGCCAAAGGATTACTTTTTTGGACAAGGGCTTAGCATCATGAGTTGCTATCATGCAGCTGGTCAGTTATGACACAATAATTGAACAGGCCTAATATATCTGAGTGTTGATACCACAAACATGATGGAATTGCTAGTTTATCGTGGGTTTTTTTTACAAAAGAAAAGGAAATTACATATATATATATAAAATCATGTAAAAATACTTTAAGAAATCATACTGAAAAGTCAATAAATAGGACAAATAAGTTATGCATGCACTTTTTTTTCTCATTAAACCTGCCTCAGCCTGTCTATGTAACCAACTCTAACGGTAGTTAATGAATCTGTACCAACAGAGCCTGCTAAATGGGAAGTTAAACAGAAAGGGAAATATATTCTGAATGGACTAGAGGACTGCATGGGGAAAATGAATAAATTTGTATGCAGGGTAGTGCAATATTGACCTAGAGATGCAGACTTTTTGTGCCACAGAGGTTTTCTGACAGTATGAAAATATCTTAAATGTAACTTTGCAAGAATGATCATCAAACATGTGACTTTCAGAGTACTCACGTCATATTCTGAGTTTTAACTGCACAAGCACTACATACAGTTGCCCTGCTAGTCAGAGGAAATTGTGCTTTGCACTTTTAAATGGTTTGTGATGAAAATATTCTGCAAAATCATAAAGCAGGTTTTAGGTGTTTTGAACCAGGCATCTAAAATTACTCAGTGATGTTGACCCTAGTGTCTCAGGGCTTCACATATCCATTTGCAAAGTGGAGTAATAATACCCTGTCATCAAACAAGGTTGTTCTTGAAAATAAATGCATTATACTTGCAAAACTCTGCTGTGAAATAAGTGAGGAAAAGAATTCTCTTTACAGAAGCACCTGCAAGCTGTGCATCAAAGGCAGAAGCTAACAGCTACAATGAGAAAATAAAATACTAAATAACGACTAAGAGAGCAACATCTCTCTTGTATGATTAAAGTGGACTGAATTTTATCTGAAGAACACCATGTGGTAATGTATAACATTCAGTGATACACATAATATGCCACCAACATGCTACAGTCCATGGGCAGACTATCTGCAGACAAATGTGGGTACACGGACATAGGACTGCCTGCAAAAGCCAGTTTGGATTTAACAGCACTTCTTAGCCAACTGTATGCATTTATAATGCTCCTAAAAGTAGCTGAAGTCTGAAGAATTGTAGCCACATTTGCATGACGCTGAATCTGAGCTAAGAAGTCCTAAAGCCAAGCTCGCTCTCTGTAGATCTAGGCTGGGTATCATTGCTCCATACATGTAAATCTAAAGAGAACCATATACAGATCATTACATGGCTCTGTTGATCCTGGCACAGATAATGTGATTTACAGAGAACACTGGTGTGTGTTACCTCACCACGCTTTCCCGTACTTCAGGATCTAAGACATCCTAAATTTGCTCTCCCCACTTTCTATAACTCTTCGCCTACACATAAGATCTTTAAGAAGGAGAGAAAGAGGATTTTGAAGTGGAGTGCAGTATATGACCTTTATCTCTGCAAGACAGAGATTTTTACTTTTTTTACTCATTAGCTAATCTCTTTCTCAAGGCAATTGCATACTGAGTGTAAAGGACTTCCCTTCTGTACCTTCTCTTCACATCTCTTCTAAATAAATATGTTTATTCGTGATTATATTTTAACTAACAAAATCATGTCTCCTGTTTTTTTATAAACCAGTAAACCAGCCAGTTACAGTACTTTCTCACTCTTTCTGCTTTTTTATTACTTTAATTATCTTATTCCAAAGCGGCCCCATTGTAAATCTGAAGCACTTGAGTGTGAAGTTCTTTTGTTTACAATACATTATAAAAAAAAGCCCATCCAGCACAATCTAGCAGTATCACCAAAGCCAATTAAATGTGTGTGATCTAAAACTTCTCTCTTTACTGCCAGAAATCCCTAGTCACACTTTTTTCTTTTTTCACTGTCATCTAAATTATCTCTGAAAACATATCAGACATCCTCATCTTCAGCTCTCTTTTCTGAAGTAGTTTATGTTCTTATCAGGTATTTCTGCATAGGCTTTTATTTCTTCATGAATGTACATATAATCAGTCAAATCATCCAACAATTCTTTAGGATACTTGCTACCCTTATTATTATGGTAAGTCTCAGTCCATAGAAAAGAGTATACAACCCAAGCAGATTTCCATATTCTAAATAAAACATGTCTTCTTTATTTCACAATTTTCCTTTTTAATGTTGGATGGGATTATCGGTGACTTGTCCTGTTTCAGTCTAACCATACTTGCCATTGGCTCATCCTCAGGAACACCAACTTCTTTCTTAGACAAAGACATCAGTTTCTCTCTTTTCAGACTACTTTGTCACTGTATGATTCAATCTTACAATTTTCAGCTTAATAGGCAATGCTTCCTGATTTGTGTTCTTTTATTATTCTGCCTCAGGTGATTCTCTTTATGGCTTAAACTGGTGGAGAGAGAGAAGAGAGAGATGGTAGTGGGGCAGAAGGAAGTTCAGAGATGTGGTGAGAAAGGGATGAATAGAGAGGTAGGTTAATGGAGACAGAGTGATTGCGGGGAGAGAGGAAGAGAAGAGGTGAACAGGCAGGGGGGACAGGTGGGCACAAAAGCCAGGAGAGAGGCATCAGAAGAAAGGGGAAGAAAGAAATGGATATATTAAAAAAAAGACCTCTATGCTCCAAACTGATATATTTCAATAATGTAATATTTTAATGAATGTATTTTTCTCCAACCAGTTGAGCTAGAAAGTAATATATGAATAGTAACTACTCCAGCAGATAAAAATTATTGCACAAATATAAAATTTCACCGCAGACATGAATGGATTGATGATACTCATCTAAAAAAGGATCAGTTTTAAATTTTGTTCAGTGCCTAAACAAATCAAAACTACAACCAATGCATAACTGCACAGTTCTGCTAAGTCTATAAAACTATAGTCATAATACTCTGAGAAGTTCAAAGTCCTGTACTTTGAAGTCCATGCCACAAAGAAAACTGCAGGTCCACATCAAATAATGCTAACACTTCTGAACCTACCATCACACCACTCTAACATGTTTCTTACTCATTCAAAATGTCACAGAAAAGCAATTGAATTGAACGGTGTGGTTCAGAAAAGTTTCAATATAGTACAAACAGAACACTCCCTTATCTTGCAACAAATTGCCTGTAGAATTCACTAAAGTATTTGACTTCCAAATTATGAGTCTCTGGTAATTCCACTTTCCTACGTGAAATTTAAACTAAGAATCATTTTGAAGTGGGCTTTTTTTGTGTTGACTTTTAAGTTTTTTTAAACAGAAAAGAACAGAATGTGAAACTCAAGGCTACTGGATTATGATGGGAAGATTAAACTTCAAGTAACCCTGTAGCATCATTCTCTTTCCCAAGCAAGTGTTATGACCAATACTGCCTGTATGTTTTGCATTTAAAAGCTTTAATCTCTTTCAATATTTTTATGTAACTCTGTATAATCTCTGGTCTGGGGAAAAGTACACGCTGGGTAAACCAGTTATTACAGAACTCTCTTGGGATAAGACCAGAGACTTGAACCTGAGTCTCCACATCAGAGGTGAATTACATGGTTATCAGCTTAACTACTGTTTTGGGCTCTGTTACACTCCATGCCATTTCTGTGAAACTTAGATCACAACAAGTATCATAAAAGCTACCACAGCTCAACAAGAAAAGCTGGTATTTTTTCATTGAAGCTGTTTTTTGAAAAAATTATTTTAAAAATTATCCACTTTAATTTTACTACTAGCTGCTCTTCAGGGCTATGTGAAACATTCATGCACAACTACAGACATACAAACAGACACCTGTACTTTCTTGGAAAAAAGATATTGATTGGGAGGGAAGAGGACATGTACCTCCAACATCATCATTGATGCATGCCTCTAAGGAAAGGAACTTGTCTCTTTTCACTGAAGCATAGATCTATAACATGGACACATAACTACCTAACTGTGACTGAGCTCATTTCAAGATTTTTCAAGGTTTCCTATATAGGCAAGACATAACTCAAATTTATTTGCAAAATGTCTTCAGTATGTTTTCTCCCACTTGCATTATTTTCTGGAGCATGGTGATACCCAGCCCTGTCTCATCAGCATTGAAGTAACATCCCACAACAGAAAAAAAATAAAAGATGTGTGAAGAAAAAGTGAGCAATTATTTACATTTAAGGTTTTAAGCTGTAGTGAAAAATACTGACCTATTGAGAAATTGATAGGCTAGCTCATTGATTAACAGTGAAACATATAAACACAACTTGATACAGTTTCAATTGGAAAAGAGAATCTAATGATCAAAGCCCTAAGAGAATTGGAGACGTGTAATATTTAGCACAGTAACACCCAGTTACACAATATCATTAATGTGGTCAGTGTCTAGTTACAGAATACATTGCTGTTAGCCAAAATTCATTTTCTTAATTTGGAATGTGAACTAATGTTTAGGTGCACAAGTCTTCAGCTGTTATGTTAAAGATAAATGACCCCAGCTTAAGCCTGAGAATCCATTTGAAGGGATACAAGGCAAACTTCTCTTTGCATACTGTAATTGCTACTCAGAGCATATGCTTACTGACCCAAAAACCTGTTCAAAAAACAACCACTTGAAAATGATGGAAAATATCAGATACTGTATTACATATAGCCATCTTCAGCACAGCAGCACAATACCAAATTAAGAGACATATTACACTTCAAATGAGAAGTAAAAGGCTACTTTTTCCTTTCCTGACAATTTTTAAGGTGGGTCACAAATCTCTAATCTCAGTCACAGGTGTTTGTTACCTGGGTTTCTAAGCATTTTCAAATCTAGCTAAAAACTCTTCACATGATGCCAATAAAAACTAAACTTAAAACGTATTTAGAAAGAAAGCAATTCTTCAGACATGAATCAAAAGTGGTTTAAATACCAACTTTAAATGAAAAACAACTATTTTAATCATTCATATTATTGTCAAGTTCTCTATGATTAGATGTGTAATAATGTCCCCTAATGGAGCTGCAAAGGGAAAGAGATTTGTCATCAAAATCATACTGCATTTTTCTGCGATGATCTGAATGTTAGGCCATGTGACTAAAATTGCAGATGATTAGAAGTATGCCCTGAGCAGTGCTAACACAGGACAGCCTCCTTTTCTGCTCTGGTAAATTTGAAATAGATCCTGACAACTCCCTATGTGAGTGTCAATTCAACTGTTTTGAAAGGTAGCATCTGCCTTATAGGTGCACTGAAAATGAAGCTGCCCTTTGCTGAGTTTTGTATACCTTACCCAAGGTTCATCTGATGCCCAGTACATTTGGTAGTGCAATACTGTGAAATGAATCTGGTATATAGATTGCTCTCTGTGGAGCTGAGAAAGAAAATCCCCCAAAGACCCAACTTCCCAGGAATATAATGAATTGTCAGTTTTACCCAAAGGTTCATTTTCCTGGGGAAAGCCTCAGCTGTATTCTGGACTTTTCCAAGAATCCCAGAAGACTATAATAATGCATGCTGCATGACGGTTGCTGGAGCTACTGACAGTGCTACAGCAACTCACAAGTCAAATAAAAGTCATCAAGAGAGATGCATATTACAAGCTGACCTTCTGCAATCATTGCTCTTAATTCCTTTTTAGGAATTGTGACACTCAGAAATGGTGACATCTTGTGTAATTTAACAAAGTGATAGTTTCAAAGGAGATTTGGGTAATTAACTACTAGGAAAACTAGCCAAAGTAGTAAACTTTCAAAGAAAGAAGTCTAGACATTCTGGCTTCATCCTCTGAAAAATAATCCTGAGGCCTCCTTTCTCATTCTCAACTGAGTTTTTTTTTTTTAATCCAAGAACACATTTTAACAGAAATACCACAAAAACAGTTCCTTCCTTCTGCCATTTCTCAGAGATAGTGGGTTTGGTTTTGGCATTTTCCCAAGTAGCTAGGCAAATTCATTCACATGTGCTATGGGTCTCTTGGGCAAAGACCAGAGAGCATCCAACCACCTGTGTGTATTTTCTTGTCACTCTCTAAATAAATTTATTTGCCACTTCTCAAGTTTTCATCAGACTTTGAGGAAAGTTCTGAAAGTGGACCTCTACCACTTCATCCAGGAAATTATCATGCCCTAAGTTGCAAATCAGTCCTGTACCCCTGATCTTACACTTTTGATCAGCACTGTGTCTGTTCTTTCAAACTACCCAATGAGTTCTGCTTTACATTCAATTTCTCCATGCCATTTCCAGCCAGTGCCTTCTGCTTTCTCCAAAATGATTAACATAGATTTTTTTTTTTTTCATAAGGACTCCCTGCCTGGCCTTGAGATGAATATCTGCAGCAAGGTTGTTTTCTTTTTCAAGACTGGCATAAGTAACCTCAGGATTCTTTGCATCCTAAATTTTTGCCCCTTTTCAAGGTGGGCATCACAGTTATAGTGGGAAAAGAAGGGAGGATGATGATGATAAAAAATCCTACTAAAATAATATTTAGTTATTGAGGAAAGGGAAAGAAACCTCTTTGTCTCTTACCACCATCATAACTAGCTGCTTTATTCCCTGGAGGTTGTCTGCTCCAGGCAGCCTAACAAAGAGGATGCTCCCTTGGCATTTTAAAAAGCACACACTTCTAAACAACCTCACTTGCTTTTTCACTTACTTCCTCAGTCTGTGCCCTGTTACAACCGGTTGAGCTTTAAAGCAAAAGAAGGAGAGCAAACATTGCAGCAGTTCATGTCATAGCAAAAACTATTCATGCACTGGAGATGCATGACGAGATTTCTGCTGCTTTTACTCCTTTTATGCCATTTATGCCTGTGTAACTCTTTCTTGCTTGAATGGCAGAGACATGGATGCTCAGCGCTGAAGCTTCTCTCTTCTTTTGGTTAAGCACTACCAACACAGTAAGTACCATGGACCAGGAACGGCTTCTCTTCTAAGTAATTCATTAGTTCTGGTTCACAGTATAAGTGGGAAAATGATACACACCCCCTTTATGCCTCAAACTATCTTTCTAAGGCATAAGAGGAAACATTTCATCACTGGGGAATGACCTTGCTGTTTCTTCAATAACCGTTTCCCACAAGAGAAGAGAGAAAAATAACATCTTTCCCCTATACACAGCTCTTTCATTTCATTTTCACACTTTACTTTCAACAATTAAAGTTTGCTTTTTCTTGCCTCACTTTTGCTGTTTCAGGTAATATAATGGGAATCTTGTTCAAATGAGTATCATTAGTCACTGAAAAGAAAAAAAAAAAGAGGAAAAAAACCCACCTCCAGCATCTTAAATTCTGCATAATGTCTCATAAAGATATTAGATACACATCAAGAGTTGCAATTTTTTGTAAGTTATTAGAGGTATCTCAAATTTCTTTATGTTCTGTTCACCACCATATGGGTGGACCATATCTATGATCTCAAAATAAATACATTTTTCTTTGGAAGAATATATGTCTGTTTCTTTGGAAATACATAGGTAACTATATATAAAAAGAGAGTATTAAAAATTGTTGAGATTGCAAAGGTAAGGATTAAAGTTCTGGTGCTAAGCCATCCTACTAACACATAGGTATTAGCCTTAATCACATGATTTCCTTTTATTGGACAATGAATAATGATCAGTTAAGACCTATCCCCTAGAATGGGGACGATTGAATAAAAACTTTTCTTTTTGAAAATCAAAGATATTAAAAGGTGCATTGGTATTTATTAAATCAATTAAACAAGGTAATAACAGGAACAGCAGTTTTATGCTGCACAACAGAACTGAATTCTATCCACGTCTGTTCTCCAGAAACAAACCTCTGAATATCTAAACAGATCTTTATACATTTGAACGTATAAAATGCTACTGAATTTATGGAGAATGTTCTGCACATAATACTTCATTAAGATGTGAAACCCTTGCTGTGAGATGCCATGAATGCTAAAAATTTGCACTGCTTCAAAGACCAACTGAACAAATGCAAAGAAGAAAAAAAATCCACTGGAGCTATTTAATACAAAGACAATACATCTGTTGTAGAAAGCTGCTGTAAATTGCTAAAAGCTGTGAGAGTACACTGGAGAAACTTACATACTACGTGTTTGCTTTACCACTATATTCTTCTAAGAACAGGCTCTTAACTCCCAGTCAAAACTGGAGAAGAGTACTTTGCTAGACAGACATTCATTCTGACCATGAAGAGCCACTCCTGTAATTTTACACTAACTATATTAATCCTGTGAAAAACGAGCTCATTGAAGTCACCAGATGGAAACACCAATTCAACACACACTTCTCGCCATAATCTGAGTGCTTCAGTCAGCATTTTTAAGTGCAGATATTAAAACCCCTATCCAGTCACTGAAGTACAGGGACAGTAAACTCATTAATGCTGTGAAGCAGTCCAATACCATAGTGACAAACATCATCAGAAAAAATGCCAAGGAGAAAATGTAATCATTCTTTTTCTAGAGAAGAGTTTGAATTGTGTGCAGAAAATGAGGCTCAGGGCTAAACACTGAGTAGTAAGTTAAAAATGCTGAATAACTGCTTATTTAATGAGCACTGTCTAGCCTGGGCCGCAAGCGAGGAAAAGACCACAGATTGTGTCATTAAAAAAAAAACAAACATGTAATGCTCGAAATCAGTGTGATACCTAAAAACTTCACTTGCAACCTTAATTTTATCACTCATAAAAAAAGCAAACTAAAACTCCTGAAATTTCACCCTGTAGTGTCATCTTGGCAAAACTTTACTAGATGATTTATCACAACCACTTCTTCCACTTAAACTAATGGCATGACTGGTGGCCCTTTATTAACTACTATTATAGCAATTTATTTTAGAGACAGTTTGCAAATTTATTTCACAAATACAGCAAGGAAATATGAAAATGTCAGGCTTTGAATGAAAACTGTATTTCAGTGCACGTACATTTTCTTTCGATTCTGCTGAATAAATTTTACTTTATTCTGCTCTGTTCCTCATAGCTCATCTCCTAAACTTCTCTCACTGTCCTCAGCACTGCCAACTGCCATGGTCAATCTCAGTTCTTACTCCTAATCTCAATTATTTTACCCATTTCCTTCACCAACCATTTCTAGCATTCTAGCCTTTTCAGGGTTTTACATACAGCCTGCTTGCCAAACCACTCCAAATACCTTGATTCGGGTCTCCACCTGTCTTCCACCCTCATCTCCTCACCCAAACATACACCTAGTTCATACCTTTAGAGGCTTCATTTTCTGCTTGTGACAAATCCCTCTGAAATCAAGACTTATATAATCTACATGAAAGTAGGAATAGGAGGGATAGATTTAACTGTTGTGACAGGCATACAACAGATTTGTAACGTGTACGTATGCTACACGCCGTATGCTTTATTTCCACAAATGATTTATTTGGTTCTCTGAAGCACTACTTTGTGCACATTATGTGAGCAGATCCCTGGCAGATCTACCACTTGGTTATGCAAGATACTGCTCTGCAATAAATGTGCACAAAACAGGAAGCAGGGTGATTGCAAATCACTTATGAGCATACTTTGACAAATTAACTATCCACATGACAAGAAGGACATGGAAGTAGATAAATAATTACTTGAGAAAGCTGAAAACTAAAAATAAGTGCAAATTATGTTTTTAAGAAACCTTACCAATGACTTAATTGAGATTCTGGGGTCAAACTGCTAATATGAATATGCTGGGGATGTTAATTTGCAAAAAATAACCTAGAGATTCACTATTCATATTGAGTGACATCTAAAAATAGAAAACAATGACCCTGACAAGTCAGTAAGTGAACACAGAAGACATTAAACTCAAGAGTTCATTCTCAGAATACCAGTAAAAATGATACCGGAAAGTTTTATCATGAAAGTTCAACATTCAAGCAATATGCAGTGGGAAAATACCTCGTCCAAAAGATAGTCCCAATTCTGATTTATAAAACTCTTCTCTTTCCTTACTTTCTCTAAAAGGCATCTATCTCCTAGACACTTCTCATGCTGTGACAGTGTGAATATTTAACAATTTATCCTATTTCAGTCCTTGTCCAGCTGTGAAGGATTAGGTGAAAATCCACACACCGGTCACACCATTCTTACAGGAGAAAGAAGTTACTAATATGTAAACTCAAAGAACAAATCTGGTATTTGTGGTTTTATGACTAACATGTCAGAAACAGAAGTACAATTCAAAAAACTGTACAACTCCAGCAGAAGAGCCTGTGGTGGTATAAGAGGCTATTCACTCCCAGCTGAAGGACTATGCATTGTTTTTGCCTGAATTTCATGAGGCTCCAATGAGCCCATTTCTCCAGCCTGTCCAGGTCCCTCCTTACAGCAATTCTTCATATGAATGTTTTTTCCACAGTTTGGTGTCATCTACAAACCTGCTACATGTGATACATTGCAATCAATACTGGCCCTTGAACCCTGAAGAAACCCTCTAGCAGATACCAGCAGCCAGATTTTGTACTGTTGATCACACCCTCTCACAGTCCAGCCAAGTTTCAACCCATCTTATTACGCTCCTATTCAGACCATAGCTCATCATTTTGATTGAGACTGCTCTGAGGTAAAACACCACGATTTTCCCCTTGTCCACAGACACAGTTTTCACATTGTAGAAAGCAATTAAGGTTGGTCAGGCATGATTTAAACTTAGTAAATCCATGCTGGTTGTTCTCTGTTGTGTTCTTATCTTTGTGAGAGCAGAAATAACATCCATGAGGATATGCTCTGGAACTTTCTCTAGGACTTAGGATAGACTAATGAGCCAAGTGATCCCAGAACCTTCCTTTTGCTCTTCCTGAACACAGGCATGACATTTTCCTTTTTCAGTCATCAGAAACTTCCCATGTTTGATACAATCATCCAAAAATTAAGAGTAGCCTCACAGTAATATCGGCTCCTTGAATGTAAATGTTTCCCTGATCGTCCTCTACTGTGTGGACTGTTTCAAAAGTTGGCAAGTCAAGCTTCACAGCCAAACAACCAAAGGAGAAAAGGAATGAATTATTGCCTTTTCCACGAGCTTTGTCACTAGGTCTGCCCCACCAAGCACTGAGTCCGTATTTTCTTCTTATGTCAATATATTACTTTTGCCTTTCGTATCTTCACAAGTTTCAACTCCAGCTAATCTTCTCTAAATTGTTTCTTGTACATTTGGAGCATTTTCAATAAACCTCATGTGATACATCATGCATTTTAAGCAATTTTCATGTATCTCTAACTTCAACCATCCAGAATTCTGCCTCTTGGCGAGCTAATCTGCTGATTATTGATCAGTACCTACTGTCTACTGCTTCTGAATTAATCCAAACCAGCTATACGACACAGAAGGAAAGAAATTCTACCCAAATTTACCTTCAACCTACCTATATAAGTGGTCCTTTTTAATATATTCTACATATACCTTCAATTACAATTGTTTTCTTGTTCTTCAAAGTTCACCTGGAAAAATATTTTAATTAGGGATGTGTTTCATCTTGAAATAAAATCATTCAATATCTACTTTGGGGTGAACTCAGTCATTCTCTATTGCCCTCTGACTAGATCTCCGTTGGCTGCAATAGGAACTTAGTACTTGGCACTGACATCAACACCTATAGAAACACAGCTGCCACGGCCTGTTTTAAAGAGGAACTAAATTGCACTCAAGATGTCATTTTGAACATTTTTTTCTTGCTTTAGAAAATGTATGTGCAATACACAAGAAACAGTGTAAAATGATTATAGTAAAAGCATAACCTTGTGGAATTAAATCTCACAGAACCTTTCTTACAGTAAATAACTGTACATTATTAGAAATTCATAGATGTTAAGTGAGGTACAGAACAGTTGTATCACTTCTTAATGCAAAGTGATCATACTGAAAATATTGTCACCAGGAAAAAGTAATTAAAAAATAATAAAAGTCTTCCAATAAAGGCTAGAAGGTTAAAAAAAGCCAAAAAAATGTATTCCCTACTTCCCAAAAGGGTCCATGTACATGAAAATGTCGTATCAGTAGGCAGAAATTAACACTATTACTATGCCTTACACATTTAACATTAAAAACTGTCAATATATTTTACCTTGAAGTATTAATACAGGATTAGGATGTGTACTCTAACTGCAAGTGGCCAGCAGAGAAATTCCACGGCAGAAGGGAATTCCAGCGGCGGAACTCTTGTATCTGTCACTTCCCCAGATGAGCAAACCAATCTTGCTGAAGAAAAGGCATTGTAACTGCACTCTACATTACACTGTCCCTTACAGATTATATACCAGTAGCATAAATTAAAGTAGTTTATAGGACGCTTCAACTAGTGCCTTTGTCAGGAAAATTTTTAAAAATGGCCTGCAGGTGTAAGCACTCCTTAGGTGCTCATCCATGAATACTCATACAAACTGAAATTGAGGCAAATAAAATAATCTACCTGTAGAGTTTTGGAAACATAGATATGTCCTGGATCCCTACTGCAGTGACTGTGAAAACACCTGCCCTAAAATAATTTGTATTTGTATTGCAAGTACAAAAATGTATTTTCTCTTCAAAACATTTCCAACCTTCACAAGACAGCAGACCTTTCAGATAACATCATTCTTCATTCCCTTTCATTTATTTCCCCTCTTAGTTCTACTACAACATTGCTATTTAAAAACAGTAATGTCATGTCAATGTCAAAAATTTACAAAGAAGCATTAATTCTACTGAATTATCAAACCTCTAAAATTATAAATTTTAGATAATAGGGGAAACATGGTAGTGATCACAACAAATTTATAGGGTCTTCTGTGGAATTAGACACTAGCCATCTATCTACAAGAATTCTAAAAGTATTGTTTTAAGTTACAGACACTTCAACCCTCTGAAGGTTTTTCCTTACCTTCTCCTTTTATTATGTTTGTCAAATTTCCCTTACTGGTCTGCCTGGCTTCCTCATAAACTCCATCAGTTCTCTCAGTACAGTTACCATATCTTGATCCTATCTATGAGCAGATAAAACTACCTTGGTAGATTTTACACTAGATCTTGCTGGTCATTTTTTGCATTTAGTCTGACATTTTAGAAAATTAATAGAACATATACTTGACCAATACTCAGAAAACTATTTCTGGAGTAAGGAGAAGTGAGAGGTTTATCCATAGAGTTTAACTACAGAACTTCAATCTGGGATCATACTGAACTCCTAGGGAAGATTTATTACAGACTTTGTGAATTGCCTTGCCCTTAATCATCTATCAGATGTCCTGCATATTGTTAAATTGCTACCTTTACATGCTGTAAATATTTCCAACTAGAGAAGAAATCTAGAGTTCAATAGATATATATAGAGAGAGCTCAATAGATAAAATGTTGCCCGAACTTTGATTAAAACCATTTATCAAAAACTAGAGTAAAAATAAGTCTAAGAATGGTAGAAGATAACCAAAGGAAGACTAAGAGAAGCTCACACACTTGAAAAAACAAACAGACAGAGTCAAGGCAGCAATCAGCTATCACTAATACCAAAAAGCATAAACTAACTGTTGTCCTGATTAATAGTTTGCATCCCATACTGAAAGTCAGAAAGAAGAAAGATTAATATGTCCTCAAAATAATTAGGTTACCTACTCTAACAGGATAAAGAAGTTAATTGAGAAATCTGGGAATGCTGGTCTCTGCTTAGGACATCAGTACAAACCCCTTCATTAATTAAAAATAGTATAACTAAAATTAGAAATAAATATAGACTAACTGGATGCCCCATTGAAAGATATAATAAATACTTTCCATTTTATTATCTGTGCTTCTGTCTGAAATAAATACCTTGGAACTTTGTGAGCCCAGGACTCCAGTACTGCAAGCCTCACAATCTCCTTATAAAAGAATATGAGAAAGCTCCCCTTACTTTAAACAATGCTATTTGGAATGATAAACAGAAGTAGTCCCCTCATTCTTATTAAGCTGATCCATTCGTTATTCAAATTATAACATGAAAAAACCTTAAAACTGTTAACTAAAGCTTCACAAAGTATTTCAACATTTTAAATACTTCCTGCTCTACAAGGCCTACCAAGTGTGATCTGTTTTTGCAAAGGAAGCTGAATGAATCAGAGGGCTCTGCACAAGGATAGAAGAAGATCTGTGTGGTTTTCAGCACGCACTGAGGCCATCAGGCTAAACTGTGGCTTTGCTGCAAGCAAGACACTGCTCTGAGAAACAGATGAGGAAACAGATTGCAACTCCCAGACTGACAATCTGCTTGCCGTGTTTCTTACACTTTAGAGGAGAAAAGACTTGGGCCAGGCCTACATGGTGTAGCTGTGCTAAGTAAGGCTGAGCAAAGAATGCAGCAAAGAACAGAGCCATTCCCTGCCACAGTGCCAAGTGTGGAAGGGGAAAATACCAACTCCAAGCAGGCTGCTCCACCCTCTCATGCTGTGTAATGGCAGCGGCCAACAAAGAGCCAAAAAGGGCCAGTTCAACCTTCCCTACTACTCTGTGCCAGTTCGTATTAATTAATATTCAATTCCACAGTCCTGTTAAAAATCCAAAGCTCTTTTAACACGTACAATTTAAAAAGACTAAAAATGAAGCAAAAATTGTCCATTCCTGCTAGTAATGTAGAACAAATAGGCATGTGCATGGCTACATGTGGCAAAATGAGGTAAGGTCTCTGAGATAAATTAAAACCTCCAAAGTAATTTTTCCTAAACTCTTTGAAAGAAACAAAGGCTGTCTCCGTCCAACAATGAAAAACTGGTTGGTCAATTAAAACATGCTATGTATACAGAGATAATCAAATTAAGTAAATTTAAAATACCAAGTTTGTTAGAAACACTTTGCTCTTTCTATATGTTAAATCCTTTAATATGCATTTAAGAATTTGGGATACAGATCTCTGGTAACAGAATGTTATCATAACAGAATGATACATTGTTATTCTGTTCTCTCCACTGAGGGATTTTACACTGAATATAAGTGCAAGGAATAACATAAGAGCCAGTGAATTCACTTAAAAAATATGTGAAAATTCTATTTGCAATCTGGAAAAAAATCCCTAATTCTAAACATAAACTATTTTTTTTAAACATGAAACATGTTTAATATACTAATATATGACAATTCCAGGCAGTGGAATCCAAAGAAACAAAAAAAATAAATTTAGACTTAAGTCTTCTAAACTGAATGTTTTGTGAGGTGCCTCAAAATAGCCTTGTTTCATAGTAAAAGAAGAGACCCCAGCCCTGCCCTAATGTTTTGGGCTGGAGACCATAGGCAAAACATGTAACACAGCTTTAGATGTCCTACTGTATCACACCTGGAATTTAGATGTGTCTCCAGAGTTACTGGTTTTTTGTCAAAATCCATCAGTCCATTCAGAAATCACCCGGGCAGCTAAAACACCAGTAAGTACCAAATTTTAAGCAACTAAATCACATCAGGTGTTTACTGAGGTTACTTGCTCTAGTATGCTGCAATGCCTTATGCTGATCTTTACACCTGAGGAATTCACCTTCACTATATTGATCCAATCTTTATAATAAAGAGCAAACTATGGAGATTGAGGCAGGTGGCACAAACTGACCCAGAGCAGCCTTCCAAAGCTTCTCCTGAGCTGAAATGAACAGTAAAACATCACTGATTTGTTGTCATTGCTTTAGATAAACCAATTTGGGCATGATGTATTATGTAGTAAGTATTACAGATATCTGGGTGCATATGAGGTCTTAATTAAGCATACATCATTTTTATGCACTTTGCACATACTCTAAGCATGTGTTTCAATTCTTACAGGAATTCATTCATACATTTATATGTGTGCTTAAATAGCCTTCCAGAACAGAGCTGTTTTCCTGAACTGACTGTTGTCATAATTTAATGACTTAGGAGTTAGAAGTCAGACCTTTAAAAATTATATAATTTAGTCTGCAATTAGCATCAACAAGTAGGTCCAACTATAGAATACCCATACAAAAGTTTGCCCTATTTTCCCCCCAAGTACCATAAAACACATTAACCATTAAGAAAAAAAACCTGTTATAAAAATGTAAATAGGACATCAGAGCTCAGATAGTTTGTTCATTGGTTCAGACAACAATCAATGTGTATTTGTCAATGTATGAATATTAAATTTCATTCACAGGACACATAATTACTGTACAGCAAATTTCCACCAAAAAAAGGTGTCTAGCCGTAGAGAGTTCAGTCACATCAACTGAGTTGTCTCCAGTACTTTGAAGAATCCCAAAGGGACAATGTAGTCCTACTACCTAGACCATCAGGCACAGTATTAGTCCACATGCATGCTGAAAAAGTTGGACTTTTACAACCTAACAGTAGAAACAGCACTGCCAAAAGGAGAAAGAAAGAGCAACATGGACCTTTCTCACCACAGTGGGACACTTAGAGTCCCGTGGCACCATTTTAGAAACTGAGCAATAATTATGATCAACAAAACAGCAGGAATTGCAGTCAAAATGACTCCTAAAAATTAAATAAAAATAAGAAAATTATGTCCCTATATTTTTCTCCGTTGCTTTTTTAAAAACAACTTTCAAAAAAATTTATTCTAATAACCTGTATGCAAAAAACCCAATATAGCTGTACCAGTAAACTTCTTCAGGTTTTCTATTTAAAAAAAAACCTTCGGATCCGCCTCAAATTCAAACTTTTATACTGTACAAGTATGCTCCTCTACAACTTTGCTATTTTCAGTAAGTGTTGATTTCCCAAACAGGATCAGGATGTTCATATCACTCGCATATTGTTTCCATGTTTTCTGTACCAAGATAGATCCAATTTTAATCTTGTACGTCATTCTGCACTAATTATTAATCCATAATTAATGGTATCAGTTAGATCATGGAACATCTCCAAAAAAAAAAAATAAGCTATGTCAAAATATCTATCACATATAATTCTTTCTTGAAAAACATTTACTATATGCACAGTAGTTTCTGCTTTGAGCATTCCTGCTGAACCCTCTAAAAAGTCTTATGCTCCATAGTGTGTTAGACTGTGAACATTTAAGCATCAAACCATTAAGGAATTCTTTCTAAATTAGAAATACTTCATCATACAGCTGGATGCACCATATAGCTGAAAGTTCACTCTTAATTTCTGAAGCCGTGTTTACAGAAGCCATAGACATTCTTGTCAACATTAGTAAGAAATGCCATAAATTAAACAGTATATGTTTTACTCTGCTTTACTTCTCTCCAAGCTAAGTGCAGTTCCAGGAAAAAAGAAAGCCAGTTGACTTTACAACCTAAAATTCTTCAATACTGAGTAACAAACAAGGACTGTGATGACCCATCTGTATATACAAAACACATGGTTCACGTGTTCTGTGTGCACGACATACAACAATGCTGTTTAATAAAGGAAGGCAAGCACAAGCAAATACACTCCCTCTGGATATACAGAACTCACGATATACAACATGAAATTAACAGCAAGAATACAGCACAGGGCAACACGCCCTGGAGAAAGCCACTAAACAAACCATGCGTTAGAGCTAGATTATAAATGGCTAGTCATTGTACCTAAGTGAACTTACTTCTGTACTTAGAAAAGTGGGCATCATATTTCAAATTCAACTGACTATCTGGCACACTTCTTCCTAAGCAGCCTATTTGAGCACAGTACAAAAAGCAATCACATGGTGTGTTTTGATTTTGGTCAATGGGGTAGTAATTCAACAGTGGTGCAATAGCTAATTGAACTAGGGCACCACAGAACTTTGGTAAACTATGAATACATGAACTGTTGTTGTTTACAGCACTAAACCTAGCTCTAAAATAGCAAGATTTTATAATAGAGTTTAAACAGTATAATTTGGAGAGCTAACATTAAATTTTCCCTGATAGGGAACTCGGAAATAACATAAATACCTTGACAAGAAGGCACTGGCAACAGAATCACAGATATATTTTCATTTAATCCATTTCCATTGTGCTAGGCCTTTTCTTTATCTAACGAATGAAAAGCCAAACCAAATCCCCAATTTATTCAAGTTCTAGGTCAACAGTGCTTCACTACATTTTGTCTTCTTTTGCTATGCCTAGTTTAGTGTTGAACACTAGCACTGGACTGTGTGCTGCAGACCTTCTCTGCTCTGAATACAGTCAAATGCCATAAACGATTGTGACAATGCTCTGACTCAAGAGAATGATGAAACTTACGATCAAAGCTATGCTGTAGATCACAGGAGATACAACTAATGACTGAAGTTAAGCCCTATCACCCAACATGGCCAGTAACCCAGTTTCACTCCACTAAATCCAGGTACCTTGAAAGTAATGCTGCTCTTACCTAACCTGCTCCCTAAGTTTTACACCTCCTCTGCCCCAATGATCTCCCACAAAAAAGGCTACCTTTCTTTGTTTTGTAGCTTTATTATGATGGGCATACCTAATTTCTTCTGCAAGCGAGGATAGCAGCTATGGATGAGGGTATGGGGTGAAGCTATGTCTTTTTACACAGAATTCCACGATTCAGTGCCTTGTCTGTGATAAACACTTCCATCTGTGATTAAAGTAGCAATTTGAAGATGGAAATATCAAATGAAGGGTAATTAATACATCGTATGTATTAGCCCAGCAGTCAAAACATAAGTTCTGCACCACAGCTAGTAACAGAATGAACAAGGATCCTGCAGACGCATTGAAGGCAGGAAATTCACTACCACTATATTAATAAAATGACTGCCTGTGACTTTAAACCCTGGCATGCTTGTACTTGGAGAGAGAGTGAACGATTTATTGTTACTATGAAGGATGCGGGAATGGAAATGAAGATGAGAGGGGTGATGATAATGATTATAGGGAAGAACAGGTTAATATCCGCAGCGTTTGATGGGGAATGATGTCCCTACCTCAATAAGCTGGATAAGGGAATAGCTCCAGATCCACTGCCCAGGATCCCTCCTTTCCTTCCAGAAAGGAGTTTCTCCACCAGAGCCACATTCCCAGTGCGAGCGGCTTCCAGCAGTTCCTGGTCCTTCCCCATGGTTGGGAACCAACAGCCCCCCACGGGAGAGCTGCACCCCGGGTCACAGCGGCCCCCTCCCTGCACAGAACGGGCTCCCCTCCCCAGACCCTGCCTCAGAGCAGAGCACAGCACAGATTCCTGCAGTCCCTTCCAGACCAGCAGGAGCAGCAGCAGGAGGGAGGAGGAGAATCACCTCCTCCTAGTTTCACTGGATCATTTCTGGGTGGAGTGTGGAAGAAGGGGGGAGGGAGGGAGAGAGGGAGGACGAGGCCAATAAAGAGCCTCCCCCCCACTCCCGTGCACATACAGCCCCAGCCGGGAGGATGGTTCGGGGGAGCGGGCAGCCGCGGCCCCTGTGGCCGGACGGGCCGGGGAGGAAAACGACCCTCACAGATGGACGGACGGACGGACGGACNGCTGCTGCTGCGGGCGCTGAGGGACACGCACCTGCCCGCGGGGCGAATTGTCAGCAGGTGCGGGCGGGGCGAGGGGCCCGTGTCACAATGCGCGCGTGTGTGCGGGGCGGGAGCCCTGCCCATGCGGGGACAGCGCCGGGAGCCGAGCGGAGCAGGCAGAGAGCGAAACCTGGGCCCACCGAGCTCAGGAGCGAGTCGGGCAGGCGGGGCTGCCGGCGCCTGCCGCACGCCAGGGTCGCGGCTTCTCCGCGTTTCCCGGGATAGGGGGGATAACTGAATATATTTGCTACCAAATCCAAGCCCTTCTGGAGCTCCCGGTTCTGTTACAGAGACCTTTTGTGTGACTTTTCCGGGCACCGAAATTAACCATTCCTCATGGATTTGGGGTTCTTTCAAGCAATGTTGAAAATACTCAGTGCTGGCCAGCTCANCGGGGAGGAGCGGGCGCAGGGAGGGAGGGAGAGAGGAGGAGGCGCAGCCCTGCCGTGCCAGGCCCGTTGCTGAGGAGACGCGGCTGGCGCGCTCCCAGTGGCTGNCAGAGAGCGAAACCTGGGCCCACCGAGCTCAGGAGCGAGTCGGGCAGGCGGGGCTGCCGGCGCCTGCCGCACGCCAGGGTCGCGGCTTCTCAGTGTTTCCAGGGATAGGAGGTATAACTGAATATATTTGCTACCAAATCCAAGCCCTTCTGGAGCTCCCGGTTCTGTTACAGAGACCTTTTGTGTGACTTTTCCGGGCACCGAAATTAACCATTCCTCATGGATTTGGGGTTCTTTCAAGCAATGTTGAAAATACTCAGTGCTGGCCAGCTCATAGGCACATCTTTGACAAATGCACCGTTTGATACTGTGCGTATGTGAGAATTAAATTATAGCCCCGTGTTCCTGTTTTAGTTTAGTAATTGGTTTAGGTAGGACCATAGGCAAATAAGTTGTGGTCCCTCACCGTTCCCCCACTGGGATCAGTGGCACTCTCCCATGTGTTCCCACTCTCCTCTTGTGTTCACAAGAAGCCATGGGAGCAATGGCAAAATAACATTGCAAAAGAATGTTGTGTTAGGCAGGATTCTAATGTTACGTTTTCAGAGAGCATTTATCACACAAAACCTATGGTACATTTAAGGCAATGGAAAGATCCTTGTTGATTTCACAAATGATTTGTTTTAGTCCCTGTCAGTAACAGTTCTATGGATGTTTTTGTGTTTCTATTAGCTAATTAGGCAAGTTTAATATCTTAAAAACTGATAGAAATTTCATTCTGGGATCTGATTTTCTCTTACAAAGGAAAAACAATCCTTATAGAGACCTCCCATTTCAACAAAGTCATGCACAGAAACAAAATTTTCGGGATGTAAAATGATGTCTTCAATATTGTCAGCAGCACACAGAATTGAACACATGCATAAAATTATTAAGGACTCTGTAACTACAGCTTTTCTTATTGAAAAAGTCTGATATAAATAGCAATTTTAAGGCCCTGATTCTGTGATCACAAGGGTTTCATTGTGGTTTGAATATATAAATGTATAATCACATGAATTGGGATTTATAGTTTAAGTCCTTAGTCACAGAAGAGTCATAGTGGAAAACTGTAATTTAAAGCCGGACTAAAAAGTTGTATCTTGTTGACAGCTACTTGGGCATTAACTAGTTCCAAAGAAGTTAGCCATAAACTAAGAGCACCTCTGCAATCTGAATTCTAGTTAAGGTTGCCATAATTTCCCTGTATTCCTGCCTTGCTTTTGATTTTGTACGCAATCACATGCATTGCCTGATAAACATCTTCTCACATGTATCCTCTGCGTGCTCTGCATGAAGAGATTCCTTCAAGTTTGCTGAGAGCCTCTGAAGAGGCAGAGTGTGTGCATAAACCTGCACATTTGTGAAAAATTAGATTAGAAGCAGATACTACGGAAAACCTTAGGTTTTCAAGAATTGGTATTGTTTTATGTGGATTGATCAGCAGATGGCAAATATGACTCAGTATAAACGTTACATAATTCTTCTAGGGAAAATAAAATCTCAAGGCTGTGCTCTAATTGAAATGATCGTCCAGAAAGCTGCCAGAGAACAGTATGGAGAATCAGCATAGAAATATCAATGGAGCAGATGCATGCAGTAGCCAGCAAATCCAGAAAGATTTTATGAATGTAGCAAGGCTCAAAACCCCAGTAAAATCATAGCTTAGTGCCACAAAAAAAACTGTGAAGGCCAAATAGAAGATTTAGTTTCATTAACAAATAGGGTAGAACAGAGTAATTCTCTCAGTTAGAAAGGTAAAAAGGAATGTAAGCAGCACTCTTTAATGGAAGGGTTAAGCGTGGATAAATCCTAAGGAGAAGAATTGAGAACATGGGCTGGTCTGTTTCCAGAGATGAAATCGACAGTGGACTGTAGTAAGAAAAATTATCTAGACTGAGTTGAATGTAAATGGTCAAACCCATTCATTAGATTAAGTGGACTCCTTTGTCATTTTAAATGTCTTATGTTTTTTGCCCCTGTAATATCAGGACAACATTGAGGAGTGTTAAAGATTGTATGTATGATAAATAAGTGAATTAGACATAGCATGTAGAAACATGGCTGTATAATTTGCAGTAGTTACAGATGAGAAAAATAATTTGTAAAACAGCAAAGATCTTTCAAAACGTTGTATGCTTTTTGAGCAGTGATGTTCCATATCACAGCAGAATTTTGATTCTGTGATTTTAGTATTTGTGAAGACATTTTAAGTTATGACCACTGCAGCTGTCAGTATCTAAGTGGCATCACACCTTCGATCTCAAAATTTCTCTCAACAACATATGCTTTACCTTCTGTTTTCTTCCATTTTCTAAAATACCAGAGAGAGCACTTAGCCTACCTAGAAATTCTTTAACTGTTTTGTCGTTTGAAAGGACTAGAAGTGACTGTAAAAAGCAGGGAGGTTCCTTAATGTTTTTACAATGCAACTATCACTCGGCTTTGTTCTCATATCACAGTGACAACTTCTTCATTTCTTCCTCCTGCAGCCTCCCTGAATTAAAGGCAAATTGAATGAGTGCTTTCAAACATTCTATGACTTTTCCCTCTCTATTTTCAAGCAGAAACATGGAAGGGAGTATGAAAAACAGGTGCAGGTATTGAAGAAAACACTAAATCCATGATATTAAAAAACAGTTGTGCAGAATAGCAAACGTATTGACATCATATTTCAGGACTATGTATTATCAATTCTCTCACGTAAAGATATAGGGAAGGCCTAAGATCCCAATTACAAATTCAGAGGGGTATTCTGAGACAAAGCACAAAATGCTAGAATAAACCATCAGCTTTTTTTGACAGCAGAAAATAAATTAGCATTAAATAGGCTTGATTATTATTCTAATTTTTGTGATGGGTGCCCAAGAGAAAGCACTATTTTTCATGCATCTGGGTGGCAAGTGTTTTTCCGTCTTGATATTGTGTTTTGCTCTTCAGAGTGTATATCTATAGCATAAAAAAGAAACTGAGTTTCAAGCCATGAGCTCTTGAGGCCAGGTGTGAATGCCATCATGTCCTGGTTCCCTGCCAAGGTGGGACCCGGATGCAGGTCAGCCCTCCTCAGGGATAGGCTCAGCAGGTAGATGGCACAGTGGACATGGCCACTGGCCCGGTTTGGAAAACTGGGACACACCATAATACTCACATGATGCTTAGTTTAGCTCTCACCACTGAAATATGCAAAAGGACTTGCATCCTCCCCCACTGGAAAAGAAAATTATAGAAACTGAAGGTACTAAAACTATCTCATGAGGGATATAAAAACACCACGAGTTCTGTGGTCTTAAAAGACTGCACAGATTCTTGGACTCACCTGATTAAGTAGAATCAGAAGTAACATATGAGGAAAAAGCAATTTTTGACAACTTACCCACAACAATCCTGTCTCTGACCAAACAATTCTGACTAGATCCCATTTTCTTTAAACACTTACTTCCTTTCAAGCATGTCGGAAATTTACAGGGGAAATGAATGGAAAAGCAGTCCCTTAGTGATGTTGCACAACAGCATGACACTGTCTCAGCATTTGCAGTGACCCCACGGCATCATTCTTACGGGGCTCTGAACACATTAAAGAAGAGCAAGAAATGAAACTGTGATTCTGCCTCACAGCCACTAACCTACAGAGTCATCTGAATATACCATGGAGAGTGTGCTGCATTCCCCATGGGGCTGGAACATCCCACTGCTGGAAAGTGTCAAGGACACACAGGCTGCAGGTTGTGTCAGTGCTGGAGAGCCAAACCTCCAGAATATGGGCATAGGACAGTACAGACAGAAAGTCAAATCTGTCTGCTGTGCCATTTCCAGTGCAATTGTGATTTTGCTCTCATGGCAGATGCTAAGGTTAACTGGCATATCTATACATATCTTTACATGTATTTCTTGTGTGACAGCAGGTGGGATTAGCAGTATGATTATTCATCCAATCCTTCTGCTCTGTGTTCGGTTTACATCAGTGTGCTATCAAAATATGCCTGAGACTATTTTTCATGCATTAGAGAGAAATGCACAATCAAATGTGGATACAAGCTTATAAGAGCAGCATGCTGATTAGATGCCCCAATCCAGTGTGTGCTGACAGATACAGTACAGTATTAAAGCTTTGCCTATACTGCTTAATGCACAGCTTATTGCATAAAAAATGACTTGTTTCTACCTTTGATACATTGCAACCTCTTTCAGACTATAAAATATTTTTCTCTTCTTATCTTCCCTTGAGGATATGTACAACATTGCCTACACATCAGATTTTGACTGCTTGAAAGAAGGATCATAGAGAAGTATCAGCTGAAACATGCAAGTGACAAGGGACTGCAACTGCAAGTACAGACAACTGGTAGAATTGTGTGCAAGTGTTATCCTTACTCTCCATCAGTAACATCCAGGAAAGCATTGTAAGGCAATAGCATAGCTACAAGTGTTCTGCCAGGGAGTCTGTTCTGGTTTTGTCTCTTCTAATAGTAGCTATCCTACATGAATACATAGTGGTAAATCACTCCTCAGAATTTATATAAATGGTTGAGTGAACATTGATACATCAGGCATGTTGTAGGTATGTTTGTATTTGTGCATACATGACCAACAAGGCAGAATGTATTTGAAATTTCAAAGGATAAATACATGACAAAGACAGATATTCGATTAATGTTGCGGTGGGAATTAACCTGGAACCAAATGGACACAGCACTCTTCTCAGTACAGCATTGTCAAATGTACAAATCCACTGATTCTCTTGCTAGCTTTAATTTACCAAATCCTTGCAAGTTTTAGCTTTGGTGCCTATTCTTAACACCAATGATGCACATAGCTAACTTTGCACTGGATTCCTGGTCTGGCCAGTTTTTTTCCAGTGGATATAACTATTTGTGGTGAAAAAGTAGTTGACATTTCAACTACCAGGGCCTTTCTTTACAGGCCGAGTCCAAGGTGTTAACTGAAGTTACAGTCCCATAAGCAAAGGCTTTGTTGAAACAAATCAATAAATAAAAATAACTTGCCTGGACCAGATTCAATTTCCCAAAGAGTCTGAAGGACCTCAGATCTAACACTCACAAAATTAAAATGATGATGTGTGAGCTGTTGTTTCAATTGGCCTTGGTACTAGATAAGTGGAAGGTGGCAAATGTGATTCTAATATCTTCTAAGGGGCTTGAAGGGGACCTGGAGAACTACTGAGTTAATTTGCATGCTTGGAAAATTGGTAGACACCTGGCTGCATGCAACAGTGAAGATTCAGTACAGCTTTTGGAGAAGCAAGTCATGTCTCGTGTTTCTATAGGACATCTTTGGAGGAGTCAAAGAGCATACAGAAAATTACAAGTCAATCAATAGGTTGTATTTAGCTTTCCAAAAAGCTTTTGACAAGGTCCTTGGAGAATACTTTTAAGGAAATCAAATTGTTATTAAGAGGGATGATTCTCTTGTGAGTGGTTAAAGGAAGGAAAGCAAAAGGGAAAAATGGCCAGTTTTCCCACTGGTGAGAGGTTGTCAGCACAGCTGTGTAGACATCTCTCCTATGACCTGCACTGTCCAGCAGGCTCATAAAGAGCCTCTGAAGAAAATAAAAAAGTGAAATAAAATAGCAAAACAACAGGTTTCAGGATAGTTTGGACTAAAACTGAGTATGAAGTAGTACATTGTTGTAGTAGATAATAAAACAGAAGGTGGAACGCAACACTGACAAAAGAAAGGAATAATTCTTCAGCGGAGGGATATTTTGGATTCCCCTTTTATAATTCCAAAATAGCTGTTATATCTCCATACACATCTATAAAAATGTCCATTTAATGCTATATGGTAATCAAAATGGCTAACACAATTATTGGGAATTATTAGGAAAGGAAATAAACATCAATATGTCAGTGTATAAAGCCACTGAGTTTGTCCTGTCTCAAAAACATTACACCAGAACTAAGCAAGGTACAGTAAAGGTGAAGAGCTATAATCAGATGTATGGTATGTACAGTCTTTGTGAAGCTAGACTAGGGCACTTCAGCTTTAAAAATATTATAACCATAGGGAGATATAAATAGAAGTATATAAAACAAGGGACATGGAAAAAGTAAGTGTAAACCAATTATTTTTCCTAGAGAAGGACTTAGGAATCACAGTGGTCAGGGGACAGACTTAAAACAAGTTAGGATATTGTTTTCATTCAAATATTTTAATTTAGAATAGGCTTGGGTTTGCTTTGTATTCCACTTGGGAACACGTGTTTTTATTCTGAGAAATGACATTTTAGCATGACCTGTATGTGTGCACACTGATAGCAACACAGCACAAATAACAGGTATGTAAGCTTTGCTCATCATCTTGCTAATCTGTTTTATATCAGGTTACTGCTTTGTGTATGAGTGTAGTTTAATGGAGTCTTCATATGTAAATAAAAATACACAGCACTGTGTTTACTGTGGTTTTGTACAGTACATGTACAACCACACAGTTATTCTGATGTTAGGGGTATTTCTGCTGTCTGTCAAAAAACCCAATTAATATTAAATTTCTCATAAATGGTGATTTTGTGAAGCTGGTACTTTGCTCCTAGCACAAGATTAGGGCCCCAACATATTTTATTCAGTTAGCCCAACAGTAAAAAGGTTCTTCATTCTTAATTACTTCTTCAAGCCCTACAAAACAACAGTCTAGAGTGTTTATTAAAATCAGACAGCTAGTCCTACACTGCCTAGGGAAGAAAATTATTGCTTTTTGCATGAGGACATGGTAATGCAGTGAATTTCTTAATCTCAATTACCTCTTGTGTAACTGGATTACAGAGGAAAATATTAACATGAGTAATTTGTTTGCTGATGTGCAACTCCCTCATTTTGAGCCTTCTAACAATATAATAGGTCTTTGTCTAAAAAAATAACTGGTAAAGTCTATGGCTAAAACAGCCAATTAATTTGATTTGCACTTATTCATCTGAACTGAAGGTGACTATCAACCTCAGGCAAAAAGCCCTGATTTTATTTCAGCAGCTAAGTAAAAGCTAAGATCTCAAAGGAAGAGCCATGCACAAAAAATTATTCCATGTAAGATTAATGTTTCAAGAACATAATAGCATACTGACCTACCCCAGAGCATCAGTAGCAAAGGTAACAGAGAAGATTACAGGAACACCAGCATATCCACAACACTCTTCTAACTGGAGCTGATTCAGAAAAACAGATCTAGGAATTAATCTTTGCCTTCTTTCATACTGGAAGAAAACTGGTATAGCTATTTGTGATAGAAGTTCTATTTCCATATTCTATTAAGAGAATAGAAAGTACAGAGACACACTTTGCTATGGATATGCAAATAGGCTGCCATAATCCTTGAAAAATATGCAATAATTAATGCAAAGTAATCTTTAATCAAAATTAAGTGTACAACAAATTGGAGCTAAAAAGATCCACCTCCAGTAAGGCTGGGTGAATATCTAAAGTAGGATGAATAACCCAAGTAGGAAAATACTGAAGTCACATAAATCTGAGAACTGCTGTTCTCTTACACTTGTTTCCTCTTTTCACACCTCTGGACCTACTACACATTATAGTTTTCTGAAAATAGACTTTGTAATGGAAAATTAATGAGCTTCTATGACACCACTATTTTATCACATCATTCCTTTTTATATTGAAGATACAATAAAATATTTTTAAATTTGAAACATCAAAATACGGAACTGCCCAGTTTTATTTTTATGTTAGTATTTCTATTAAGAGTTACTAAACTATTAATAGTTAGTAAACTATTGCTTTTCTCAGCAATATCCCAGGGAAGACACTACCTTGCATTAGGCCAATCCCTTTTCACAGAAACCTTCAGTTTGGAAAAGACCTTTCATGGAGCCCAAGCATTGCCCCATCACTGCCAAGTCCATCACTGCACTGTGTCCATTAAGTGTTATATCTACACATCTTTAGAATACCTTCAGGGATGGTGACTCCACCACTTTCTTGGCTAGACTGTTCCAGTGCTTCACAACCCTTTTGGTCCAGAAATTTTTCCTAATGTCCAACCTAAACCTCCCCTAGTGTGACTTGAGGTGGTTTCCTCTTGTCCTGTCACTTGTTTCCTGTGAGGAGAGACTGAAACATTTCACCACCACCACCATTTGAGCAGATTTGCCGTGGAAGCCAAGTAAATTTCTTTTTTTTCTAGTAGCATTATTTTTACATCAAATAATATTTTCCAATTACTTTGAACATTTGATACATTTTGTATGTACCTGATCTAATGCACATTGTTATACAGTAACTAAACATTCATAGCACCTGATTTAATAAATATTCAGCTTGTCAGTTTATTGTGCATTTTTCTCTTGCTGCAATTTTAAAATTTCCTTTCATAGAAATTCTCAGTCTCTCTTTTATACTTCCTTCTATAATATAACCCCGTCTTTCTCACATCCCTGTTAGGATGGTTGTAGTGAAAATGTACATCATGCTGAAGATGTGTTTGTGCTACAGCTCTACCTTATCCTTTTTTAGTTACACACAGCTTCAGTTAAGTCCTCATGGTAATAATCTCCAGTGTTTGAGGCTCAGATTCTTCTGGCAGGCCCATTTCCAGGGGATATCAGGAATGGTAGAATGGGTGAAATTGGATACTGAGTATCTGATACCTAAGTTTCCTGTAATTCATAAATCCCAGTTGATGTATGGTCTCCTGATTGGCATAAGAAGTTTCCACGGGTCCTTAAAGTGAAAGGACCAGCAAAGTGGGAGATTATGACAGTGCTTATCAGTTAATATCCAGCTAACACATGCAGTATGATGTTGCTCCATATATGAGTTTTGTCACCAGATGGAGAAGAAAAAAATAAATGTTACTGCCTATACATTACTATTTGCTGCTAAGTAAAAATATTCCTTTTAATTCCAGCAGCTGTGGATTTAAAGGCATCCACACTGACATTAAGGATGACAGCTCTTCAGCCACATAGGAACATGTTTTCATTAATAAGGTGCTCAGAATTTGTTCTAGTGTATTGTTTTCCCTATGCTTATTTAAAACACTCCCTTTTTCCTCCTTGACTTACAGTAGCTAAATAAGAGACATGTTTTGCATAATGAAAAGGCAAAAGAGATTAACTCTAGGTTGCCTCTGCCTGCTGAAGTATTTTCTCAAGTCCCATTTCAAGGAGTCTTTTAAATCTTCTTAACATTATGACTTTGAAGGAATTCTTTCCTGTTGCATAAGCTGAAAATGCTTCTGATAATAGCAAAGGAAGGTTTAAGAACAGCATTCAGGTCATGACCCCTCTCAGATGTATCTTCAGATGAGCATGAGCTTGAAATTTGACTTGTAGTTTCCATGAGTTACATTGCCAGTTGTTTATGATTTGGAAGGATTTAGGACCCAGTTAAAGCAAATATCTCTGATACTGCTTTAAAGAATTTCTCAATGATTGCTTGCAACTTACCGTATTTCTTACATTACTTCTGGATAGGAAATGAAACGCTGAGGGTGAGATAGTTTTTATAATTCTTTAAGAAAGCTGTGGTATAAATACTTTCAAATATATATATACACACACGCACATACAAACTCAAAAAGTCTGTAAATATATATATATTTTTCGGTGAATACGGCAGCAATAGCAAATCTCATGTTTAGAAGGAAGTGGTTTTTCAGGAGACTTCCTGCTATCTTCCTGATAAGCTGGATCAGAGAAGCCTCATTCCTACATCAAACATACTTCTGGTAAGCAGCTGTGATTTTGCTGGTGTCCAATACATTGTCATGTTCTGCAACATGTTCTAGTATGTGGCACTGCAGGATGACATCTTAAAAAACTCTCCATTGTACCTATCTTGAGTTGCAGCCTTTTATTAGAAATAGAATTAAAAATAAGTGGAAGAAAAAAATGACATTAAGATTCCAGAGGAATGAAGAGACAACTGCTTTCTATGCTATTTTCTCTATTTGACAAAAATAAAGCGACCCCATTCCTACAGTAAATTTTATATAAATTGTTTTTCTCTCTGCTTAGTCATTCTGCCTGTAAGTTTTTGAATAGCCAAACAGGCTATAAAAAGAAATAACTCCAGATCACTTACCACACACTATAGTGTTAATACAAACTGTCATGTTAGATTACCATCTGGTGAAGGTGGGTAAGGTAAGCATTTGTAAAGGATTACATTTGGTTATTCCCAAAGAAACATAGGAAACCTCTCTATATGTTCCTTTTCTTAAAAATGAGTGTTTTTTCTAGGTAGCAAGGAAATAAATTGTTGATATCAAGGTGGAGGTTTTCATGTACACAATGATAGGAAAATCAGAAAACTTTATTCTATGCTTTTAAGAGATAATGATGAAGCACAAAAAATCTGGTAAAAATCTTACCATAAAAGGGACAATCCATAGAAAAATAAGTTTTTATCATTTATTTAAAGCTAAAAGGGGGAAGAAAATCTTTCTTCTGACACTGGTTCAGGCAGTTCACGTGATTTACTTATAGAGGAAAACATGCTATAAAGAAGGCAGTAGAAACAAAGCTAAGCTGTGTAGATTTGTAAAACAAGCCCTGATTTACAGTCCTGTAATGAAAAGGAGCATCAGAGCTGATGGAAGCTCCCGGCTGTCCGGTGCCCCTTCCCAGGGCGGGCCCCCTGGCGGCAGCGCTGCTCCGCGCCGCTTGACTCCAGCCTCCGCCGCAACACCCGCAGCCACGCACGGCTGCTCGCACCGGCGACACATCCACCGTCACGGGCTGCGACATGGTAATTCTCACCGCAAAAGCAGCTTCCAGTGCTCGAAAACTCCACCGTACTAGAACAATATCATGACACTGACAGAAGTTGTTTCTGGCAGTTGCACCTTCCGTGGTAGTGGTGCAATGTGGTTTGCAGATTTGTTCCGTAGGTAAGTTGCATAGAGGTTGCCTCTTTATTCAGCACTTACTGCCTCAGACTACCACTTCCGAAGCGCTCATTTGTCCGTGTCTCTGTCAAATGTTTAAAATACTTACCAATTATCTAACTCAAATTCAATCATGGTGGTTTCAAACAGACTGTGTCCCAGGAAAACAGCATTAACCAGTTCAAGCATTATGCTCCGCACACTGCCATCTTACTCTCAAAGAAGATATGGCATAAGTACATCTTTTTACTTCCAAAACAATGCTCTCAGAGATTGTAAAGACAACATTAAGATTTAAACTGAGATTACATGGCAGAAAGCTTTAGGAAATACATATATTGCACTTCCACTCACGCTAAAATGAGTGATGGCAACAAAAAGAAAGGCAGGAGACAGTGAAGGAATAATAAAATACAGATACTTTAATGCAGATGCTTATGAGTTGCTTGGGCACTAGCAGACAAAGCCAAAAAATGACCTTTAAAAAAGTTCTTATCTACCCATTTAATTAGGTGCCAGTATTAAAGATTCATCTCCTTGGGATGCAGAAGTTACCCTTATTTTGGGAGAGGACACAGGCTATCAAGAGTTTAGTTGATTTTTGAAGATTTAATTCCCGCACCTTGTTTCAGCTAGCAAGTAGCATGACATACTTGCAAGACTTTCTATAGTATTTGAGAAGCTGAGAGTTGCAAAAAAGTTATTGAAATATTAAAGCGCTCAAAAATATCTTCATTAAACACGATTTTAAGTTTTTTATATAATCATGCTAAAAATACCTAAAACTGTAAACAACTGCTAAGTACACAGCTTTTATTTACCAGCAATCTTTATGCTTTTTCCTAATTTTATTGAGAAACAAAGATTTGTTCCTCCAGCAAAGAGCACTATTCCTATCTATGTTTTGCATCTCTTAACCCTGATTAGCGTGATCTTTGTGCTGCTTGTGCTCTCAGGTTTCCTGTTGTTACTAAGATGAGGAGGTCACTGCCAGAGAAATCAGTGGAGTGAGCTGAGCACGCTGCTTAGTGCTGCACCACTGGGAGCCACGGGTGAGCCTCAGCACGAGAGCTGTGCTTCAGGACTTCAAAGCCTGCCACTGGGTTCACAATGAGGCACAGGAAATGGGGCTGCTATTCAAAAGCCAGTCAGCAGAACTGAAGTGGCATGGGTTGGAATTAAAAAAAGATAAGGTTGTATTGCCAGGCTGTCAAAAAACTCATTTCTCTATTGGGAGGGGTGAATTAGTGGATTTCACAGCAAGTGCCCACAATTTCAGTGCTACTTAACATATCAGCAGTAGAGAGAAAAAGGCATTCATTTATACCAACAGCTGAACTGGAATCTGATGTTCTCTCTAAAATGTGCTGATGACAACAGTGAGCTGAAAATCCACCTGAAGTATTTTGTGATGAATGTTTTAAGACCAATGTGAGTGCATTATTTTACATAGAAACCAATGTGTCCATCATTACTTACCTGAAATCTGGTCACTGCAGGGAGTTTGCTTCTGCAATACTTACATACATTTGGTAGTCTTGGAATTGTAGATGCTTGATACAAGTCTTTACCTTTATTATCACATTCTCCTTACATTTATTATGAAATTATTTTGAATAAAGGTAACTGTTATCATGGCAGACAGACATGGGAAGTTTTCTGCAGCTAGTAGTTAGCCTTTAGAGATCACCTGTGGTCCCAGATTAAGACTCCCAAATAACTTCCTAGGTGAGACAGTGTACAAACAGCCATGGCTAATGGGACTGGGAAATAAAGAACTTAGGCAGAAGGGGCCTGAGCAGGTATAACCTCTACAAAACTCCCTCTTCACCAGGTCTTTTATAAGTAATACTGTAAGGCCACAGAATTTTGATTTAAAACTGGTGCTTACCAACAAAGTTAGAGTTGCAGTGAGAACCGGAACAGTATGTGCCAGAAAGATTCAGTGACCAAGCCTGGGGAAAGGCACACCCTCTTTCAGGTGAGCTGATGTGAAAGCTTCATTAGACATTAAACCAGCATTTCTAAACAGGATGAAGAGTGTTAAGCTAAACTGTAAACCAGTTTAAATTTCCATAGAAAATGTAAAACAAAACATGCTAATAGTTTTCTTACCAGACTTCTGGAGTCAGTTTTCTATATAGAAGGAAGTTCTCCAAACTATCTGCCATTTAGGTCTTTGCAGAATAAAAGCAAGAGGCTCTACTGATAGTACAAACTTCCTGTCTAGGAGGTTATGAACACGAGCAGAGCCTTGAGGATGAATTAAGCCTTTTTTTGAATTCTGAGGCTTTTCAAAACTATGTTTAGTATAACCTACTAGAGCTTAGTTTAACTCTGTACTTTCAAAGATTAATAAACTAACTTACCCTCTGCAGTTTTTTTCAATAGCAAAACACACTTCAGAATGACACAGTACTATCACTCTCAGTATTGTCAAGCTCACAACCAAGCACACCCATCTCCTCTGAACTGTCCACACGTGATGTTCATTACTGTACAATGCCATGAAGTAGAAATGTATTCAGTTATAATGAAGTGCTACGAAGTGATACTCTGAATTTCAACAACTGTATTGAGAAGGGCTGGTTTGGGCTGTTATTTTGGATTTGGTTTGCAATTGTTTTTTCTCAAAACAAGCAAGTTTTAGTTTATGCAGTAAAAAACTCAGGCATTTGATATTGCTATTTATTTCTTTTTAAAAATTAGATAATTCTCAGTGTAATATTCTAGCAACATGCTACTAAGCACTCTATACATTCCTTCTTCAGAATAATTCCAACTAGATCTTGGCAAGGATAAACCAAAGAAGAATTACTTTAATAATACCAACCAGAGTTAAACCAAAGGAGAACTCCTCCCCTGAATCTGACTTTATATTTATGTGAAATTGCACCACTCATATTTAATACTGTGTTGTTTATATAACTATTCAAAAACAAGTATTTAATTTCTCTAATAGAAACACTGCATGTATATTTTTTCATCTAATTCAGAATAATAAAATAAAAATTTCCATGGGCATTAAGAAGAGTTTCAACTAGGGTTTCATACAGGAGGCTTTAAAATAGTGCCTGAACCAGTTCTTCCACAGAGTTCTTGATTAAAATCTACACACTTTCAATAACTATTTCCAGCAGTGCAAATTATGTGTCCTCCAAAAAGTTTTAATGAAAACCATTTTAATTAAAACTGGTTTGACAACCTGAATATGCAAAGTCAAACCACAGGATACTAAATACTTTTTGAGATTTGCTTGCTTATCTACAAACAGAACTTCCCTCCAACATCCCATGGAGCAGAAACAATTGTGGTAGCAATTAAAAGATTTGGATTTGTCAGATTCAAGGTCACTAGTTAAATTACTCAGTCAGTTTTACTTCCAGCAAAGACAATCTCTTACAGGCATGTATGGTTTTGCACATTGTTTTTCCTAAATTGTTTAGAAGCACACTCTTATAGTCTATTTTACAGTGTTGTGCTTTTTTACTTTTTTCATCTGTACCAGTTTTTAGCTGAAAATTATTGTTCAATTTTACAAATCACCCATAATTTAAACTGTATAATTACGTTTCATGTAATCTCACAATTTCATTGGGTAATTGATTCTCTACAGCTTTTTTATCAAAAAAAAAGCAATATACAACTAATGAATCCCAGTAGGATTTTTCTCCCTTACAAGCACTGACATTACTAATTTAAACACACTGAACCAAATCCTCAGGCATGTCTGGTGAGTTGTGCAGATATCAGACATGCATGCAAAATGGCTCAAAGCTCACCTGTCACAAAGGGCCAGATCCTATATCAGGGCTATATCCTCTTTACAGAGAAAGGAAAAATAAAGTGTAAATGTCTAAATTACATCAGCTGTACAGATACAGTGGACCTTCTCACAGAAGGAAAGTCCAGTAGTATGTCCTCTTATTTAAATTATCCAGCATTTACTGTTTTATTTTAGGAGTGCATATGGAAAGGATATATGGAACTTTATAGCACCAGAGGATTATACTTAAAATCCTCTCGGGGCAAATTACACTGAAAGTAGGGCCAGTTTAGGGCTGGTATTTTAATTTTCAGTAGCTATACTATTCTAGAGGATCCAGCCTGTATCATCATAGTGCAAATGTAACCTCTTGTATTGGTATCTTCTGGCAACAATCAAAGAACATAACCTTAGAAAGAGAGGTACACTTTGTTAGTGAGGTGAGGTACATGGACTGTTATGTACCCAGGCACCTTCTTTCATTGCTGAACCCTCCACTTTTCAGAAAACATTTAAAAAATAACATTTCCTTTGATTATATTAAAAGTAGATGATATGATTTTTTCCTCGGTAAATTAATAAAGTACAGTATAAACTGATTTTTTCAAAGTCATTTAAGTTGAAAATGGGCTGAGAAAAGTTACAATGTTTAATGATAATTTCAGAATAGTACCTGGTTCACAAACTTTTTTTTGTAATGAGAAAACTTTGTCTGTTAGCAAAATACCCCCACATTTTCAAGTGATTTGCAGACAGTATTTTAGGTGCCACCACCACCTGCAGTTATGATGATGATGATGCTTAGCACCAACAGAACACTGTCCTACTGATGATCAACATTCATCTTCTTCATGTGGTGAAGCAGGGCATCTTTTTCCATTTGGACCTCAGCAAGAGCCATTTTGGCTTTGGCTAGTTCCTGTTTGAGACATTCATTTTCTTCAATAAGCTGAAATGATTGGGTTAGAAAAAAAAGCTATTAGTTTAACTCCATACTGACAACTTTTTCCATTACAGTAACTTTTAAAGTACCAAGTGCTCCTGTTCATTGCTGGACAGAGGTTTGCTGAAGCTGAGTCAATTGCAACTGATTCTCAGTGAGTGCAGAACATGGAGTGAGTTGATACAATTAGCTCAAAAGGTGGGATAGCCAGTGTTTCAGCTATGCCATTTCCATTCTGGAGTGTAATGGAAATGACCCAAGATTCTGAGCTCTAGGAACACATTCTTACCTAGTGAGAAAAACAGCCAAATTAATATGTGGGTTTTGTCATCATCCATTCAAAATCTAGGTATGACTGACAGATCAGTAAGGGTCTGACCAAACAGCCAAGCCCCTTGTCTTTGGCAGTTGTGTTGTACAGGAATGAGGGAGATGGGGAGAAGAAAACTCCCTTATAAAACTCCCTCTGACGTAAAGGAGAAGCGCAATGTATTATCACACTATTTAGGAAGCAGTATTAAATTGCTGAACCACGCTATAATATCCACAATCCTTATTTTCCATCTCAAACAGATTAAACAGAAGTGTATCACAGGCCCACCCCCAGACAGCCTTACAATTATGATTAAGAATGACTGTAACATAATTTTAAGGGGGCAAGTTGAAGTCAAAATGAATTCATAATACCTCATTTTTAAGGGAGTCAGATGAATCCCTGCTTGATTTAGAAGATCTGGGTGTTTCCCAGGTAGTTTGCGTGGCTTGGTCCTGTGTTTTACATTCAACAGATCCCAATGCTTGCTGCAATGTACCACTTGAATTCTTCATCTTTGACACATCATTTACTTTTTGATTGTCTGTATTACAGAAATGGTGTGCAGGGGTTTTGTCAACATTTTTTTAAGTTTTATTCTTATCAGTACAAAATTAAACCCACCTAAGACAAATATACTTAAAATATTAAGTACATTGATATTTGCCTCTCAAAATCAAATTTAAGAATAAAACTTAATTAAAACTCATAACCTTTTAGAGGAAGAAAGAAACAGTATGTAACTTCCAGCCTGAAGAAAATAAACACATTTTTATACCAACCTCTATCATCACCACAGAATATGCACTCTGAATAATCAGAAATTTGAGAACTGTTAATATTGCTATTAAAATACTGTCTCCAGGTCTCTCTGAAGACTGCATTTACATTTAAAGACATAATGAGATAAACCTGCAGAATCAAGTTTTTAAATTAGAAAATTACTTTAATTAGTTGGTATTCAAGAAACGTTCTAGAATTTGTAACTGAAGTGCACCATAACATCTGTTAAAATATACGGCACATCAAGGAAAGAAGTCAGGGTCATGGTTTTACAGTAGTTTCTACTACTACCTGCAACACAAAACAACAAAGACAGTAACCACCTTGGTAATCTGTAAAGAAAGGCAATTTTTTGTTTGCTTTGTAGCAACAAAGGAACCCTAACCTTATCATGGTGAAGTGATATACACTGATGAAGCATATCCTGATGACATTATAAGCATATTTTTATTTCTCCCAGGCTGATTCAGCTGTGGGTTATCACAGCCAATACACTATTCAAAAAGGTGACTACACTTAGAATTATGGCATATGGCAATACAGTTTACACAAATCATCATCCATTATCTTTTCATAATTAGTCACATATATGCACAAAGGAAAAAACAATGGGATTATAGAATTGAGATATCAAGGTACAGGAACATACAAACCTCTAATGAGAAAAGTGCCATCATCATTTCTTTCTATCCAGAGTATGTCAATATGCAGTTTTATGGGTACCAGCTCAGATGCCTTAAGATTTTCACGTGGACTGTCATCCTAAAAAATACACATAATAAAAAATGAGTTTACAAGGAAATCAAAATAGATAATTAGGATGGTTATTTAAACATAAGTGGATTTAATGAAACTTGAAAGGGAGTATTTCAGAGCAGAATTTTCTAATGGGATCTCCACTAAACTTTGGCTCCATTTTTTTTCCCCCAGGGATCGTATTAAAGGCTCAAAATTATCTCTGGAGTAAGTCTGCTGAACTCAATATATAGTTCGACTAAAATACATCAAAGTGTTTTTACAGACATCTCAATAAGATTATACCCCAACTCAAGACATTTGTTAGCTCAGGAGCTTTCTGAGTCACAGATAAGAAGCCTGTGCTATATATTATCTGATTTTCGCTTGAAGTATTTGAAGACTGAATGGGTACAGCTATCATTCTTGAGCAGAATTTGTCTTTTCAGAATTTAGTTTGGAATGACATCAGCTGCAGTTTAGTTATACTACTGTATTTAACAGAAGAGAAACTTCACAAATTACTTCTTTGGGGTTTCCCCTGGGAGTCTTTATAGTTCATTATCCCTGTGTAACACAATAACGCAGCCAGTATAATCAGAAACTATACATATCAGCATTAAACGTGTACTAAGAAAGCTGTTGAGATATAGCTTCCAAAGTTTCTTGAAACAGCATTGAGATTGCAGCAGAAAATGCAAACAATAAAATAATCTTTCTTAAATTCCTTCCTTGCCATGAAACACATTGCATCAAATCTCATGCAGAAGAAATAAAAGAACACACTGCATTGAATAGGCAATGCAGCACACATTTGAACCCTATCTTCTCACTCTAATACCCAACAACTCTACAGAAATTAATCACCTGTATGTCAAATTTTTAGTTTGTCAACCATCACGAGTAACTCTACCATGACTTGTGTGCACTGCTGAGTGAGCACTTTGGTTGGTGCTTTTGCTGCCAAGCAGAATCTTGTTGCCAGTTTATTATTGTACATTCCCCATCTCAAGCAGCTGCTTTCTCAAGAACATTTTGCTTAAGTCTGCCTTCTTACCAATAAACTAGCACAATCCTGGTTTTAAATGCAAATGACTGTATGTAAAGGCATTCGTGTTTGTGATCCACTGAAATCTGAGGAACAGATCCACAACTCTTACAGAAAATGCTTATGCCAATCCCGTAGAGGAGGAACAGCTCTAAAAATGTACCCAAAGATCCTCAGAGGATGGAAGGGCTGTATCACTGAGGGAAGGAATACTGATGCATTTTGAGTAGAACACAAGTCAATTAACTTTCCAGTCAATAATGATCTTGGCAGAAACATGAGCTTAGCCCCAGATGCAGAACTGGAGCTGCTCTTCCAATCCTCACCTTGTTCAAAGTTTGTATGGGTGATTATTACTGTCCAAAGCAATCCAGTAATTGTCTTTATGTTTGTTTTTCTGTTGCTCTACACCCCTCAAAAAGTGTCCTTATCTTTATATTCAGTGGTTGTGCAGCACAGAACTCACCATCTTCTTTAAATGTCGGAAAGAAAGTCCCCTAGAAGACTTGAGCAGAAGTGTCCTCTTAATGTTACTATTTTAAGATATGGTGCTGAAAGATGTTTGCATTGTTTAGTATCTGTTTTTGGTAGAGCAGAACATGAAATTTGGGTTGCAAGAAACAATATTCAGGTAGTTTGTACTGGAATTCCATAACCTTTTTCCTTATTTTGTACAGAACTTTCATTGCAAGAACTATCCTCCAACTAGGAGAGAGAAATAACTTTTAAAATTCATGGTTTGTAGTTAGAAAACCATATCCTTTGCTAAGCAAACAGCCCAACCAGAAAAAGCCACACTATGCCTCTAGAAGCTTGATCTACCTTACATATAAAATTCCCAGACACTGTCACTCTACAAGAAAGATTTGGGAGAGGAGGAAAAAGTATAAAATATTAATTCATATAAATAGCTTGGTCATGCAGATAATTCCCCTCCAGGCATACCACAGAGCTAACCAAATCTATGGATTTTTAAATTGTTTTAGTGTTATCTAAAGGCCTTTCAGAGTACGACAGCAGTTTCTTTGAAGTTAACTGTATCTAGATTAGTAGTTTATCATCAAAGAAACAAGAACACAATTTTTTTTAGAGGAGCCAAGTATTGCATTGTTAACATACTTTTAAATTAATCTTTGCATTAGAAACTTTTATCTTCATAGGCATCACTTCTGCGACAGTTTCATCTTCTAGAAAATGCTGAATGTTTGTGAGAGAAGATGTTAGAAATTCAGCACTGAAGTTCTCCACATGACACTGAAGAAACCCATTTTTTACAGCTAGCAGGGAATGTACAACAGCACTAGGCCCGCTTTCCCATCTCAGACTAATCTCAGGTGATGAATTAACAGGTCCAGCCACAGATTTACAGTCAGAACCTGTTGCAAAAAGAAAACAAATTTGCATTAAAATTTTGCAGTGTACAAAAAATAAATTACGATGTAATTATTTCTTCCTCTATTGTCCAACTGATTTTCCAAAAAGTACCATAGAGTTATTATTCATAAAAGCAGTGTTGCAAATACAGAACTTCAGAGCAAATTTCTAAGTTTATCACTTCAAAGTACAAAAACAAAGAGTACATATAAGGGTTAGTCCCTCATTGTGACAAGAGAAAGGACAGTGCAGAAGTATCAACATCTAAAAAAAAAAGAATTTGTGTTTCCTTGGTGTCTTAATGATGGAAAACCAATTATTTTGCATACTTTTCCACTAAGTCCTTAAATTTCAATTCAGAAAAACATTAAAGTCACTTCACTCTCTCAGGAGAGCACGTATTTTCTTGGAAAGGCTGAACTTCCTGACTTAGGAACCATAAGCAGCAATGCAGTAAGATAGGGAGTGTGACCACATGCATTACTTGGGTGGCAGTAGACTTGAACGTTAAAAAACTGTCACTTTCTTGCTAATTTCAGTATGTCTTATTAGTAAGGACAATTGCAACATTAGAACTTTAAAAGTTCTAAAACCCATAATAAACTAAACTATATTGAAATAAAAATTTAAGGGAACCAGATGGGGGGAGGGGGAGGTGAGCAGTATCCATTTCTTGTACAAAATAGTTATCCCGTAGGATTCTCCAGTCATCACTATGATGGCTGATCTACAGAAATTATCTCTATGATGAGAAGCACAATCACAGTAACTATAGAAAAAACAAGCATTGAAACTTGAAAGATACCTCAAGAAAGCAACTCAAGAAAAATTAACTGAATTATGTCAATTCATCATGCAACACACTGCCTAGAGCTACAGCAGCCTGACAATGTAATTGATTTGCTTTCCTATTTGTACATTAATTGGGTTCCTCTTCCTGTATAGTGTGCCAGTTCATGGATGACCTGGCACAGCAACAGTCAGGACTTGTACACTTATCTACTGGCACTAGAGTCAGGGTAGATGGATGCACCGTCAATCTGGGCCAACTGACAAAGACAAAGACCAATGGCAAGATGAACATGAGAATCTTCAGCCTCTGCTGTGAACCAGAACCTCTCCCTTTGTTACCTCTGTGAATAGAGGTTTCCACAACACCAACAACCACGACTCCACCTTCAATCTTTCCAATGTTTAAGAAGTGCTAAATCTCATATTCCCCTTCCCCACAAAAACTCACCCCAAAAACCAAGCAACGAACCAAAGCCATACTACAGGTATCAACTATCTTCTTAGGCTCAGTCCAGACAGAAATGAATAAACTATTGGCAGCCCAGGAGAAGAAGGGATACTCTCCAGGTAGAAGAACAATGACCACTCTGTTCAGTGAAACTCTGCAACTGATTCAGGAAACTTCATTTCCCTCAAGGATCCATGCTTTCCATACATACAGATAGAGAAATAAGTAGTAGGTGCCCTAAGTATTTCTGCACCTGCAAAGAGGGCCTGCATCATTGCTGGAAGGATCCAAAGTACAGAAAAAGAGCAGACGAAAAGACCACACATTCAGACTTGAGTCAATTTTAGTTATCTTACAGATATTTGAAAGGGGCAGCCTCAAGGGAAGATGGAATAAAAAATGCATTCAAAAATTTGGAAGCTGCTGTGAACTGCTGTTGCCTTCTCACAAGCATGTTCAGCAAGATAAGATCTCAGTAAAAGCACAGCCCTCCACAATATCTCTGCCATACTCCATCCCGCCTTCTTTTGATTTTGCTGCCAGGCGAGACCAGATAAAGTTGCAGTCCTACATTGAGCCCTGTAGGGAATTGCACAGCTGCCATGTAGCCCTCAACTTAGTCCAGCTTTTAGCCACATTTTCCCCTTTTTACATCTGCTGCATTAGCAGTATAGTAGGTTTTAAATGGTTACTTTCATCCAGAACATCTTGTAGACTGTAATTATAACCTGTGTATTCACTGCGTTGCATGGTTCCTCAGGTTACTGGTTTCAATTGTTAATGCAGCACTTGAGGTTTAATTAAAGATGTTGAAGAGGGAGATGGCTTTTATTGGGATATTACTGTACACATTTGCTCACCTGTTCTTTTAGTTGTATTTTGTTACCGTTAACTCTTTTAAATAGTCTCTTTTGATCTGATTCTCAAGCTTTTTCCAACCTTTTTCTCTTTTTGTTCTAATAGAAATGAGTATGGGACACAGGGAGCAGCAGCAGCTGCAGAAGATTCCTGACAGTACAGAAAATACAGTGAAGAGAAAAGATCAGTGGAGAGAAGATGTACATTACAGAATAGGAGTGACCAGCAATGCATAAAAAACCAAAAACAAGTGTTGTTGGCTCACCCATTCAGGTACCTGCCAGAAAGAGAAAGGAAGAGATATGAAGTGGAACTATTTGGAGATTCCAATCATGTTATACCCTTTCTGTGCACCAAGTAATTATACAGTGCACAAGCTTCTCATTATCAGCATTATCATTCTCAGAGGTGCAAGTTGTACATACACAGAAGACCAGGAAGATGGCAGGTTCATATTATTTACTCCCTCCGGCTTTTACAGAGGATATGGCAGATAACCAGACATCAATTTGCCTGCTGTGTGAACTGAAGGTCAGCCATGAGTCCTCCCTGCTGGACCTTCTCCTAGCCTTCAGAGGCTTGAATACAACATCGTGCAACAGCTGCTCAGGCAGCAGCTGCTGGCAACAGCTCAGCTTACCAGTAAATGGGCTTTTTAGCCGGGATCAGAGGCTGTACCACCTCTGAAGCTGAAGCACCTCCTGAACAAAAGCCATGCTGATAGAAAGTTGGCATAAAAAAATGGCAGCCAACAGCTGCTATAGCTATTTCCTGGGAAAGGAACTGAACCAGAAGCAGGTGCGTCAGGGATCAGCCCCAAAAACCCTACAGTGCAACAGAGCTTCCACCCAGCAATCCATGTAGAAGGCTGGCAGAGAGGAGCAAAGCAGACTGTGACATGAGCTGCCACGCCAATACACCATGCCAAGGAAAACACCTCGTCCATAAGAACTGTTTTCTGGCAAAGAATGTATATATTGTACTCATGCCCAAGAACACCTCTAACAAGACACTGGCTGATCTAGCTATGCAAATATCTGGCATGAAATTACACTCTTAGTATGAAGCTTAAAAAAAACAAAAAAAAAAACAACCAATCAACAACACAAAACAAACAAAAAACCCAACCCAAACTGAAAACAATTGTCTTTCTTTAAAGCTCATATTTCCTGACAGAGGAAATTTAAAAAATGTTCTTAAACCATATATTATAAGCCTGTTTAAATTGTGTGTGTCATTTAATCTAGAGAAACTGAGCTTGAAAAAAAAGAAACATTCCTTCAAAGGAAGGTACATTAAGCAAAGTACTATTAGAGTCATAAGGGAGTTCCATCTTCACGAAACAATAAGACAATGCAATGTGTCGTGGTTCCACCCTGCCAGCAGCCAGGCCCCACACAGCCTCTTGCTCATTCCCTACCAGTGGGATGGGGGAGAGAATTGGAAGGGTAAAGCCAGAAAACTCGTGGCTTAAGACAAAGACAGTTTAATAGGGAAAACAAAATCCAAAAGCATAGCTCCATACCAGTCACTATGAGGACAATTAATTCTACCCCAGCCAAAACCAGAACGTAATGCAGCTTACTACATTTTTAAAAAAGCAAACTAATGACCAGAATTCAATGCAATGCATCTTTTTACCCACATGATCATACACAGTTCCACTTATTTACTCTTCCTTTTTAATGTATGGCAATGAAGAAAGAAATCAGAGTTCTAAACCAGCAGGTTTAGATGTTAAACTGGGATGCTAGTCTAACATAAAACTGTGTTAGTGTTTTTATTTACTTAGAACAAATGTTTCCAGCTCCAATTTCACCCCACTGAATTGTTAGTTCTTACCAACAGTTCTGTTGCACAGATATTGTCGAACACCAATATTTCCTAGTTGGTTTGGTATTACTTGGTTGACCTGTAAGCATATTTCTGTGTCTTCTCCTCTGATGTCAATTTCACCATTAACACCAAGTACTTGAAAAACCACAACAGACATCTGTCAACAAAACCCAGATAAAACAATATAAGATTATAAAATGAATTTACAGTGATTATTGTTTGTAAGGTATGTCTAAACCTTTTCCATCACAAAGGGAAAACAACCCTTTGTATCCAAAACCCTTGCTCACAGAGAAGTACCAAGTTTTCTCACTTCTTCTTCTTTTCTTTTTGTACACATTGGCTTTATAATGAATTGCTCAACAGCCTGTCCAAAGACAGACACTTGTATTTATACCCCTCTGACACCAATTCAGAACTGGCTAGAAAAGCCATGGAAGTCGAGATAGTTTCCTTACTCTGACGGAAAAGCACATGACCTATGTGATACCTGAAATGTCAGGTATCTGACATTACCTACAACTACATTCAACTTTGTGCATATCATAAGCACAACCAAGCACTTGCAGTGCTGAATCAGACTAGGTTAAAAAGCTAGAATAGGCTACTGAACTTTGGCTATCTGCATAGTAGTCAGCCCTTTTTCTCCGTTTACTGGGTAGCAGTATTTTTAAAAAAGAAGTAGAAGCCAGTTTTAAGCCAGCTCTGGTATCAGAAGATGTGTGTCCATCATCATTACTACTATTTTGGGTTCATTTTTCTAATGACTCAAAATTTCACCTCTAAAAGGAGCCATTTTAGTTCTGGTTTAGGTTTAATTTACAGAATCATGTATTCTAACAGAATACAATAATATTACCATTTCTTCACTAGTCTCATGGGCATTTTCTGAAGCAGCACTCATGGCATCTGGAGATGACCCATCACAATTTTCAATCACTGTGCCTCCTTCATGGACATTTTCTGATGGGCTTTGATAGTTTGTGGCTGTAATACCTTCCATATGTACATCAGAAAAAATGCAAAGTTAGCACAGCATAACCTGAATCACTACTACATTAAAAATAAAGTCAGTGTCTGTTAGTGTATGCACACATTAACTCATTTTTTAACATGAGTTGAATGGCTTATTAAACAAATATTTATGATTGAACTGCCAAATCCATTCCTCTTACAGTGAGTTCAAAGTTCCAGATGCTAATCAAAAGTAAAGCAGGATATAGTGCCAAAACCAAAACAGCACTCTACATGCATTGTTAAAAAAAACTGCGAAGGCATTTTTTAGTCTTCCAAATCAAATAATATAAATGTGATCCAGCCGGAAAAAAAAATTCCAAGTTGTGGATCTAAAATACTGCACAGTGTCTTTAGAGCAGATGCTTGTATGTTTAGAGAAGTAAACTACATATATTTTCATTACATCAATCATGATAGTGTTTCCTTGACAACTGGAAAGCATAGATACTCAACCTGCAGTTAAATATTGTTTAACAAGCTAAAAAGACATATAAAGGTTATTTAAAATGGAAAATGTATTTTATGGCATACTCCCACATAAGCACATGCAGGAATACTCCTACAATTCAGATCTATAAGAGGCTTTCAAGTGAAGCAGTCTTCTCATTATTGCTCTAGACTGAAGAGAAATCCTACAGAAAAAAAAATACTTTATGCAAATTAGAATTATCAGAAAAGAGATAGCAATAAGGTTCTCTTACTCTATTTCCTGACATGGGAAAATTATTTCATCAGTATATGGACAGATGAGCAAAAACTGGACAAACACCTGCTATTAGACAGTCAGTAGCTGGGAATTACTCCTTAAGGGATGAGCTGCAAGGAGACTACCAAACCTATCTTCCCAGTAATTAACACAGTGAGCATTAGTGAAAACTCATTTCTCTTTCATCCGCTTCTAAAATGAAAGTTTCTTTACCACTTCAAGTGTAACACTGATTCAGGCTACAACCTGTAAGTACTTGCAGCTAAAGCAGTAGTTTTTAAGCATAGCAAGGAACAAGTTCCGTTTAATTCAGATTTGCAACACAGCTCTTCAATGCTCTTACTTTCCTCAAGAGAGGAAAATTAGGCAGTGTTAAAATGAAATAAAATTAAGTAGTGCTGCTTAAGTAGTGCACATTATTGCTCTCCCCTGAAATGATATATCATGAATACACTTGGTATTACTGGTGAAGGTAACAGAAGTAGTCTTGTAAAGTATCCAGGATTTGCTGGATTAGAATCCTTTTGATCATGACTTTAATAACAAACAACATTGTCATGTATTGCTTAAAAATATTTTGTTAAACCTACTTACCTTTCTCCAGAAAGCTTTGACTATCACTTCCATCACTCTCTATCAAATGATCCTCTAGCATCATACTATCAATAGAGATGGTATCCAGAGAGACTTGTGAAGGACTTCTCTTCATATTTTTGTAAGAAACAGAGAATGCAGGGAGGTTGGACGAGCAGCGTTCCTTAGGCTTAGCACTTTCATAAATATAAATATAAAGATATATAAATATAAAGATATGAGGAAATTACTATTTACATAAAATAACACATAAAAGTTAGTTTTAAAATGCCTCTAAATCAAGCAAGATATAAAAGAAAAAATCTGATTATTCAATAATCCTTTGACAAGAAGAGGTAAATGTAGAAACAACATACATTCATCTAGGTATTTATGTCAATACTTCTCTCAATACATATTTCCTAACATTTAAACTAAAAGTAAATAGTTTAAATCAATTAACTAACATTTCATTTTAAATTTCACTGAATGCTGGATACTGCATAACTTCTTACATGCTTTAAAAATTTTGATCTACTAGAACACAGAATCACAGAACAGCCTGAGTTGGAAGGATGATCAAGTCCAACTCTTGAAATGTTCCTTTCCTGACTGCTAAAAGTTCTAGAAGTCTGTGGCCAACAAGATTGCTAAGTATTTTCAAAGAGTAGGAAAACTGATTTAGTATTAAATCTTCTATACCTTGAAGAAGACTGGGATGCAAACATTTTAACTGAAGTCACTTTGTCTTTGTTGATTTCAAGCTCTTCAGATTCTAAGGCAGTTTCTGTTTCCAAGTCAGCGACTTGGTTAGGACAGCCTTCAGTTGTGCCTTCCTGTTCATTTAACTTATTTGAGAATATGTGTCTGTCATCCTCTTTATCAATGAAAAATTCAGTAGAATCTTCTCTCTTATTTAGAATGGACACCAAATCCCTAGGATTCAAACTACTTTTCTCACTTAGAGGTCCGCAGACCTCTTCTGAATCACTTCTACTAAAAAGTCCACTGCTTCCTCCTTCACTTGTATCTCCCAAACCTTTATCTGATGCATCATCGGAAAATGACATTGCTTTCTGAAAATCCATATTACTGTCTGATTTAAACAAAAGAGGATCTAGTAAAATTCCTTTATTAACTTCAGCATTCAGAGGCTTGCAGTCATCTACATAACCAAAATTAGTAATACCAGCATCCACTAACTTACTACCAACTAATTTACTCTCTGAAGTAAGAGTTTCCCCATTTCCCAGAGGGGAGAGTTCTGATGCCACGGGACTTCCTTCTCCCTCAACAGGAGACTTACAAGGGTTTCCCTGAGTCACTGGATGGAGCAGTAAGGCTACTTCTGCACTTTTCAGTAGAATCCCAATGCAGACATCTGTTTCCTTTGCAGGTTTTCCTGTCACTGCCTCTACGTCATTCCTTAAGTTTTCCAGGAGCAATACAAGGGATTCATGGAGGAACAGCAAAAAAAGGTACTGGTAGTGATTGATCTGCACGCTTACATGCTTTTGAACATGGACAAGAACATGTACATCTGCATCAGAGGAAGAGCTTTCAGAAAGCACTCCTGAAGTCTCAGACATTTGAATGCCATTGGTCGAGGGCTCCATCTCACTGCTATAATACTCCTTTAAAAGTTTCTTACGTTGCAATCTATTAGACAGATCACTAGATTCACTTTTTGGAATGTTCAAGGCTGTCTGATTATGGGACACAAGCTCTTTTTGTGACTTTGCAAATCTTATCGGTTGGCAAATCCAAAGTGAAAGCGGGAAAGAGTCCACAAAGCTTATTGGCCGGCCTTTCCCACTTTTCGTTCCTTCGTAATCTATCCAAAACTGGGAAAAATGCACAGCCCAAACATCGGTAGCTGCAGATGTCTTTAATGCATATTTATTCAATTCTGGGATAATATAACCTTTATAAACATCATGCATTTTGGTATCTTGTTCATGAGCATGTCTCTGGAAGATTGGATGTAAAAGATTAAAATTTTTTGGGGACTTAGGAAAAGTGGTGAAAGTTCTACTGAAAAATTCGGAGTCCTTGAAGTTCTGAAACAAAGCTTCTAGATCAGAGTGTCTGCAGTTTGGTGAGCATCTAGTATTCGTAGCAATCATCTCTGAACTTTGAATGGAAAGTGCACGAGGTTGATCTTTATGAATTTCAGGTTTGTTTTCAAATGGGATGATGATCTGCAAAGGAGAAATACATTTTTCCTAGTTAAAAAGATATAGATTAAGAAGGTATACAATTCAAGAAACAAAGTAATAGTCATGACAGCTGATACAAAGGAATATAATTATAGTTTTATGAGAAATCAAGTACACTGACACAGAACAGGGGTAAATTGGGCTCACTGACTACGATTTATGTTCTCTCTCATTTTTTAGAAGGATGCTGTGGCATCAATATTTGTACAAAAACATAAGGGTCTCAAGGCTTTTCTTATCTGAAGATCTTAAATTTAGTTCATCTATATTAGGCTGAAGTGGCTCATTTCTTCTTCAAGCAGCTTGGTAGAACGTTTCTTAAAGTGTTTCCAAAATTCACAGCTTTGCAAAACAGAGAATTATAATTTGGAGTTCAATCTGGCGTGTCTGATAGGTTTTTCACCATACTAAATAGTACAGTATTTTATTTCTATGTTAAGATATAAGCAAATAGTTAGATGGGCTAATGCAGCTAATATTCTTAATATTGCAGAATATAGATCAGGTATTTTTGACAATTATCTGATATTCATAATACATTTGTTTCATCAGGAAAATAATAATATACTTCAACTCCTAAAGAACAACAAAATAGCTCAGCACACTGTATTTAACTTGCATATTTTTAGTGCACATTTTAAAGTAAACATATTTTATGCCAAATCCTAAATCTTAAATTGTTAACATGAACCTTGGCCACTCTAGGTTTGCCAATATCAGTGACACTGCCTTGTATCACAATATCTCCATTCTGAATCTAGAAAGTAGGAGTAAAAAAATCATCTCTAAAGACATTTAGAGATGGGGGTAATGAAGCTTCTTCATTTAAATACAAGGACTCAGAAAATAAAACCTAAATAAAACAACTATATGATATGTAAACATCAATTCATCATTTGCTAGAATAAAAATAATGCTGTTAATACAGGGGTGACATAATTAACATGAATCAAGGTTTGAAGGATATAAGAATACTTTTATCCTCTCATAGTTTAGTAGGCTATTCACATATAACAATTCAATATCTGATAAATCTATACTTGCAGATTTCCAGTTGTTTGCTCTTAATAACTATTTTTATTCAGTACAAACCATATCCTTGTAAAGTTCCATTAAGAATGTAGCAAGAGTTTAGAAAGATAACCATCTTTCCGTATGCTGACTTTTTAGAACCCTTGAAACCTCTCCTGTGGGCACCACTGAAAAGACTCGTTTTGTTCACCTCTGAATCTTGGAAACCAGACAATGAAATGCCCAAAACAAACAGAGGACAGGTGGGAAATTTATTTGCTTAATAATACTTTTTCTACAAAGAAGGAGAAGACAAGGGAAGCAAAAATTTGATGTTCAGCTGCATTAACAAGCACCACTCCTGCAGAATAAGCCTACAGAGAACTCATGTACCTGAACTACACCAACAGCCAGCATGAAACAGAAAATGGTGAGAATGGGTTTTGGAGAAGGAAATAAACCTTCAGATGAGCTGCCTTCTATACTCTAGGACATTCACCAACAAGACAGAAGAGTTTTGATATAATACAACCAGAGGAACAAGGGAGGGTCCCTGCATTAATACAGACTACAAGTATTAATTTTTCACTAGTTATTTTTACTTTAGCACTCAATTTCTTTTTAGTTCTGCTATGTCAAGTTCACTGACCACAGGGAAATAATTTGTTAGTACTCCTACTCAGGTCTTCAATACAAAACTAAAATTCCCAAATACCCAAACAAAAATACCAGGACACAGATGAAGGAATACAGGAAACAAGATGTCTGTCTTCAAACAGTCATATTCTGCAAAGTTTTTTAGAGAAGCCTTTTTTCATTCATTTGGGTATTTTTAAGAGAATAACAAAATAAATAGTCTTCCAAAGAACCACAAAACCCCTATTAAATGACAGTATACCTTTAACATTAGTCCATCCACTCTCACATCAACATGTTCATCTGATTTTGAATTGTCATTTAACTTGTACATGGCCATGAACTGAGTAAGACTCTGTTTCAAATCCAACACAAACTGGTTTAGCCAAAGAATACTTCTCTGATCCAGGGTGAACTGTAAAGCATTCAGCTGACCATACAAATTTGGACATGGAACTAAAAGAGAAAAGAAAATGAAACCATGAGAATAAGTAAAATGTTTATGAGTTGGGTTTTCTTTGGTTTTTAAACGATGGCAAAATTACATTTTCACCAGTACTTTTCATCAGAGAAAGAACAGAAACCCAGTCCTTTAGTCTCAAGGAAGGATTAATTATTAGGGGATACCTGAAGCGATGCTTCTTTCTCTCACTCCAAGCTAGTAACTGAATTTTTGAGTGTAAAAAAACTAAGAATAGAATTAAGTCTGAAGAAATGGGGAGAATATTCTCATTACAGAGGAAGGGTAAGACCATGGAAATCTGCTGTCCTCAAGTTCCATCCCCAAGAAATCCACTAACATTTCTGTGTATAAAACAAAGCCAGCCACAGAACATATTTCTACAAATAACGTCAGCAGCTCTTCAATGCATTTTAGGTATTACTGCAATAGTTTGAGTTCTTTTATGCAGTCAGACAGTGAAATTGCAGAAACAATATGTGGATGTTGGAGAATGAATAATTCATGTGCCAGTAAAAATGCTACAAGTGTTTTCACACTGAAAAACCATGTTTATAAAAAACAGTGTTAATAGAAGTTTGCCAGGAGCAAGCACTGTGGAAATGGAGCAGTCTTGTGCTCTATCCATTTTAGAAAGCCATTACCTATTTCGGAGCTTTAGGCTTCACAAAGGTGAAAGTAATACACAAAACTTATGCTTCATTACAAATAAATAAATTAAAAAAAAAAAAAAGTCTTACTAGGAAAGTCTTTTCCATCTGGGTAGTAATATTCAGTGAATTCAATATGAATAGCTGGCATTTCTGGTGGAAGATAAAGTGACTTTTTATTGCAAGAGATCAGAGCTTTAGGGGAAGAACGACACTGGTCTGCTGTTGAAACCTGTAAATGATAAAAGATTATTTCCTTAACACATTAGATTTTTATGAACGATCAAGCATTTGTAGTTGCACAGTACTGTCCCTAATAAGGTAACATTCCACTGCTCTTGGGTGTAGGCCCCCCAACAACACAACACAAAGTACAACACAAAGTGCTGACAAACAGTGACAAACACTTAACTGCCTTATAGCAGAAACGACTCACATAGAACAGGTTCACAAGAAAACTGTTTTAAAGGTACCAGATCCCCTTCCTTCATATGAGACAAGGGGCAGCAAGAGGTCACTTTCAAAGGTGTTCAGCAGAATCCTAGAATGATCTGAATTTTTATTGCAAATACTACATCTCCTCTTTAAGCATTATGCTTGGATGGAACGTATTTCCATGCAGTGTGGTCTAGATAAGGGATAAATAAGCTAGATAAGTTTATTACGCTCGTTAGGTAGTTCTTGTATTGTCATAAGAACCAATTCCAGTACGCAGGCCAACTCTCAAACTGTGTGTGAAGGAAGGTGTTCAGCATGCACCTGGCAGAGATGTGTATGCTTCAATATGCCTGAAGGTCTGCTTCACAGGAGAATCAAGACACAATGGAACAGTAATCTGTTTCCTTACAATGTAAATTATGAAACAAATAAGAAATCAACATTTGATACATATTTGACCCTAAATTTCAATGAATGCGTCCTAGTTTAAAAAGTATGTTGCCAAAACAATGCTTTTCCATTCAACAGTTAGTAGGTCAAACTGCTAGTCTGAAATTACCCAATATATTAATACTGAATATATGATGATGTCTACTAGAATGAGTTTCACTGGAAATAATGAATACATGACCTTTATAAGCCTGCTTCACTCTCTGTAGCTGTTTTCAAGAGGCAAACATAGCTGCATTAACAGATATAAAAATTCAAGTAGAATGATCTATTTAGAAAAACAGCTTTTAGGAAATTACACAGAAATAATGGCAATTTAAAAACAGAAAATGTGTTTGTGTAGAGAGGAGGAGACAAGAGCAGAAGGCAAGTGGAAACATGAACAGTACAAAACAATAGTATAAAACCATTTCAGATCCAGATGAAGGCTCCCAGCAGCAATCTGCAATCTCCCACAACAGCAGAAGTGATATGGCAGAAAAGTGTTGGAAATTGGAAAAAGAGCAAGCAGAAATCACAACAACAAAGGACACACACTAAACATTTTTGTTAGGATGTGAAACTTAGAGTGGATCCTCCTATATCATTACCATTCTGCCTAATTGAGACACACTCCTCTATTTCACTTGCCTCAGAAGAGCCAATCCAGACTGCAACCAGCAACTAAAACTATTCATTCTAACATAGGGGAGAGGGATGGAAATGGTCAAAGTGTCTGCTCAAAATATCACTGGAGAGGGAGTGGCTGGGAAAATATTAACAAAACCTCTTAGCAGTTTTTATATACTTTGAAAAATATAACAATAAGAAAAGCATGACATACAAAACCACATATTAAAATACTGGGCACATAAGATAGTACAATGAAAGGATTAAATTTTAATTACAAATTCATAATTTGGAGATCAGTAGAACTTAGATCCAACACATAATTGTGACAGGATCACAATTTTAACAAAGCAGAAGCAGGTCCATAAAGATCTAATCCAATAATTAATGGAAAGACTCATTAATTTCAATGGGCTTCATACTGTCCCTTAAGAACCACAGTTACGTAACAGTCAAGAGTGGAGTAGCCCCAGTTTTACTAACTTAAAGAAATGTACCTGATATATATTGAAATCTGCAAGTCTAACCACAATAGGACTAGACATCAGTTTGCCCTTTGGTTGCTGGGAAGATACAGAGGAAGCCCTAGATGTTCCTTTTGGTATCTGTTCCTTGCCTGTAAGAAAGAAAAGTGATGGAAGCATTGAAAAGAACTCTTTTTTTTCCATAGTTTTAATATTTCATGGAAGAAGAGAATTAGTGATGTAAACAAAATACCTGTTTGTAGGTTCTGAGGAGATAGAGCAGGTGGTGATTTGGGAGGAGAATCTATGACCTGATCCTTCACAGCCTGCTTAAGCAATTCAACATTGCTTTTGAATTCATTTAGTAATTCTTTGGCCCATCCACTTCTGGTTTTAGTGGCATCACTATAATGCATCCAGTGATCACAGTTGTCTCCTGCAAATAAGAGAAATGGGGAAAATATTAGCCCATTTGAAATTTTGCTTTTAACAGGATAACAAGTTTCCACTATTTCACAAGTATTCTTCAAACTATAAGCTCATTGCATGCTGTAATTATAGAACAACAGCAGTCATACTGGACGTTAAAACAGAAGTCATATATTCCATAAACCAAGTCTCAGCACTTCACGAAATCACTCAGAATACAGCATTGCCAGCTGTCTTATAACACCAACACTCAAAACATCATTGAGTATTTTCAGTTCAGAGAAACCTTATGACACATTAATGTCATATGTGAGAACATGCAAAAAAATGTTCAATTGAAAAAAAAAAGTGAGAGCAAGTAACAGAATGATGTTCTCATGCTCACTTTTTCCAAGCTTATCTTTCCTGTCAGAACTGTGTCCTAAGAAGTTCCTGGTCCCTTTCCAGAAATGTATTCTTTTTGTCTTGGTTCTCTAGCACCTTTATGGCACACAAACAACAAGGTAAGTTCAAGGAATGCTGCAGCACACACAGCCTTAAAAATCAATCCCACTGGAAATTCTTTTTTCCTGTTTTCAATTCCAACATGTTTCTGTTGGTCAAGCACTCAAACCTCTGAAAGAAGTCATGATATCTTCAAGTAGTCCCTGTAAAGATATCCTACTAACCTGCACAATAATAAGGATGCAATAGCAACTTCTCTCAGTTGGTACATCACTCTTTAAATACTACCATGTGAAAATTTACTTTATTTGGGACTTAATGAGTTTTTGGATACTTATATTGAGGATGAGCAAATATGTTTGCTATTAAAATAGGAAAATGATTTTGGAAAAAATATCATTTCAAGTATAAATGCAAATATTGCAGCATTAAAGAAACTTTTAAGGTGGGGCCTATCACAAGAGATGACATTTTTCCCCACCCTTCTTCACAGTTATCTTTGTTAGTTATTGTCATGTTTATAGCTAAGGAAGAATATAAAGGAACAGGGAAGAAACCAGAAAGGGAACAAAAGGACAAATATGCATTAGACTGAAGCCTGTGACACTGGGATTCTCCAAAACAGGGCTAGCATGGGGTTACTCCAAGCACATGCACACAGACTCTGAACTACCTACAGGACTTTGTTAACAACATCATAGGGAAAGCTCTAACACCCCTTCTGGAAAGTGACTCTGAAGTGAATGAACACTAATGCATGCAGCATCATGTGAGAGCAGGGCAACCACACCCCGGCATGCAGCTGTACATCTGTGATCTCATTAGGATCACAGACACATGGTGAGACAGCACACACAACTGAAATGCTGCAAAGGATGAACATGGGCTTTTGGGGAGCACAAGAGAGGGCATGCAGGGCAAGACCAGTGGGAACAGATGGAGCTCAGCCTTGGGATGGATCATCAGCCAACTGAGTGTTTGTCCTCATCCTGAGGACACTCTAGGAGTAGAGGACAGACCAACATGGATGATGATGTTGTGGATTTCTGCTCCAGACCATCTGATTAGGAAGATGATCAGACCCTGTTTCTTGTCACATGCTTTGTAATGTATCCTCTTTTAAATTTTTTAGATTTCTACTACAAATTATTTATGAGAAATGTTTTATTTGTAAGAAACTCTTATTTGGAAATGGCTAATATTTTTAATTAAAATTTCTTAACAAAGGGCTACACAATTGAACCTATGAGATTCTTGTTCAGCAAAATAATGTAAAAAGCAAAACACTGATTGGAAATGAACATAAAATGATAGATTTCTATATATGAAAAAAATCTAACAGATTGAGTCTTGTTAATATCCAGTTACTGAATTCTCCGTATGCAATACTGCCTTCCTCTGTCAACACCAAATTTTCTTTATGTCAGAAGTGTGTAAACACTGTTTTATTGACCAAACAAAACAGTGAAAAGTATTTGGCCTAAACCAGCTCATTCAGAAACTAAATTGGTTCCCAAGTTGTTGCTTTTGTTGCTTTTGCATATGGAAGGAAATAAAAAGGTGCATTTCAAATGGTTTGAGCACGGTTATCCAAGCAGTATACGTGTACAGATTTTTTTAGCTTTCAAGCAACATAGTTATAGTCACAGGTAATTCATAAAAAGCTGGCTTTCATACCTGCTTTGTGAAATGGATAATAGTCCACTGTTAAATAGCTGAAAGAAAGCTGCATAGCCCCTCCTGTAACACGCCTGTTTGGGTCTGTAAAACAAAACAACACTTGGCCCTGCACACATTGCATTTAGCATGTTAGTTCTCGTGTTGCTATAATCCTTTAAACACCTAACAGCTACTACCTTCCTTCCCTAAAAATTTTCATTCAGATAGTCTTCACTAGTTTCTAAAGATCAGTTACTACTTATAAACTGTGTGCTGTTTTCAATGCTATTAAAAAGAGAACACTTTGAAAACACATTACTGCAGTTTTTCTGAAACAAAACTTTTTACACTGAATATATGATTATGATCATATATTCAGTGTAAAAAGTCTTCAGTCTTTGAAGTCAACATTTACTTTCATGAATACTATATAATATAATTTTGACAAATATTGCAATGAAGGGGTCTTCTGAGAATCTTCTCTTCTTTTTCCACTGTTGAATTTAAACTCCATGGCCAAAAATAAAGGACCAATAAAAAGATCTCACTAGGAGTGACGAATTCCAACTGCAGTAGATACACTGCATGTAAGGAAATATATCTCCAGCCAGTGAACCATGCTCTGGTGTTCTGAAAGTGTCTTCCCTAACCAAGGAAATGTATTTGTTAAATCCTATATTTTTCATACTCTTCTTCAGCAGACCTTGTATGTTTCCATAAATTTTTCAGTGACTAGCCAGCTTCTTGGATATACACTAATATCTCTCTCTCTCTATGCTCACTTTTGAAAGACATGAAAGAAGTGCCCTTATTTGTCCTCTTTTTTTTTTTTCTGATTCTAAATATGACTACATGCAATAGGCTTTTGTTAAAAATAAGCAGTAAAAATTTTAAGGTCACAGGACACTTGTTCCATTCTTTCCATGTGCTGCAGATCATACCAAATTGTCTAAATTAGTAACAGAAAGGGGACTGCTCTTTTATTAGTCTGCATTTATAAGAGTATTACAGAAGCAGATTGTATAGTGACCCCTTCAAGCCACAAAACTGTTGCTACTGCATTCTTCATAACCCCGTTAACTCATAAAAGAAAAAACCCAGCAGTAACAACCAGACTGATAGAATCAGTTCCTAGAAGACAGAAAAAGCACAGAAGCTACTAGCACTCTTAGGTTTTGCACTTATTCTAAAATAATTACATTTAATAATGAAATGCTGTCCTAACAGAGCTACCTAAATAATTTTACATGAGTCCACAGACACTGGAGACAATTTAACTATTCCTCTAAACTAAAGTCTCTTGACTTTATTTTATTATTATTTTCTCATTATTGAATTCCTCAAAATGTCTCCCTTAAAGATGATTATGATTCATAGACATGCTACTCAAAAAAAAATTACCTTTTTCTTTAGAATGGATATCATCACATATATGTAGGTCCAAATGGGAAATTACTAAGTGATAAGAAGTTTCCTTAACATCAAAATCATTAAATAATTTTACTATTGCATCGTTTTGATCAGGTGCTGCTGTTGTCTGGTGTGCTTTCACCTGCTGGGAGCTGGGTGCAGGGGCAGAGTTCTGAAAAATATTTAGACAATCACATCAATTTATAGTGTTTATTGCTTCTTTCAAGCATAAATAGCTGTCTACTTACACAAAACAGGCATTTAAAACAAGGAAAAATCTGCACGACATGCATTCCCTCTTGGATCGTTACTGAGATTTAAGTGTACTGTTTCAGAATAAAGCTAAGTTGAGCTAATGGATGTGTGCACTGTATTGTAGTGCCAGTGCATCCCCCATTCTCCCCATTCCCCACACTTCCTTACACTCCTGTCACTGCAGCACTGGTATTCTTGTAACTTTTGTTGCAAACTGTTCAGGGAACTAAACCAACAGCAGGTTCCTTTCTGTTAATTTTGCTCCTCAAGCTACATCACCATAGGGTCAAACACGAGTCAGTGTTAGAGAACAGGTGAGATACAAGTACAGGGCACTGAAGGACCAGAACCTCTCTGCTCAAGAGCAGGTAACCATTAGATTGCTGTGGCTAAACCTTCACACCCCAGCATAAGGCATCAGGCCCAGCACAAGAACTTAACTCTCTGTTACAGTACACTGGCTTTACTTTAAGAGATTCTCTACAACTGACTGTACTCAGTAATCAATCATGTTTTATTCTATAGCACTTATCTTCTATCAGTGTACTTGTCCTGCCTCTTCACAGGCAAGAAGAGATGCCTCCTCTCAACACTCAGAAAGCCCAGTTGGTCTAGCCTGCCCAATGTGCTGAAGAACACCCAAGATTTACATGCAGCATCAACAGCACAGATATGCCAGCAGAAATATATTTAAAGTAGAATTGGTTTTCACTATATATTCCAATGAGAGCTGCATGAAGGTAAGCTCTTAATAAAATCTAGTTTTTCAGTACCATGAGAACAAACTGGACAAGCACTTTAAATTATTATAGTAAACATGTCTACCTACACATTACCTTAGTGCGTCTTAATTATTTAAATTCATAACGAGAAAATATTTGGAGAACAAATTTACTTAACAGTCAATAAAGAGTTAAGTAAATACAGAAGTCTAAACACTCTATACAACGATAAAGAAATAAAACTTCTTTTATTTTCTGCAGTTAACATCAATACACAAAATCTTACAAAATAAAGACTATTTTAAACTACGATTCATTCCCAGTGTAATTTAAGATATACAGCTGAATGAAAATGAGTAACTGAACATTCTCTAAAATAAATTAACACGACTAACCACACTGTGTTGGACTGCAGAACACCTGATAATGATACTGTGAGACAATCGTCATACCTGGGCTGTTTCAGAAGCCAAGCTTTTCCTCTGTTCTGCTGATTTCTCTATGGCTTCACTAAGAGATTTGGCATACTGCACCATGGCTTTCAATTGGGAATCGGTCAAAACCCACAGCAAATCATCCAGAATCAGAACCAGTTTGGATGCCACAACATTACAGTCTTTTAACTGTACAATAAAAATTTAAAGAAGTTGAACTAAGTACTTATATTTCTTACATTAAATACATGGGGTTAAGAAAAGCTGCATGCAAAAAGCTATAACAAACATTTTTTATTTTAAATTTTATTCCTCTCATTAACTAAGAAGTACCTAAGATAGAGTATATTTATGCCTCATTCTATGTATTTGGCATGCATCAGATATTAAACTGCTGCATTTCTCTAAATGTAAGTAGTGTTAATATTACCTGAATCTAGAGAGATAAAAGAACAAGCATCATCATAAACAAAGCTCTGCAAATCAAATCACTTTATTAATACGACCTGTATAAGGTCTTCATTTTCAAAAACTGCCTGAAGTATTTCTTGTAAACTCTACAGTCTTACCAGTTACATGTGATTATAAATTTAGTTCAGGGAATTCTACATTCAATATGGCCTAAATTTAAAATCTTTACTATGTGCATGTATGCATTAAGAGCATGAGTTACAAATTAAAAAATAAAATAAGACTTCAGACTTTTCAAGTTTACCCTTCTTTTAAGCGTGACCCTAATTTTTGACTGGTTAGTAATCAGTCGAACTGGAGCACTCATGATTTCATGCTTAGAACTCTGGATTGCATCAGCTTCTATTCTGATCATCTGCCAGTTGATTTCTTTAAAAGTCAAAACCTTTAAAGACATAAAAAAGAGAAAAACATCTTGATTTAATATGACAGTTACTTGCACCCAACCCTGTGCATGCATATGTAAACATCTGCACATATGTACACACAAACTCACACGAGCCATACAAACAGAACAAATACAACTCACTTGTTACTCCACCTAAAGGTGGAAGCCCTCACCCTGCTTGTCACAGAAACATTAAGCTACTTCCAAGCAGGCTGCGGTAACAAGCAGCATTTAAAACATTGAGAAGAAAATAAAGGTCGCAACTATTGCATACTAGGCTGCTTTTGGGAGAGGAAAAAAATGATTGTGTAGTTTAGTTTCAAAATGTTAAATTTTGAAAAGAGCAGGGAGGGAAGCAAAGCTACAGGATAGGAGAGGGGATTTTGAAGTGTTTTATTTCAATTAACAGAGAAAGTTAAACATTGAGCACACTACATGTCACGTAGACCCCACAAGTTCTGAATCCACTACATGGATTTCTACAAGACACAGCAAGCAAATGTTAGAATAATGATGACACAAGAGCATCAAGTACAGCTGGACACTGATAATCAAATACGGAAAAACAAGTGACTGTCCAGCAGGAACATCATGGAGAACATCAAATGAACAGAACATTAACAGGGAAAAAGTGTAATTCTAGTTTACCTAAAACTCCTTCCTACATGATTTGGATGATGGGATCAAGTTCCCTCAGTAAGTTCACAGACAACACTAAGCTGGGAGAGTGTTGACCTGCTGTAGGGTAGGAAGGCACTGGAGGGATCTGGACAGTTTGGATTGATGGGCCAAGGGCAATTTTATCATGCTCAACAAGGCTAAGTGCCAGGTCCTGCACTTGGGTCACAGCAACCACAGGCAGCAGGACAGGGGGCAGAGTGATTGCTTGGTTCTGAACCCCTCACTTCAGCACAGACATGGAGGTGGCTGGAGCGTGTCCAGAGAAAGTGAAGGGTCTGGAGCACAAGCCTTATGAGGAGCATCTGAGGAAGACAGTTGCCTTTTGCCTGGGAGAGAAGGAGGCTCAGAAATCACCTTATTGCTCTCTACAACTGCCTGAGGGAAGACTGCAGAAAGATAGGGGTTAGTCTCTTCTCCCAGGCAGGAGACAAGACTAGCAACAGGACAGGAGAAATGGCCTCAAGCTGCACCACAGGAGATTAAGGTAGGGACACAAGGAAGAATTTATTCACTGCAAGGGTGGTTAAGCATTGGAGTGGGCTGCCTAGGGAAGTGGTAGAGTCACCATCCCTGGAGAGTTTCAAGAAATGACTGGACACGGCACTTAGTGCTATGGTTTAGCAGGCACAGTGACTTTTGGTCAAATGTTGGACTCAATGATCTTGCAGGTCTTTTCCAACCTTAATGATTCCATGATTCTATGATTACGCTCTGAAGAAACAAGGATGAGTAAAGAGCAAGACGGAAGAATTTGACATGTGAAGAATAAGACACATACCAAATATTCTCCTCTTGTCACTTTGAAAACCTTACAGCATATGTCCTGAGAACATATGCAGAGACTTAAGTAAAACATACCCAGTGTGTCTGGAAAGGAGGTACACTCTGTGAAGTGAGCAAGATGAAAAGTGCAATGCAAAGCATCCTGAAACACTATTTGCAGAAAAGCAGAGTACCTACCCTCCTCATACAAGAGATGCAGCGTGATTGAAAGCTTCTAAAAGTATTCTAAGAAGATTCCTTATTATATTAAGAACGTAGCTACAGTACAAAGCTAAATGATTATGCCTTAAAGACATGGTTCAGCATATGTTATCTTCAAAGTACAGCACTGGTTTTGGTTTTTCACCTTTTCATGCAATTTGCTGCTAACAAATCATTCACTGTAATGTCCAGAAATTTGTTTCCTGTACTAATTGCACTAAAAGGAGCACTCTCCCAAGGAAAGCTCTGTTGTGTACAGGTCAACCATTCAGAATCAAATTCTTCCTAAAAACCACAAAATCAAAAAATCTGCCAATGCAAAACTCCCATCTAGTCAAACTTTAATTCTTCCCATTCAGACTTCATTAACATGGGAGCATAAGCATACAGATAAGCTGCAGGAAAGGAAAACTGTCAGAAAAATAGTTTTCAACTTCTTAATTCTGTGGTATTTTTAACTGATATTCTCTTGGGGTTTCTTTTCCTACATAAAAATCAACTGCCAGAGTCCCTAACTCGGGAGTAAGCTGGTCAGATGTATGATGCTAAAATAAGTCTCCTTGAATACAATATTTAGAATCAACCTTGCGCTCAGTATACATTTAACTTTGGTTAGCTGGGAGAAGGCAAATGAAGTGGGAAAGTGCTATTCTCTGGGACAGTAGAAACATATACACTTTATTGCTATTACTTTTATATATATGCATATGATTTAGGTATTCCAAGAAAATAACTGCATAAAAACTTAACTAAATTTCATTTAAAACGGCAGTAGAAAAAAAATCCTTACCAGGCAAACCCTCACAAGCAAATAAATAACCAGTTAAAACTTTTAAAATACAATTCTTGTTGTTCTTGTTGTTATTATTATTACTACTGCTGCTAATGACAACAACAATAACAAAACCAGCACAACTTCTTATCCTTCCATATTTAATGTATCATTCTTTGTTCTTTCAGTACTCTCCAAGTCTGGCTCTTGCATTTGAGAATAGTCACATACTTGGAAAACATTAGAGGAAAACCATACACCTGCTTGCCCCGGTCTTTGCTCTTGCCTAAGCATCCACGTTGGCCATTTAATCTGACTCACACCCACCATTTTCACATCTTTTCCTTCCTAGGGGACAACTGAAATTACTGAGTACAGAATGTCTCCATTCCCAGTCATGGCATGTTCTCTACCCTGTAAAAGGTTGCAATTCAACTTTCTCCTTTACCACAAAAACAAGGGAAAAAAGTTAGTAAAAGGTATTATTTACCTCTCCACGTTGAGCTTCTTGTATTCTGGTAAATCTAAGGTCAGCATGTTCCCAGTTTGCATTTACACTATATATTCTCAGCTGGGAAAGTTCAAATGAAGCATTAAAGGCTTTTGCGCCAATCCTTATAATAATGGAGTTCACAGAAACTGAAATGCCTTCTACCACTTTTTCAGCAAAGCCATATTCACTAAAAAGTGAAATGCCAACAAATTAAACACAAACCAAGTGAAAGGGCACAAAATTAAACAGATGAAATAAATTATGAAACAGATGTTAAAATAAATAAAGTTACTAACATATTCTACAGTTATCAACTTTTGCTCAATATACTTGGTGTAGTTTACAGCAATTTTCACTCTGTGAGCCTCATCTCTACATAGTTAAAGAACGTATATTTGACCAAGAACAATCAACACAAAGTATAACAGTTAATGTGATCCTTCCATGTTACATTATATGGATGTATGTATTATATGCTATTATACATACATAAAAAAGCAGTCTACATCATTATGCAGAAAACTTACTCTTCTTTATGGATACTTATGAATTAATTCATGTCAAATTAATTACTTAACAATTCCAGACTAGTTAGTATTTATGTGTATAAGCCAAGTTATTTTGTCCATTAAAAATAATAACTTTCAGATATTCAAAATAGTATAAAATACTTGCTTTATTTCGTGCTATAAAGAAAGGCATCCTAAATTGCAGTTACAGTTCTATAGCACATCAACATGCATTCCAGTATTGAAAAAGATTAAGCTGTTTCAAGTAATTTTTATAAAAATTATATGTTCTGAATGTTTTAGTGTATGGAAAATTGAATATTAAATATTATTTTAACATCTAAAAATTCCCACGCTTTTGTTTCCTTGAGTTTTTTTCTGCTTGTTTAAAAAAAAACAACAAAACTTGGGTGGTTTGTCATTCCTTTTTCTTTTTTCAACTTTCATCCTACACAAAATCTCTACGGCAGTGGGTTTCAAGCTGTACCTTATGAGACACAGAGGCCCATGAACTACTTCTACACATGGCACAGAAGTTACAACAAGAAAAAAAAATTGTATCATCAAATTTATTTCCCTGTATGTAGGTCCCTGTGACCACAGAAAAATGTTTTGAGTCCATGTAAAGGAAATGACTGGGCTGTGGAGAGACGAAAATCACTGATGTAATGTATTCTCTCACCAAATTGCTGAAGTTTTGGGCTACACAGTGTGCATGAAATCTCTCAGTAAGAATCAGCTGACACAATTAAGGAAATAGAACTTTAAAACAGTACACTAACAAACAACCCTTAAAACTCTTAAGACAAAACAAATTAAAAAAAAAAATTTAAAACCCACATGAACATTATATGTATTTTCCAAAAGAGATGAATGCAAGATATCATTCATTTTTACAAAACTTAATATCAATTAAACTCAGTAAATATCTGACACAGCAGTTTCACCCCTATGAAACATACCTTGCAAGCTCCATACCTAGTTCACATCTCTGCAGGCTTGGGTCTGGATAGCTACAGTCACTACACTACTACACACACAAGCAATAAAATAAAATTTTGGAGGAGATGGGAATGGCAAGCTGCAACTGTATATACTTCTCAAATTTTGCAATTGATCTGTTTTACATAATTCCAAACCTCTTCTGACCAATTACATGTAAGTAATCACTGACCTCTGCCCAGACGCAGTTGCTATAGGAGAGGGTCCATTAGGAGCACGTGGCTCTTCACACGTGCTCATTTCCATAACAACTTTATCCAAGGACTTGAGAAACAAAAAAAAACAAAAAAAAAATTGGAGACCTTAGAGGTAACAAAGTAAATAGATTACATATGAAGAACAAATATACAAATAAAAAAAGGTCACTTGAGAACTTTTTCTGAAATATACATAAAACATCTCCTACCATGTCAATTTTTCCATAAACTTTTGTAACACACTAGAATTATCTTTTTTAAACTTTTTTCTATTTTTTAAATTTTGTGAGTTCTAACATACATTCCCAGTCAAATATTGTATCATGAAATTCTTGATCTCTGAGTATTATTTATCCAACACATACATTTTCAAAATGATCATGCTTTATTGTGTAGTTATCTGAATTTTCTTTCTATATGTCTGTTCTTTCAATGAAATACTTAATGCAAGCTGATTCAAAGCACAGCAGTTAAGATTTTTTCCCTGTCTAATCGTAACTTTCTACCACCCCTTCTGAATTTGACCGTTTATGCTCTTAGGTCAGACAAACACCAAAAACCCCTTTGTCCTCAATTTTCGATTTTTCATGATTCAACCTGCCTTAGCTACTAGATTATTATCACATTGTGTTAATCATGCCTGTTTTCATATTCTGCCTGCTCCACATTTTTCTGTGCTACTTTTATCCATGAAAACCTGGCTACAACCAAAAAATTCATAAACTGTCTAGTCTGGATTTATTTATACTTCACTGTATTTTGATGCTTAAAGGGAAACAATAGCTGTTAACAGTAAATTTGGACATTTAATTTTTATTTTTTTTAGCTGTCTCAATTATTATCTTGCCTTGAAAACAGAGGAAAAAAAAACAAGAAAAACCCAATCCCTTAGTCTGAGGATGGTGGGAGGAAGCCAAGTTTCTCCTAGCTATCCTAACAGTTTTGGATGTTTGACCACTCTTTTAAGAATTCCCTTTATTACATGTCTAGTGTACACAACAGTAGGACAGTGATTCAAAGAGATTGCACAATATAAAAAAACAAAATATTTTTTTGTTTTTTTATATTGTGCAATCTCTTAAACAAAGGTAACAAAAAATGCCTGGATGCAGATCTATGTCTTTTTCTCACTAGCAACTACTGTACTTGGATAGAAGAAAAATTGCTGCAGATCATCCTTGGGGCCCAAAATGTCTCCCCAAAACAATCTTGTTTATCATATTAAACCAGAACTGGATTGTGAACAAAGACAACAGTATGTGCGACTATTAATAGACTGATTCTCACAAAGGGCAACTAAGCTCAGTGAAAGGCCCTTTGGCTAGTCAAGTGGGTTTTAGTTACCCAGTAAGCTGTGCTAACAGAGGATGCTATTCCAACTTAATTCAACTCTCAGCAGCCAAAACATCCCCCCTCCCCTGCTCCTGCCAAAACACCAGAAGTTCAATGATGTAATGAAGGGCTGAGGTTTGGCACTTGGGCCACTGAATTCGCTTTCCTTTAGAAATCAAAAAGGCTGTTGTACAATCTACCATTGAATAGTAAACTTTTGTTACCTATTTAATGCACTTGTTCAAGGAAACCTTTATGTAAAAAAGGTTACCTTGAAAGTTATCTTAGCATCAAAGACTGCTAATGTAAGTTCAACAGAAGCAAAGCAAACAGTGCCTTGCTACCGTAGGTCAAAGTGTGTCATGTTTAAGAATAGCACAGCTTAAACCCATTTCCTAGTTTGGCAGTTGCATCTCACAGCCAAGAGGTTGAATCATTCCACCTCAGCACTACCAGACTTTAAGTTCTGGGTGTCAGGAAGAAGCAGTACAGACATCAGTACATTCCAACTGGGTCACTAGCAAATGCATCAATTATTTAAAATAACATGTCTTTCCCAAGTCTGATTCAGAAGGGAGGAATTACAAGCACATTCATTGCAAGACTGGGAAACATGACAGCTAAAGGAATATTCACTCTTAAACAAATGCAATTGAGAAAGTCATCAAATAAATTACTTCTGGTGCTACCCCAATTGTTAGTATATTTAAAAATAAAGAACAAAGAAAAAAAATGCAAGAATTAACATGACTTCTAATTGTTGTTGAGTCCTATCTACATATTTTACCTCCTATTTATATCCAGGCTGAACCCTAGGGGGTTACAAAAACCCTGCAAATGCTACGTGTGTCAAACCTGCTATAGCTGAGATCACTGTGTAAAGTACAGATGTAGAAGTGAAAAGTCCCAGAAAAGACAGCTCCAAAAGAAAGGCAGGAACTCGTAAAAGGGGTTAGTTGGAGAAATAACTACCCTTCAGGTAAACCCAAATTAACATACAATAACTAAAAACTTGAATGACTAAAATGAGCTAATGGTCAAACATTACAGTGATTACACCAAAGCCACAGATTACGAAAACAAACCTACCAAGGAAAACATTAACCTTGATCTGCCTTGATCTGCTGCTACCCAGAGGACACTTAGTAAAAGTCAGTTAATGTTTCAGTTATTTCTAGAATCACATCAAGAGAACTATATAAATATTTGATATAGATTCTGCTACACACAGTATATTTCAGAATTTATTTCAGAGCTCACCAAAGAGATGGGATGTGTTTTCAATTTTGTCCATGGTATCTGCAAGAGAAAACACTATTCTAAAGCAAATTAAATATTAAAAATACAGTAAAATAAATCACACAGAATATGTTTTAGGCATACAAATTGTATTTCCAGCTTCTGATCTCAGCATAATATAACTTTCAAAATATTAAGTTCATCTGAACATACTATATGGGAACTTTATGCACACACTAGGTGTTAAAAACTTTTAACTTCAAAATCTACTTATCACCGAGCAGAAAAACAGAGGAATAAAGTAGAATCTGTCTCTTTAACAGTGAGTTGACAAGCATCAGAAAAAGCATCACTGCCTTATACATTCTTTCCTTTAAGAGAAAAGAAAATCTACATTTCCTTTGTTGATCTACAACTCATTGGATGCCTGCAACAAAACATCAAGTTCACATTCAGAAAAATCAGGACAATCTCCTATAGTGGGAAAAAAAAAACAAGGAAAGAACACCAAAACACCATAAACAATCCCCACCAAAAGACTAAGGACGTGCTAATGGTTGACCGTATTGTAACTTTAGACAAGAACATGCCACGCTTCATTTCTTAATCCCACAGTCGTAAAATGTGGTACAGATGACATACATTGTTTCAATTATTAGCAGCCACAATGACCAAAAACACAGTATCTACTAGATTTACTCTATTTACCGCATTTCCCACAGAGATCAGAATCCCTCAGAAAGGTATTTTTGGAAACACAGAATAAGAGAGAAAGCAATAAATGAAGAGGAGTGAAGAGAGAACACACAAGAAAGAGAATAATAAATAATTATGGTAGGCTAATTACTATGGACAAATACAAATTTTACTTCTACCTCAATTTCAAAACATTTGGGAATTAGTTCTACTCAGAAAGAAATAGAAAATTAAAAATAATCACTCCTATTTTCATTATTTCCAGATGTATTTTCTGTCACCACATAAGAAACAAAAATAAGGAAGATATAATTGCTGAAAAAAAATTTGTTAAAATTTTATTATTATTTCATCAACAATTTCCTACTGATACAAAGTTGCTTGAAAGTTTACAAAGACAGAACAAAAAGAAGAAAGAATTGGTTAATTACTAGTCCAGCACAATAAAACACTCACCCTAATGGAGGCTTTATTACAAAACACCTTGTTTATAGCCAGCCACGTTGGAAGATCCAGCATGTTCTGCAGGACCTCTTGATCCAGCTCTAAATTGGTCAGCTGACCTTCCCCCTTTAACGTGCTCAGGTTGATCTTGTCAGGTGACAGATTTTTGGTGAACCTAAAAACAAACACACCTTAAGTAAATACATATAAAGCAATCTAAGCTATCCTGCGTATCAGTGACAACTTAACTTAAAGCAATGGTCTGGGGATAAAGAAATCTCATAAATTTCACCCTGGAAAGCAATGGTACGATGGAATTGATTTGTCCCTTTACTTTTTTGCAACTCATTAGCTCAATTTATAAATATATAAACAAAAATATATTGTGAGGTATCTTCTAATTTTGGCATCACCCAGAATAACAAATGATCCTTGACCCAAACAGTTGAACTACTTATTTTAAACTACATGAAGTAGAGCTAAATGTATTTCACTCTTCAATTTTCTGAAAGGAGAAAAAATCCCAAACCCCTAAAATTACTGTCATAAGCAGTACCTTCCAATATATTTAGTTAAAATCCTGTAATAAAAGAATTATTATATTAAATAGATTTAGTTATAGAATTTAATTACAAATTAGAAATACATATACACACACATAGCAGCATGAGGTATATAAAATACTGTATGAAAACTTGAAAGCTCAATATGATATCCATGTGGTACAAAGCGTAACTATTTAAAAGTGCACATTTATATTACTTTCTATTTCAAATGCACTAGGATTTGCTGAGACAATGAAACAATCTGTGTGACTGTGCTAAATGCTTCACATCCTTGTGAGACAACATGACAGAGCCCACGGATTCTCTACCTTCAAGCCAACAGCTGCAGCATTGTATCTACCATAAGCTAAGAACAGGCTATACTTTACCACACAAGAAAAATTGTTTCTGAAAATGAATTGAGTCTAGTTTTACAAAGTTAGATAGTAGAAAATACTGCTGTTGGCTTTATGCTTTGTGACTTTTCCCACCAAAATGTCCTTGTACTGGTACTATTGTCCAGGCAGCAAAGGGGTTTGCCTGTCCTCAATGATGGAACATCGCCCTGAAGCAATGCCCCAGGAGGTGCAATTCCAGCATTTCCTTTCCATTCAAGAGACCAACTTCTAACTGAACTGCAAGGTCCTCATTAAGTCTGATACTGGAGGAGGTGGTGGAAGATGGAGAAGGTCTCATAGACAAGCTTTTCCTCTTAGCAGTTTCAAAGTACAGTTTGAAACAGGGAAGGAATTTTTTGAGTCCAACTGACCTACTCTAATCCCAGGATGGTTAGCTTTGAAAACGCATTCACCTAACCTGACAAAATGCAAGCAGTACATATTTGCAAATAATACCAGAAATGTTTCTTGTGACAGAAGTGCTGCAGTTGTTACTGTATTGCTTACAGTCATAAATTATCCACAAGCAATAAGATTTAATCTGTGAATAATATAGTTCCATAATATCAGTACTAAAAATATATTGAGATAAGGCTACTGATAAATTATTTTCCTTGGCAACTAATGTACTTCTAAATGCTCTGTTTAGACACCTGAGGGGAATAAAGGACTTGAATTATTTTGTTTTCTGGTTACCCTTTTTTCTTGCTTTCAACAAGAAAGAATAATGACAAAAGCTAAATAACCTTCCTCATTAAAACAACCTATCAGTAACTGCAAAATATAAAACTTCCTATCTCAGAAACCATTGTAAAGTCTTATCCGACTCAGGTCGTACAAAATTCCTAGAAGAAAAGAAGCAGCCATTGAGCGTTTTCAGTCATCTGGTAGTACCTCTCACTCTTGACTTTCTAGATAATGATCAACATAAGAATTACAAACTGATGTCATTTTAAAGTCACATTTACACAGCAAACACAAAACCATTCGCCATTACACACAGACAAATCTCCTGGGACTCATACTCCATGAAAGAAGTCCCCCTCAGAGTACCCTGTTCCCAGCCACACCAGAAATGCCTCTCAGCTTGGTGACAGATCTAAGCATTATCCTGGTCACAGCTGCAGACACATCACAGACAAACACACAGGACCTACAGAAAGAGGTTTTCAAACTTCAGAGAAAGAAAGATACCAAAATACCATTAAGGAGAAGAATGGCAACAGCAAAGCCATTTTTTAGTTACTTTCAATATCCTTCAAACAAGCAAAATAGAAGCCAGCCTCTCTCAACAGGGAGCAGAAGGAGAGGGAAAAAATTCAATAAGGGCCATCACTTTTTCTATATACATTTTTTTTTAGTTCTTCCAAGAGTGTTGCCTTGAATTTATTTCCTCTCCTGCAGTCAGTGAAAGGAAAAGTGCTCTAAGTGCTGCTTCATTCAGAAGAGACAGACATAAGAGGATCTCTACCTGTTAAGACTGTACTCTTCATGTCAAAAGTTACGGAAGGAAACTCTCAACAGGTGAGCTGTGAGAAGACATTCTTAGCAAAGCTGTTTTCACAGATTGAGTTCCGATTTCACAAACTACATTTTCTTCCCCAAAACATATCTGAGGTTTGAATTACTATGTGATAGTATGGATTTCAATACAGTTTTAATATTGAATTGTATAAGTACAATAATAATGCTGTAAAATAATTACAGTTTAAATGCAAGAATCCAGAAATATGAATTTATCAGTATCACAAGCTGCCTGACATAGCTCCTCTGAGTACATCTACACACACATGCACTATACAGTTACAGACAGACAGTTCAACTTTAATTTACAAGTACAGACTAAGAGTTTAGTGAAAAGCATAAAAGACTGTACAGTAACATAGCAGTATTAAGAATCAAAGAGGAGTAAGTTACAATCAATGTATTTTGTCAGGACCACAACAGTTCTTTCAGCTCTCTCCCTCTAAAACAACCCAAAACCTACATAAAAGATGCACTTATTTCCTTGCCTAAAATATTTATTTTCTAAAGGTTTGTTTGTAACACCACAGGCTTGGAGATCTGAATGGAGCTGAACGCCACCATGCTGGCAGGGAAGATGGCCAAGAAGTTGAAAACAGAAAAAAAAAAAAAAAAAAAAAAAAAAAAAAAAAAAAAAACCAAAACAAAAAAAAGGAGAAAAAAGAGGGAAAAAAAAAAAAAAAAAAAAAAAAAAAAAAAAAAAAAAAACCCAAACCTAAAAACAGGTAGAGAAGATGGGAAAACACGTTTCTGAAGTCACAAGCTTAGGGTTTGTATACGGACGGCCACAAACCACATGAAGCTTAGAGCAGCGCTCCCCAAAAGTTCGGAGTGAATACCAGGTGCCTTGTCAAGTCTGACAACAGAAAATCCAACCTCTGGATTCAGTAGAGAAATAAGAGAAGTCTGGATCACATTTGGACACAGATTCTCAGCTGCTTTGCACATCTCCTGAACATACAACTGCTTTCCCCAGCTCTACTATGTGCCTTCCCTGCTTTTTAAATAAAATTTCCTCAGTGATATGACTCGAAATATGCTCTAATCATGACAAATTAGTAAATCACAGTATGTTTTGCTTATCTCCTTGTTATGAACTCAAACTGCTTAAACAACAAGCCCTGAAAAAGGGAAGCATGACCTACTAAGCACTGGCAACTAGATCAATAATAGAACAGCAGAAATGGAACACGAAGATAACTGTTTTTTTTTACTGTTTCACCTGGCTGAACCATGTTATTTGATCGCTAAGGAATATTACACCATTTCTGAAACAAGGAAAATGGTCTTTTTCAATTGAGTTTCTCAGGAAGATGTTTCCTTCTCATCACTCAAAGTAGCAGAGTGAAGGAGGTCTACTACCATTCAGCTCACTCTACCACTTCAAATTTCAAGACTTCAAGTAGAAGAAGAATAGAAGGAACTCTCCCTCAAATTTGCCACAGAAACAAAGTATTGGGAACGGTGTATACTGTTACAATTGAGTTCCTCTCATCCAGCATAACACCACAAATTATAGCTGATTTCAAGTAACTGGCTTGATCAAGTACACCCCTCGCTATCTGTGACACCCAACTGGAACCTTCTTACATCCTCCAACATCAATTTGTACACAAGAAAGGTATCACCCCTTTACCTTACCACACAAATGTCTACATGCTTTATCTAATCTCACCTTGAACATCTGCAGAATTGTCAGGTGTTTATTTGGTGTCTGAGTGCAAGATGGAGAACCCTCCATGACCTGTTGGATGGCTGCATTACCTGCTGCAAAGCACTTTGTGAAGGTGCTCATCACCCAACCCTCTGGACCAGGACAGGGCATTTCCTTGTTTACACACCCAGCCTGGACCTGCTGCTCTCAGGCTGGCCATGAGTTATAGCACACTGGACAAGTCCAAAATACCACCTACAACCCTACAGCTTCAGGTGTACTTTTCAGGCTACTATATAGGACCTCAAGCACCTAACACCATGCTTTTTGGTCTATCATAGTCTAAAGACAGATCTTCCTTTCCAGGGAAATCATTAATTAGGACCTTGGCTCAACAAGCAACCTGTATTTCTGTAACACATCCGGTGCAGTGTCACACCACTCCTTTATCCATCCCATTGCAGGAGCCCTGAATAATGCATCTGCTTTGCTGACACTTTCCAAATAATTGCTTCCATTTCATCACAACACAGAAGGACTTCAGCACAGACTGCCACTCCAGGTGACTTCCTAAAGACATCTTAGTACACTCCTATGCTCTTCAAAACCCATTCCACACTTTCTCAAGAACTGACATCCCAACCAAGTCTCTTGACAGCACATAATGCTTCCTCTAGTTAATTCTGTAATAACACATATAGGAAATTATTTTCTTTCCATTTAGAAAAGCTGTATTGCCTGCTTTTTGGGTACAGGCAGAACTGAGACAGCTGCTGTCATCCATGGTTATTATCTAATTATGTGTCATGAAGCAGATCTGCGCAGACACAGCCAAGCACTGTGCATAAATGAGGAGCTTGCACTGCACAAATGACAATCATGTTGCAAGCAAAATATTGCTCAAGCAATTTACCTTTCATTTACAATAAACCCTCACACAGACCAATATTAAGCTTTTCTATTTGAGTCTTTTCACATCAAGCAGAGAAATGGCCAATATGATCAAACACAAAGAACTTTACTCAAACATGACAATCCCATACATGTCAGGCCTTAATGATACATTGAGTATAAGATAACATAAAATCCTGAATACATCAAACAATAAGTGGCAATGTATATACAACTTCCCTACAGCAGGTAGCAAAAAAAAATACCTCAATTTGCTTATATTTGATAACTATTAAATTCCACTAAAAATACAACATTCTAATGCCTAATGCCAAAAAAAAAAACCTTTTGATGAAATAGAACTTCAGAAATTTGAAATCATGAAATAATGATACAGTGTAAAAGCATAACAATATCTGCTTTTTGGAAACTGCATCATTTATTTATATGACATTAAGAGGTATCTTTTTTAATGCAAACTGATCAGACCTCACAACAAAATAAGATCTTTTGATAAGATATTAATTATAAGAATTCTTTTAATTTAAAAAGAAAGAAATAAGATCAGTCACTTTCTTCTGCAAACTAGTTAAAGAGCTGACTGATCCTTTAAATATATCAATACAGAGGCAATACACAGTAAGTAATGAAAAGGAATTAAGTAGATGCAAATAATAAACAGTAAATGTCATATAGCCTAAAGATATTGGGAAATACACAGATTACATTTAGAAAATACACACAGAGGTATGTTTATAATGGGATTGCTGATTCAGTTCACAAACCAGTTTCACAAATTTAGTTTAGGACTTACAAAAACCCCAAAGAAGCCGAAACACACAACTGCATAGCAAACAATTATTTTTTGCAGAATTTCAAATTACAAAAAGAAACAGGAGTGGAAACCCAAGCAACATTTTATAGAGCTCACTTCACTCCTAAATTTATATAAATACATACCACCTCTTACATTTACTCTACAAAGGTGGGAGAGGGGAAGTTACCTGAGGGCAAGGTATTCAGACACAAGGCCCCTATTCCTGGTGAAAGCAAGTGGTCAGTTGCCATGGCTTCTGAGAAGCTTCTGGTACTCTTTTTGGTAGTAAGGATATGCACAGCAAACCAATCTCCACCAGAGCCAGCTGGGATCGCTGCAGGGAACGGGACACAGGGGACACACAAGGGATCAAGTTCAAAGGGAAAAAGGAGTGATACAATAATGTAAGAGAGTTTTAGCTGAAGATAACTGCAGTTAAAACAGTTTGTTACACGTCATGATGCTACAGAATCCAAAAGGAAACAGATCTGTGTAAAATACTAGATTCCTGCGAGAGGATCCCTTGCTGTCTGATACCACAGTATTGGAACCCTGTTTAAATAAATAGCTTAGGAAGAAAATTTTAATCATGCAGAAAAGATCTATATAATATAGCCAAGTCATTTCAGAGATATCCAGTAAGTACATTTGGAAGATGAGAGGAAGATAGCCCAAAGATGCAGCACAAGAGGGTTTTATTTTATTTTTAAACAGAAGACAACTTTTCAGTTTTGTTTTGCCTAACCTGAGATTTCTCACATTATTTCTCAACCTCAGCTATCCAAAATTCACACTAAAGAAACTTGACTCTAGAGATCTTGGGGAATGAGACTTCTGGATTTGCTTTTGTGTTTGAGATGGTGCTACAAAGACCTGCACACGTTTGACAGTCTGATTTTGCAGGCTATGAAATTTTAATACAATAAGCTCCCCCCAAAAAAAAGTTCTCTGCTAACTGTCTTCACTTCAAAGAGATGTCTCAGCTTAAAGTGAATTAATTCCTACACTTTCACCCTTTTGGGTGCAACAAAACCTGAACATTTGAACAGTGACCTTGGTAGGCAGTTTGTTAGGATATCAGAACAGAATTTAAGAGATTCATCACTAAAGTGAATTACAGATACCTAATTACAAATTATTCTTCTCAAGTCTCCAGACTCCCAGCAATGGAAGAAACTACAACAATGGAAGAAACTACAACTGTTCCAGAAGTAGGCAACCACATAACTTTCAGATTCCTGGGTAGCTGGATCCAAGTGGTGCTTCCTTGGGAGTCAGAAGGAGCAAGCGTCTCTGAGGAAAAAACCCCAAAACTCTGGTGTTCTCAAGCTAAATGGTAAAGATGCATGGCAGAGCTGCCACGAAATCTGTGCTGGGGAAATTCTTCTTCCAGCAAGACTTGTACTTCCATCTGTGGGAGGCTGGAAGAACTAAAGAGAACAGCCTAGCTGGAACTCTTTTCTCTCCTGTGTTTCCTTATCAAAAAAGAAGACAATTAAGAGATCTGAACTGTGGTTAGCACCAGCTCCACAAAGGTGTACTCCCTACAGGAGTTACTGGATTGAGAAACCTGGATTGTTGTGCAAGTGGCCAAACCAAAGATACTCTCAATAAAATTGAGTAATTACTTGTTAGCAATTATTCTCATTATTTTCAAAAAACCTGTGAAATAAATCACTTCATGTAAGCTTTTATAATTCCATTAATGTCTCGTCAGAAATGATCTGATCTCCTTCATTCAGTCTTCTTGTAGAAGAAAAAATAAAACAAGACACATTCAAAAGTATCTCTCATTCTTGGAATTGTTCAGTACAGACTTTTATTCTGCTAAAAAATAAAAAAAACCTCAAAACTAAGGCTTTGGCAGGAGAAATAACAAATTTTTTTAAAAATTTAACTGTAGGCTCCATAATCACTTGACCTTAAGAGACAATTTAACTCCTTACAGGCTTTATTTAAATATCCTTTTTTTTTCCCAGGGAATACTAGTGTGTCAGATGCTTGAACAGAGCAATCTTCAAGATCATATTCATAGTGAAACTTACTAGTATTCTGAGAACTCTTTGAAGAAAATTATCAAATACAACTAAAATGCTGCTGATTAATTCTTCTTGATTGTGCAAATGTATTAGCTTTGATCATGTATGGACAAGAGTTGTCTGACTTCAACAAAGCTTCAGGAGAACTTTAACTGTACAATGTCTGTAGAATTTGCATTTAGATTTATAACACATTTGCAAAAGTAACGTAAAACAAACTGAAAAGGAGAATTCATTTTTGCTTGTTTATCTTCAAAATACATGTATAATTTCATCAAGAACCCCAGCAATTTCAGTTTGAATTTTGGAAGATGTTCTGTTACAGACTCTTAAAATGCATTATGATGTAGGAAGCTACTAACAAAAACAGAAGAAAGTGAAAATTTTTTATTTCTGTTGAAAAAAGCTTTTATTGATTCCTTCATACTCATTGGGACATTACCAACACAATCACACAGAAGAAATTGTTGGCATGAAGTCTCCACTTAAATACTGAAAGCACTGATTTTCAAACATAAGGGAATTTAAGAAGTATAGGATTACAGTGAAACTTTAAATTGCTCTTTCTCCTCCCTCTTGTCTGCTGTCTCAAGCACTTCTGCTTTACTACCTGTAGTTTTTTAGGCTTATTCTTTCCCTAGGTGCAGCATTTAAGATAGACTTAATGCTAACACTTTCTGCAAGCATTCAGATTCAATACAGATTCATCCAGAACAGAGATTGTTATGTCTACATTGTGTTTTGCAATTTTCTCACATACTACACAAGGCAATAAAGTTAGTCGCCTAGAATACTCTGCAAAATTAGTACAAGCAAAGAGAGAAGGGAAAAGCACACACTTTGTGTTCTTTGGCTACCTAAAGGAATCAGCTAACTTTCACAAAACTAAAGTGACACAGAAGTGGAATACACAGAACTGAAAATAAGCAAAACTACTTATTTTGCTACTAGCAGAATTTTCAAAGTTAATCCAAACAATTCTGGTCATTTACTTACAGGAAGGAAACGGCCCATTCTAGCCCAATAGAGGTGTTACACTGCTTTACTCTAAAATGAGTCACCTCAGATCTCTTGAGAGGACAACATTCCTCACCATCAGGCATGTCTCACTGGCATAAAAGCAGGTCAATATGCAGGGCAAACACTTCTGTAGGATGTGTATCAGTGAAGTTGTACCAGACGACATAGGATATCATTGTTTATATGAGGAACAGCTGGTTCCTGACATCCATACAATTAGGATGCCACTCTTTGTACAACCATTCTTCATAGGAGCTTTAGAATGACTTCCCAACTATGAGATGAAAATAATTGTCACAAAACTCACTGCAATTTTCTTCTACTGAAATCTTAGTATGTTCACATCTATTGATTCAGATAAGCAAAAGCAAAGGTCTAAGTTCATGCAGAACATTAACTAATGACACAACTGAAAACAATTTTTGCCATACCAAACACTTTAAAACCTCTTACTGTTTTCTTTGTGGAAAATACTGAGCAAGATGCAAACTGTAACTTTTAAAGTTGAACTATGTGTTACCATTGATAAACTGTTGAGTTAATATCAATTGAGGTGAAGACTGTCATATACAGTGTGGCTACTTAGCAGATAGGCAAAGTTTATAAGCTTGCCTTCATGCTTCTTACACATATCTTGATAAATGAAACTGTTTTTCACAGAAAGGCATGGATCATGCAGATACACAGAAGACTCAGACTGCTCATTAACTAGAAAGGGAATTTCAATGAGAACTAAGAGCCAAAACTAAGAAACACCTGAAAACACCCTTATACAAGTCTGAGTTAGTAATACCCGATCTCTGTATGTACACTCCATCCAAAAAACCCAAGACTGAAACCCCTACCATGGAGATGATCCCTCATAACCAGAGACAGTATTACAGTAACACCACAGTGAACTTGCATAGGGCAATCTATATTTCTATTAGAAATCTTTACACCATTGTTTCATACACTTGTCCACCAAGTCTGAGAAAAAAGAAGGAATGCTGAAGGATATCTGCAATCACCATAGCAGAGCACTGAGCAGAAACTCTTGCAATAAAAAGGTGCTGTTCAACAAGAAAGCGCTCACCCACTGAAAATATGTAACAGCACAAATGAAGATTCAACACAAGTTTCAGTTCACTGGGGAAGACCTTTACAGAATGAGTAAGTGATCCCAACTCTGTAGAGAAGACTTCTCCTAGGGATGGTGTATCTTTCCTACCTTTGTAAAGGATGATGCTGTTATCCAGACACTTGTTTCATTTTAGGGACATATGAAATAGAAACTCCATTCTGCATCCAGTAAAACCACACCTAACACAACATGGAGATGACAAAAATTCAGCCTCCAAATGGCAAACTCATCTCTTCAGTTTAGTTGATACATTTAGTTTCATATCCTACACCAAGCACCAAATAATGTGAAGTACAACAAAAACACATGTAGTTTGTTTCTACTCCTTCCCCCCTTCTCATTTTCTACCACAGTCTTGGGAAAGAACAATGCATGTTGTAGACAGAGGACATTTTTTTAAATTTTAAGACTGAAAAAGCAAAAAACTCATCACCACATCCTGACATGAGATACAGACTTGTTAGAAACTGAATAAAATAAGCTTTATTACCTTCATTGCTCTTAAAGTGTAACACAGCAATAAGAAAAACTCTTTACAAAGGTAAAAAGTAATTTAGATATCAAAACTGTTTCAAAATGCAGTTTGAGTCATCTTCTTGTTCTCAGACCTTAAAGAATCATACCTATGTAAAATTTTCATTGTCTAACAAATGTAGAATGTCGAGGCTCCTTCTACACCAGTGTCCATTATCAGTTCATCTAATAAAAGCACTCTGAACTGCTAAATGGAAACTGCACTGCTGAATGATACAATGCTTTCAAATTTGCAAATACAGTACCTAGATAGGAAAAACAGTAAACACATGATTAACAGATACTGCAGTAATCTTCATGGCAAACAAAGCCAAATCAATGATGACTGGGGGAGCTGGACAAGATGACCGCTAAAGATCCCTTCCAACCTCAACTGTTCTGTGGTTTGCGGCAAAAAAATCAAAGTACTTCTCTGTAACTTAAGGTACAAATTCATATCTTTGTTCAAATATAAAGGGCACTAAAATAATCAGAAACGAAAATAAATCAATATAAGAGGGGTAATTCTTTCCACTATTGCTTTGAATATATGGACCTCTTCCAATAAATTTTAATACCTGCTTTAGCTGAAGACGACAAGCAGGCAGCAGTTTCAAGAAACTACAAAAACAGCAGAACAGGAACTACTATAGTAAGAGTAAAAAGTGAAAGTGTCCTTTGGCAGTCTTTCTATTACAGGAAACTCCTTATGTATTCGGCTCCTTAGTCACATTCTCACAAAACTTTTATTAAAGAAAATCCTGAATTAATACTTTTGTAATTTTTGCTAAAAAATCTAGGTCCTGAAATTTAAGCTCGTGTCATTTGAATTCTGTTCTCCTGAGTAACCAACTTTTGGAACCACTGAAACACCTGTTCTGCAGGAAGTAAAGATATTATCTGAACATGTAATGAAGAACTCCCATAACAAGGGGCTTAATAATGCTGTCTACATTTTAGGTAGCAAACACACTCTTTGAATAGTATGGATTATGAGCATCAAATTCAACTTCCAAGCCACAGATTACGGCACATATCCCATAAACTTTCCAGAAGTGATAAAATTTGTCATAATCATTTGACAGAGCCTTGTTGAAATGGCATTATCACAACACACAAGAGAGGAATCACAAATTTACCAATATTATAAAGTATTTAGTTCTGATCTACTTAGCTGTTCATTTGAAAAACTAGACAAAAACCGGCTCATCTTACTCATGCCTAGTCCCCAGACATATTTTAGAGCTAACCGGTAACAGAGACACTAGAGCTCACTTCTCTTTCCATACAGCTTGCTATACACCACTACAGGAAACAAGCTGCTACATCCAGCTATTCCAAGCACACTGCTGATTAGAAAACTGACTCAAGGCTGATGACATCTTCTCGTTGCATTTCCATTCACACACTGCTCTGTCATTTTCATGTGAAGAAAGGATTTCTTTGTCAGCATTCCCTGCTACGTAACTCATGAGCAGGGCGGAGAAGAAAAATTATTCTACTGCTGCTTCATACATCACATTTAGCAGACAGATATCGAAGGATTTGGAATGAGAATTATATTTTCCGTATGCATCAACAACAGATTAGTGAAATGACAATCTGTCATTTTGGGAAAAAAAAAAGAAAAAAACTAAAAAATTGAAGTATTTCAGGTTATATTTTTTAAGATACAAAAATAAGCTCAGAATAATTAGCAACGCTGTGGTATTATGACGGATCAAGTACCTAACAGGTTTTTGCCTCTCATTAGAAAATGGGAGAAACCTGATGCGGCTTTTTTAAACTGTATGAATCAGATCGCGTACTTTCTGCGATTTCTCCATCTTTCAAGCACACGACATTGACAGCTAAGAAATTTACAGGAGGTCTGTTTGTTTTGTTTTGTTTTAGGCCGCGGGGCACCTTAGACATTATTTCAGCTACCCAGAAAACAGCGAACTTATTTCCCTCTCTCCGCGTGCACCTTTTTGTTGCCCGGCCTCACCTGTGTCTCAAGCGCTCGGAACTCGCAAGCTGAGCTGCAAGGACACAGGCCGAGCTGCCCCAGCCCCAGCCCCGGCCAGCCAGCGCACCGCGGCTGCTGCTGCTCGCCCCCGCCCCCGGGAATCGCGAGGGTCGGGGTCTCCCCCGCACCCCTCGGGCGGCGGGGGCGGGCACCGTCTGCCCGGCGGTGACTCACTCGGTGACTGCCTCCTGCGCCAGGCAGACCGAGCCCCCTCCCCGCCTGCGCCGCCGGGCACCGGGCGAAGGAGCCGGGGGCCAGCTAAGCGGCTGTGGCCGCCGGACAGCCCCACACGAGCGGCCAGCCACCCCCTCCAAATCACTATGAGGAGGCGGCTTCAGTTCCCCATTCTGCGGGCAGAACGGACCCGGTCCTCCCGCCCAGCGCCCAGCCCGGGGGTCGCTCTCCGGGACAGGGAGCCGCAGTCACCCCCGCACCGCCTCAGCCTGCCCGGTGCACCGCGCCCCACTAACCTGGAGAGATGCTTCAGGATCTGCTTCTTGATAATCCCCGCCATGGTCTCTGCCTGCCCGCGCCCTTCACTACGACCAGCCGGGACCAGGAGCGCGCCTCATCCCTGCGCCCGCCCCTGCCCGAGGTGGGGAGAGCGCCGGGAGCGGAGCCGCTATCCCCACTCGCCTTTACTCGGCGCCCGGCGCCATCTTGGCCGCAGCATCGCCTGGTGACGGGGCGAGACGGGGCGGGACGGGCCCGGGGCTCCCGCCCCGCGCAGAGAGCGGCGGCCCCGGGCGGGCTGAGCGGGACAGGGGACGGGGACACAGACACACGCAGGACCGTGGGCAAGGGCAGTGGTGCCTCCGCTCTTCGCTTGCTCGCAGAGCTCAGCATCTCCGTCCCCATTCAGCGCTCAAAGCCTCTGCCCACCTCAGCCCCACCGCTCGCCTTTTCTCTGCTCTCTTCCGCCAGCTTTCTTTCACCCCTCTTCATCCTTCCCCTCTCCAAAACTCTGGAAGCCTGTTTCTGCATCCCCGCCTGTGGCTCCATCCTCCCTGCCGCCTGTGGAGGTGTCCCAACACCATCACACCTTTGCCTGGGCCTGACCTGGACCAAGCCAAAAGACAGGATAGCTGCAGCTTCTACAGCACCACACAAAAGGAACAAGGCTAGATAAGATGAAGAGCTCACTGACAGAAACTTACAATGCTATGGCAAGAAATTCACATGTATACACAAACACACACATACACATATATCCCATACCCGAATTGCTCAAACCCAGAGACTTGTAAAATCAGACTGTTCCTCAGATGCTCGCATTTTGCTGGGTATCTGTGGCAAGTATACAGCCTATGAGTTATTTTACTTTTGAGAGAACAGCCTCTCAGGATGTAGCAAAATCTCCAAGTCAGTTAAGGAATTTATGTCTTGTATTAGTTTTGTTTATCCAGTAACCCTTTTCCTCTGGCACTCCCTCATTCATAAAAGGCATCTTGAAGAATTTCACTGGTGGGTAACCAAGTACTCTAAAAATATTAACTGAAAAAAAAAATATCAGTCAGAAAACTAAAAAGTTTTTCAGATGTGACCTCCATATGCAGGATTGGCCTCTGTAATAGAGTCTTGAGCTGCAGAGGAAAGACATCAGATACTATTTTCTCTGCTTCTCATATACATAACATTAATAATTTACAAGCAATGAACCAAAACCCTAAGGACCTTTAAGTCAGAAATATGAAGCAGTAATAGAAAAAATAGGTCAGGAGATGAACACTTCCAATCTATTTTTCCAGACATTTAAAAATCAGTCAGTTGTGTAATACTGACCTCGTTATATTCTTAAGGAGATTTATAAAGTAGGAACTAGCTGTGTACGAAGCTAACACTTTTATGCCTGTTTTACATTCACTTTTCTCAACTAGGAAAAGGTCTACCAGCATCATGGAGAAACAATACTCATCATTGTGATGGGCCAGCTTCTCATCAAGAGAGAAAATACAAGAGGCAAGGAAAGCAAGACCCATGCCACGTGTTGTCTTTCAAGGACAGCTCTGGAAGAACAGGGGAAGTCCTGAGGCTCTTCACTGGTGTCAGAACTGAAAACCAGAAATATTTCTGTCCAGCAGGATTGATCTGAATTGTGACCTCGTGTTGTATCCCCATCTCCTGGAGCATACTGTGTGGAGGAATGGAGGAAAATGCACAGGTCAGCACACAGCACACACCACACCCTCCTCACCCAGAAGGGAATCAGAAGGGCACCGACTTTCCATGCTGATTTTAGACCTTCCCAGTCACCACGGACCTGCATGGTGATCCCTGGACTGTGTCTGGCACTTGCTAACCCCACCAGTCCTGATCCTGATTGTGACTTGAGGATTATTTTATGTGCTTGATGTCCCACCTGCTTAATTGTCACGTTTGCTTGATAACCTGGGCTCTGGACTTCACTCCCACACCTGTCTGCCATGCTCCCTGGCTGGGGGTGGTGGGACAGGCCCTGGCTAGCAAGGCCCTACCCTGCTGGCCACAGTAGCCTCCACAGGCCTCCTAGCACCTGGATTCTCTCCCTCCTGGAGCAACTGGCACTCATGTCACTAAGGAAGAACCCCACTTGTAAGCCTATCCAGGATGCTGAAATGATCTCAAAGAAAAAATTTCTCTTGTATTTGCCATAGGTATTTTTAGGGCCTATTTGTGAACACAAGAGAATTTGTGAATTCAACAGAACACCCAAGAAGACAGGTATGTAGAGTTTTCCATCAGGCAGTCATCTCAACCACCAGCCTGCCCTCCAGCATCACCCAAATACAGGTATGTGGAGTACAGTCCATTGATGCGAAGTCCAGGATAACAACCACCTGTGTCAAAGGGTGCAGTAACTTCTGCCTTGAGGATATCTCTCCTTAGATGGAAATTCTGGAAATTCTGTACTTGGCAACTTTCAGTCTTCTGAGGCTGCTCATTCCCACAGACTGGAGCCAAAAAGCACCTGTGCCTTGTAGAGGGTGTGCAGATTGAGTTTGACTCTCTCACAGTTTGATGTGTTCATGCGGATATCTTAACTGTAAAAACTGGAATGGAGTTGAGAGGAAAAAACCAAAACCAACTGGAGCTCAAGCAACTTGAGAAACATGGAGGTCACAGAATTAAAAAAAAACAACTGTTTTTCACATTAAATAAAGTAGTAGGAGATGTAGTAAGAGAACAAACTAAATTTGAGCTAAGTTTCAGTGAGTGTTTTATCATACTTGCAGAATGAGAAACCTGGCATGCCTTCTTATAGATAATGCAAAAGATAATGGTCTGTCTTCAAATGCAGATGTGCAAGGCTGTTGTAGTCCGACAGACCATTATTCAAAGAGCATCACAAAATATCAATTCTCACTTTTGTAAGGGGCAATGTACAAGGTTTGCTACCATATGGACTTTTGAAAGTCCTATTTAAGTGTCCTCGTTGTGTGGCTGACTTTGTCTGTATTAAGTACTCTAACAACAGGAAGTATTATCAGAAGTGCCACTGGAATATATGCGTGAATGTGTAAACAGTCTCAATAAATATGTATGAATTGCCCTCAAGTAGCAGTGACAGTAAATATACCAACTTTAGTTTGAAAATATTTGAAATATTTATGTGTATCAACCATTTCACATAAATCTAAGTGAACTCTTAAAATCCTGGCACTTGTCCTACATGCTAAAAAAAAAAAAAAAGGAAAGTAACTCCAAATCCAACACAAGTCATTGGATGATAACAGATGAAGCTTCATAGATCTGGAGCTAGTATTTAGAGGGGGAAAAGTAATTTATTAAAATCTGGCTTTCACCTTTATTTTCACAAGGCAAAAGTTAGCAATAGATATTAGGATGTTTTGAATCTACATAATTATTCTAAGAACTTTATATTAGTAAAAGGATAAAGTAAAAGTCATGCAATTTTAAGAGTAATATTTTATGTTTCTTTTTAACATTGAATACCTAAATAATTTGCTACTATTCTAGATTTTGTGTAATTTGGATTTTAATTACAAACCCAAAATTTACTATGAGTATACCAATGTCAGTAGGCAAAGAAGGAGAACCTACAGTGTTCTTTAAAAAGCACCCAGGAGCTCCTGAACTTGAAAAACAGGCTTTTGATAATTCCTGTGACCTCTTTTGAAGAATCAAATAATGTTTCTGCTAGAGTCAGGATTAAGGAAGCTGTCCTTAAGACACACTTCCTTTACAAGCACATAAAGAGGATTTGTCTAAAATCAGATTGCCATGTGTTCCAACGAACGTCCTGGCTCATGGAATGACATTTTATGTTTGTTAAGGTGAAGAGTCATCATACAGAGTAACAGTTATTTTTAAGTTAAGGAAAGTCAATTACACACAAATACAAAACTGTAATGTTCTTTCTCTTTTACCTGAATACAACAAAGGAACTAGTGACAGCAAGTAAAACATAAATAGAGCAAAATTCATCATCAAGACAAGTGTAAGGTGGTGCACCTGAGGTGACATATCCACAGAGCCCAGTGCAGGCTCAGACCTGCATGGCAGGGAAACAGTCTTGTAGAAAAGGGCCTGGGGGTCTGGATAGATATCAGGCTGTTCTGGACTTAGCAGTGCACCACTGCAGCAAGGAGTGCAAAGCAAATCCTGGGTTGCATCCACATAGGCATTGCTAGCAGAGACAGAAACTTGATCATCCCACCCTGCTTTGTGCATTTCAGCCCACACCTGAAGTATTGTGTCCAGTTCTGCTCCTAGCAATTAAAAAAAAAACTGTGGACAACTGGAGAGCATCCAAATTAAGGCCATAAAGATGATCAAAGACTCAAGAACAGACCCTAAAGAAAGACTGAAGGACTTTGTTTTTTCTGCTTGGAGGAGCTCAGGTGGACCTTATCTCAGTATTGTGGTACTTAGAGAGTGGCTACAATGATGGAGGCTCTCTCTTCTCAAGAAGACAAAGGGCAGCAAGTGTTAAGTTGCACCAGGAGAGCTTTCATCTTGATATAGGGAACTTTTGCACAGTGAGAACAACCAATCACTGCAAAAACCTCTCCTCAGAGAGTTCCCATTACAGGTTTTCAAGATGGTGTTGGACAGGATGTTAGATTATCTCATCATGCTTCCCTTTACTATGAAAGGTTGGATCAGATGATCTTTCAGCACCCTTCCACCTGGTGCTGTCCTATGGTTCTGTGATTCTATAAAGGTGTGTGCTATATTACACAGACTTCAGTAAAACAAAAGCTGATCAGGAACAGAGAATTCCAATAGCACTGTTCTCCATAAAGTATGGAATATTATTTATTTATAATAGAAAGTGTTAATTATGCATGATTTGAAAAACTTTCTACATGAAGGAAGGTTGTAGCCAGTTGGGAGTTGGTCTCTTCTGCCAGACAACCAGGGACAGGATGAGAGGACTCAGTCTCAAACTGCACCAGTGGAGGTTTAGCTTGCATTTCAGGAAGGACTTTTTTTTGTTGCTATTTCACGGAAAGGGTGATTAGATATTCGAATGGACTGCCCACGGAGGTGGTGGAGTCATCATCCCGGAAGGTGTTTAAGGAAAGGCCGGCCATGGCACCTAGAGCCATGGTCTAGTTTACATCGTGTTCAGTCACACGTTAAACCCAGTGATCTCAAGTCTTTTCCAACCTAATTGATTCTCTGATTCTGCAACAGTAAAATAATGATGATGGAATTTGGAGTCGTCTCCCTTTCCATTCTGTCACATTCTTACACAGCCCAGGCCCCTGTTGCTGCGCACTTCTCAATGAGATTGTCACTCATCACCTTTCTCCCGAAGCGCGGGGCTCCCGCACCGCAGCACCCCGAGGCGGCAGGATGACCCGAGGTAGTCTGTAACTTTAAACCACCGCCACACTGGGCTGCTGCCCTGACATCTCCGCCCTGTCCCCAGCCGCCGGTGCCGCCCCCGCCGGGCCGACGGCGGCGAATAAGGGCCTGCCCGTGCGGCCGAGGCGGGCGCTGTCCGCGGTGACGAGGTGTCACCTCCACGCCCACCCGTGTGACGAGCGCTGCCGGGTCACGCCCGGCCAATGGTTCCGCAGCTCCGCGAGCGTCACCGGCAGGGCGCGCGCCCCGCGGCAGAGGCGGAGCGCTGCCGGCACTCCCGCGTCCCGTCGGGTCTCCGCGCGCTGCTCTTCCGCTCTATGGTCACCGTAGAGATCCACGGCGGTGGCGGATCAATACTGGGACGGCGGCGGCCGTGGCGCCGTGGGGAACATGGCGACGCTGGTGCTGGACAACGGCGCCTACAACGCCAAGATCGGCTACAGCCACGCGAACGTCAGGTGAATGGACGGGCCGGGATAGGGCAGGGCGGGCATTGCGCGTCCCCTCACGGCTTCTCCATCGCCGCTCCCCGTCGGCCCCGCGCCCCTCAGCCGCTCACCAGCGCGCGGGCCCGCAGCGCGCATGCGCTCGCCGCGGAGAGGCGCGGCCTGGCANTCTCTGTGTCACACCGTGCCCCACCGGCCGGCATGTGGGGGAGAGCTCCTGGCGCTCTTACTGTGCCGGCGGCCGGGGGTGGCGGTTGCAGCTCAGCGCAGTGTGCGGCGGAGATGGGGGGGGGTATTTGGTTTTCTAAAAGGTGTCTCATCTGCACTGGACTTGTCAGAAATTAAAGATTCCCCTCATAGCTGGCTCCAGTTAATGGACTAAAGCCAAAATACAGCAGCAAAAATATTATTGAAAGTACACTGTTTCTGAAAGTGGCTTACAGAAAGTGAATGTGTCTCATACCATGTTTAATAGGAAACTTCCCAATCTTTTCCAGCGTTATTCCCAACTGTCAGTTCAGGTCAAAGACTGCACGCTTGAAAACCTTTACGGCAAATCAGCTGGATGAAATTAAGGATCCTTCTGGTCTTTTTTATATTCTTCCCTTTCAGAAAGTAAGTATGATATCTTCGGTTAAAGCCAAATTTAAATCATTCTAAGGAATAGTTTTCATACTCTGTGTCCCAACTGCAGGGTTATATGTAGTGTCATACAAGAATCAGTCAGCAGTGCGAAGTTTAACAGTCATAGAATTGTTTAGGTTGAAAAAAACCTTTAAGATCATCAAGTCCGAAACTTAATCCTGCACTCTCCAGCCCATCACTTAGCCATGTCCCTAAGTGCCGCATGTGCACATCTTCTAAATACCTCCAGGGGTGGTGGCTCAGCCAGTTACCTGGGCAACCTCTGCCAGTGGTTGACAGCCTGTTGGTGAGAAAATGTTTCCAATCTAAAATTCTCTGGTGCAGCTTAAGGCCATTCTCTCTCTTGTCCTGTCACTTGTTCCTGGGAGACCAACCACCATCTCACTACAACCTCCTTTCAGGTCACTGCAGAGAGCAGTAAGGTCCCCCTCTAGCTTCCATTTCTCCAGGCTAGACAGCCTCCCTCAGCTGGTCCTCGTAGGATTTGTTCTCTGAACCCTTCACCAGCTTTGTTGCCCTTCTCTGGACTTACTTCAGTCCCTCAATATTGTTCTTGTATTGTTGGGATGAAGCCAAAACTGAAAGTAGGATTCAAGGGATGGCCTCACCAGTGCCAGGTGCAGGAGGGCAGTCCCTGCCCTGGTCCTGCTTGGCCACACTATTGCTGATTCAGGCCAGGATACTGTTGGCCTTCTTGGCCACCTGGGCACAGCTGGCTTATGCTCAGCGGCTGCCAACCAGCACCCCCAGTCCTTTTCCACTGGGCAATGTCCCAGCCATTGCCCCAAGCCCAAAGTGCTGCATGAGGTTGTTGTGACCCAAGTGCAGGACCCGGCACTTGGCTTTGCTGAACATCACAAGATGGTCCTCAGTCCATCAATCCAGCCAGTCCAGAAATCTTTACAGAGCTTTTCTACCCTCCAGCAGATAAACAGTCCTACCCAGCTTAGTGCTTTCTGTGAACTTACTGAGGGTACACCTCCATACCTGATTACATTGTCCAGGTTGTTGATAACAGGGACCCCTGAGCCCTGGGGTGCACCACTGGTGACAAGAGGCCAACTGGATGTAGCACCATTCAGCACCATGCTCTGGCCTGGACATCCATCCAGTCTTTTACCCAGCAAAGAGTTCACCCATCCACGGCATGAGAAGCCAGCTTCTCCAGGAGATTGCTGTGGGAAATGGTGTCAAAGACTTTACTGACTTTGGTAAAGTCCAGGTAGACAACAGTCACATCTGTTCCCTCCTCCACTCAGTGTGTCACCTTGTCATAGAAGGAGAACAAGTTAGTCAAGCTTTAATAAACCTGTGTTGACTGGACCTGATATTTATATGTCCCGTACATGCTGGGTGGTGGCACTCCAGGTAATCTGCTCCATAACCTTCCCTGGCAATGAGGAAGACTAACAAGCTTCTGCCAAAAAGAATAATGTATACAGAAAACACAATGGACATTTTTTTTGTAGTGCAGTAATCAATGTATCAATGGGGAATATTTGTAACATACCTTAATCCTATGTGAAATTTATTCCTTAGCCTAAAAATGTAAATTTAGAATTTTAACTCTCAATTTCTTTTATATTACCTGTCTGAATTGTTTGTTGTTTGACTTTTTTTTTTTTTAAAGTATGATTTTATTTTTTCTATAAAGTGTAAATTTGTTTCTAAATTCCTACAGGGTTACTTGGTGAACTGGGATGTTCAGAGACAGGTTTGGGATTATCTTTTTGGAAAAGAAATGTATCAAGTAAGAGCCTTTTCTTAATTATATCTTTTATGTAGATTAAATACTGACTAATGGAATTAACAAATATTAAGTAGAACGGGTGATCTTAACTGTTCTCTTTGAAAATGCCTTCAATTACAAATCACAGGGATTTAAGTTTTTGCAAACATTTACAAGTTCTGGTGTTGAATTTTGAAAAATATTTAAATTTTTTAGTTTTGTAGGTATGTACAGAGTGCAGCTCACATAAGAAATGCATACCAAAATAATTAAGAGTTCAAGTTAATAAAAAATAATCACAGACAAATACAATGTAGTTAAGAGATCAAGAAATAGCTAATGTAAAGGGAGGATGAGCTGGGTCAGTAGGCCAAAATACATACACATTTAGTAATCATCTTTGGCTAGCCATTTTCTACCTATGAATAACTTAAATGTATAAAGTATATCTGATACTTTATTTTTCATTTTACACAAACTGGATTTAGCATAGGAAGTGTATTAAGACTTTCCTTTAATTTTTTTTCTTTTCAAAATACTATGTTCTCTAGAAATTCTTGAGTGTTTTCTAACACCTGCATACTGAGAATGAAAGTAATATCTCAAATTAGCTTAGTCTCTGTACATTTTTATATTACATATATATAGTGCTGGTTTTTTATACATAAATTTCATTTTAGTTTTGGAACTGTATTCAACGTAGTCATGGCTTTGAGAAGTTGTTTTTAATTCTTCACAAGTGACAACTACAGAGAGATACAGCTGGTAATATTTTTAGGGCCATATCCAGTTATGATTGAAGTAACCCTATGAAGTCCTCTCTAAAAGAGTGTTTGAGATACTGGTAAATGTGGAAAGTCCAGGATCTTTTGCTGGCCTCAGTAGAGGTCACTGGGAGTTTTATTACTGATTCTTCACTGTACAGGACTTTGGTTATTAGACAAGTAATTCTGTGGTGCAAGTGCTGCACAATACTGCTATTTTTCTGTAGTTGACAGGGTAAGTGTAAAGTACTTCCATTAAAATTGTAGCATTCCTTTATGGTGTCTCTTTAAAATGTTGGATTACAATTTGCAAGGATGGGAGCAGAATCAGGATATGTATGAAAGTGTTCCCTTCTATTATGTTTTTTACCCATTAATTAGATAAACTTGTATCACTGCTCATGAAGCCTTTTAAAAAGCTAAAACATGCTAAGTCTAGCTTCTACAAACAGATATGGCAAGTGGTAATCATGTCTTCAGATTTACATGATCTTCCAATGCTGCAAAAGATGGTAAAGAATTACTAATTTCTACAATTTATGCAATGAGAATCTTAATGTATTTTTTATAGGTGGATTTTGTAGATACCAATATTATTATTACCGAACCTTACTTTAACTTCAGTTCAATACAAGAATCTATGAATGAAATTCTATTTGAAGAATATCAGTTTCAAGCAGTTCTTAGAGTAAATGGTGAGTATGTCTCCTTCTAGTTTGCATTTATGTATTTTCCTGCTTCCTAAAGAGTGTCTTGGTATATAATTACAGGAAATTTGAGGAGAGTAAGGATGACAGAAATAAGAGATGGATTTTGAAACAGGATAGCATTTAAAGAAATCTACCAAAAATTTGCATTAAGTCTTTGATAGCCTTCGTTTTCAGGGGGGTAGGATTGGTTTTTTGTTTGGTTTTGTTAGGTGTTGGCAAATAAAATGCAGCATTACAATTATGAAATGTATTGTGTCTCACAGGGAATATGTAATCAACTATACCACCCTTCTGAAAGGTAACTGGACATAGGATACTCCTTTAGATAAGTTTGATAAATTTGAAGCATGATCAGTATGATTAGACTTTATAGAAAACGAACCATGGACTGTAATTCCTGAAAAAGATTAAATAGGGCCATATATAACACTTAATTTTATCCACTGCCAAAATTAATTAATGCAGTGGTTTATGTATTGAGGTCTGGAAAGTCTGTCAAAGGCATTTAAAATACGAAGCAAGTACACTTTCATATCACTGTAAATTCTAAATGTTCATATGAAAATGGAATTGAATTTTTCGTATTTCAGCTGGAGCTCTGAGTGCACACAGGTATTTCCGGGATAATCCATCTGAGCTGTGTTGTATCATCGTGGATAGCGGATACTCTTTTACCCACATTGTACCTTATTGCAGAAGTAAAAAGAAGAAAGAGGCAATCATCAGGTATACTGCAGTATCTATTTTCTAGAAGAGCTGTTTGCTGTGCCTGAAGTTAATAATGATAGAGTTCCTCATGTTACTCTTTTTCTCTAGGATCAATGTTGGAGGGAAACTCTTAACAAACCATCTAAAGGAGATCATCTCTTACAGGTAAAGCATGCTAATTTTCACACTGAAACTTGGTATAAAATAAGCTAGAAGTTTACTTTAACTAGAAGTTACTGGTTCTGTGAATTTTAGATTAATTGCTGTTTAAAGGAGAAGGGAATTTTTTGTCTGTTATAATCTGCTAGCTACCATCTTGACCTTAAGATCAAGATGAATTAAGAAGAGTTTAAACCCATTGAAGAATTAGGCTGTTATTTTTCCAAGTGCCGGTGCTTTTGAAGTTGTTGAGGTTACCTGTGTATTCACAATTATACAAGTCTTAACATATTTTCTGAGGTGTCTCAGTAGATCATCAGTTTGGTGACTGATTGTATCAAAACCACAAATAAAATGCAGTAGGATCAACTTTTCATTGGGATTCTTTAGCTTGGAGCTCTATCTAGGTAAAGGTCTTCACAAAAGAGCTACTGGCAGGATTACATGTGTGCTTGTTAGCAAGACAATAGGCAAATGCAGATTAAGGTATTTACTGAACTGTGAAACAGGAAGATACTAAGCTCCAGTAGACCAGGAATGCTTTTGTAAATTGAATATGAGTTTAGATATTGAGACAGTAGCTTCCTGTGACTGAAAAACAATGGTTGCTCAGATCTAGTGGAAAACTGGACAGGAAATGGAACACTAAAATTATTCTCAAACTTTTGTGGTTTTGGTTTTTGTTGTTCACAGGCAGCTACATGTTATGGATGAAACACATGTAATTAATCAAGTGAAAGAAGATGTGTGTTACGTTTCACAAGACTTTTACAAAGACATGGACATTGCCAAGTATGTATGCAGTGGTACTAAATGTAAAAGTTGGTACTTCTGAATAATCTGTTTGTACAAACAAAACTACTCTTAATCAGAAAATTTTCCAGTTAAGTTAAGGAAGTCTCGTCAGTATAAAATAGTTGGAATTTAGAACTTATTCTTTATTCTGTTGAATTTTACATTCTTTTTCAGATTGAAGGGAGAGGAAAATACTGTAATGGTAGATTATGTTTTGCCAGACTTCAGCACAATCAAAAAAGGATTTTGTAAGGTAATGACAGTTCTGAAGTTTTTTTTGGACTTGTTCCCCTGCACAAGTCTAGTGGAGAGGTTAAAAATACTCCCTTTTTTCTAATGCTTTATTGTAACATCTTTCTGTGCTATGCATTAATTGGTAAGGTTTTTCCTCAGTAAGTTGAGATGAAAACAAAATACTGATTTTCCAGCATAGCATTTTGTGTTCTATTATTTAACAGTTGTAGCTTTCTCTGTGCTCTGTCATATAACTTATTGTCTTGGGGTGACTGTATGATGCCTGTATCCCCAAATCGTCTGCTCTGTTGGTGTTGATTATTAAATTCTGCAACTTTAATTCCTCCCAAATTTGCCCTAAACCAGGACACTTATCCATAATTATTAAGTTTTTTAAACATTGTTAGGAAATGTTTTCTCTGCTTTGATATTTTTTTTGGTAAGTTTCTCTGAATTACATTTAAAAACCCAAATAGGTTGAAAGTTCAAAGTCATGTTATGGAAGAGTCTGAAATACCAGTGAAGACAATTTAATAGTTTTATCTCATTTGCCGAGCCAGCCATTGTTCTGAAAGCAGTCCTATTTTTAAGGTCACTCTCATGCATACCAATTTTATTTTGCTTTGGACAAAACTGCAGTTGGTAAGAGCAAAGTCACTCCAGATTTAATACCAGAGTATGCATTATTTTTAAAAGATTTGCTGATAGATAATATGACAATGGCAGCATACACTGCCTACCTCTGCAGGACATGAAATAGACTAGCTGAATATTCTAGGATGTGATTTCTTTTCTTAAGCAGTGGGTACTATTCATGTCTTTAATTTAGCCAAGGGAAGAGATGGTGTTAAGTGGAAAATACAAGACTGGCGAACAAATACTTCGTCTTACAAATGAAAGATTTGCAGTTCCAGAAATACTTTTCCACCCTTCGGATATTGGTATTCAAGAAATGGGAATTCCTGAAGCCATTGTTTATTCTATTCAGAATTTACCTGAAGGTATATCCTGAAAGTACTTTGAAAAGGATAGGGGGGTGGGAAAAGGAGGGATGTTGTAAGGGCTTGGTTTCTTTTGGTGTGAAATTGACCAAAAGTCAGTAATTTAAGCATCAAAGAGTAAAACCTTTCTGACTGTTTGTCAGATGTAATACTAAGGCTTTCATTTCATAGATTATGTACAGGTAATTACTGTTATCATTACAAAGATGAGTTTCATAGGTTTTATGATGCCATGTAAATATGGCAGCATTTAGGCTATTAATGTACTCTTAAAAAGCCTGTGTCACTTAAAATCCCTTTTGAAAGGGGAACTGTGTTGGCAAACATGAAATTTAATAAAATATAAGAAAACAGTAGTTATCAAAGCCAAATTCTGAAATCAGGGAGAACACAGGGTGATTGATCACCTTCTCGTATTTCTATTTAACAGATATGCTGATAAGATGATAGTAAATTTTTTGTATGCATATTTCTTCTGTTCAAATTCATAACAAAATCAGAAAAATCACTACCTTTAATCTCTAGATACATGTTCCATCTCTTAATTACAGATTTAATTAATTATTTTACAGAAATGCAGCCTCATTTCTTCAAGAACATAGTTCTGACTGGGGGAAACACCCTTTTTCCAGGCTTCAGAGATAGGGTTTATTCTGAAGTTCGATGTCTTACTCCAACTGACTACGATGTTTCTGTTGTTCTTCCTGAAAAGTAAGTCCTGAACTACTAAATAGAAGGGGCTAGCAGTACAAACAATAAAGTAAGGTTTCTTTTGCTGATAAGAAGGTAGATTGAGTAATTCAAATATTAAGTAAACAAAAATTGTTCAAGAAGGATGTTTTAAATCAGTGTATTTTCAGACAAACCAGATAAACTAGGGATCACCTGCTTGCTCTGTACTTTAGCTAATAAAGTTAAGGAAGTGTTTTTAGGGTCAGCCTTTTTACTTTAAAGGGATAAATAGGACTGTATTGTCATTAGGTGGGTATGTAAGTATGTAAGATTAGAACTTAGTCTTTTACTTAGAATTTTCAGCATCTGAATACTACCATGTCATTATTAATGTACCACTTCAGGGACTAGGAAGGGATAACATAGGAGGCAAAACAAGTATATTTTGAATATACAAAAAAAATCTACTTTTTAAAAAGTATTGTTAAAGAGTTTTTTAAAATACTATTAAAGAATTATTATCATCTGTGCAAAGAAAATACAAAGGCATATCCATGTTGTTCCCCCTCTACACCTGCCTTCAGAGGCCCTTTTTTAAAAACCAAGTCAGCTAGCCCTGCTAAAGTTTCAAACTGTCTCGTAACTTCTCTGGAGCTGGGTGGTTTGATTTAGCAATCAAAAATGTAGTTTAAATAGGTACAGCTAAATGAAAGTCTTGGAAATCATCACTGCATATTTCTATTTTAAATGAACCTATAGAGGAGTAATAATAACTTTGTTCATTTTCCAGCCCTATTACTTATTCTTGGGAAGGTGGGAAGCTCATTTCTGAAAATGATGATTTTGAAGACATGATAGTAACTAGAGAAGACTATGAAGAACATGGACACAATATCTGTGAAGAGAAATTTGATATATAGGTAGCATAGTTGGATATGTTGTAATTCCATTAATTTACTTAGAATGGAATTCTTTGAACTACAACCTCTTTTCCGTCAGCTAGGATTGTGTTTTAGCTTTCCTGTTTTGAATTGGATTGAGAAAAAATAATTCTAAGAGTTTAGAAATAAAGTTTTTCAAGTGTTATATGTTCATTGCAATTTCATTATGTTTGTATCTTTTCTGATAGCTTCATTGTATTTTTATTGCAGAACACCTCAGTGCAGGAGGCAATAAAAATATCAAGTGTTTGTACTGGTGTGATGCTAATACATAGTGAGAAGAAATGGGTTCGTTTTTTTTTTCCAAAATGAGTAGTATTCTCACTCACTTGTATTCCACTAAAAGGGCATTAAACACATCTCAAAAGGAGCCTTTGATTTTGCCTCTCCTGAAAATAAATACATGAGTTTTATTTTTGGTTATTTTAATGAGTAGTTATGAGAGAAATATACCTGAAATGTGACCACTGCAATTGACAATATGCTTAGGCTTTGAGAAAAGAGTAATTTGAACAATTATTTTTCTAAAGGGTGTTTAATTTAGTAGGTTGAGGGTTTTTTTGTTTGGTTTTTATTTTAAACAATGCCTGAGCAAATAAGCTTCCTACCACTCCCCTCATCTTTCTGAAAAGAAGGTGCCACAAAGGTGAACAAAGCTTTCAGCTGTGTCCTGGGTGATGACCCATCTGGGTCCTCTCCACACATCCTAGATAAACACAAATACCCCAGTACTTGTTATTTCTGGCATCAGAAACTGTATTACTTTGCCATCAGTCTGTGCAGCATGGCATGCAGGAGGGGGAAAAGCCTGGGCTATGAGCCAACTAGAAGGCTGGGAGGTCCAGGCTAGATGGGGGTGCCCCACCCGGCTTGCTTGCTTGCTTGCCAAGACATAGACAGGTGCTCAGACAGGGTGGATAACGGACACTGGAGTATCCTGTTGTGTCTCATATTCCCTCTCTCATCTGCCCTAACATAAAACCAGTAGGTATTTGTAAGCAGTGCACTTAGCTGGCTACCTTGCATAAGGATAACATCGAAGAGTAGCCAGTGCTTCAGAGAACGGGAGATAATCTTTCTTCTTGAATGTGATCTTTTCTACTTCGGACTGCCAGCTCACGATTGCTTTCCTCTAGTCTAACCTGCTGAAAAGAATGAAAGAGGTACCTTCTTCCTGCTGTTAGCAGCTATGTGAGCCACACAGGAGGCAGCTAGGGTATGAAGGCATGAGACCAGCACCTACAAATTGTTGGACACCAATCATATGACTCTGTGTGAGACATAAGTAAGTCTGGTACACTGTCACTTTGATAGCCACATGGAGAAGCTAGTTTTTTTACTAACTGCTTCATGAAAGTATCAGCATACTTTAAGCTGAGACTTAAAGAAACATACACATTCTCATGAAAGCACTAATGAACTTTTTCCTTGGTAGGAGCAAACATGAATGCTCTATGAATAGAAGCAAACCTCCTCTGAAAGTGGCATCACTTGTGCTTTGGTAAGACTGTACTGAAAAGTACCTCGAGTAAACTCTTCACTCTGAATATTCTCTACTACAAACAAATACATACTGGCAATTTATGTGATAGCTCTATGCTAGAAATCAAACAAATGACTGACAGGTCCCAGGTTTCCCTACCTCATGATTCTGTGTCAAATACTGTTAAAAATACATGACAGAACTTTCTAAAGCCCAATAAAATTTTTCTAATTTTGGAATTTAACTGAAAACCTGTAGTCTATAGTTCACCAAACCTGTTCTGTTCAGTGGGCCTTTAGATGTAAAATAACGGGCTTCTGTCAACAGGAGATTAAAGGTGAGTAGATCCTCCTGTCAGGGTAAAAATGAACGTCAGTGAATAAAACAGGGCTCTCAAGAGTTTTTCCTTTCCTTTGCAGAACTCGATCAATCTTAGCTTCTTGTCCCATGAACCAAAGGGAGCCACAGGGCAGCTATAAACTGCTGCTTGGAACACTTCCTTACTCTTTAATACCTAATTCTATACCCCCTGAGCTGCCTCTTCCATATGAACACCCTATGAAATGAAAGACTCATCACTTTTTATACAATGCTTTATTGTATTTAAATTAGCACAAGAAAATTCTATTATCAAGTCACAAAGTGCAAGTTTGTTCTTTAAGAACAGTTTTTCCAAAGCAATTCCCAGCCCACCCAGCCTACAAATTACCATGTTATCACCCCTCCCTGTTACCAGGTTTAGTATGTACAGTACAGTAACGGGACTGAAAACAGAGACAGAAATAGAGAAATTAGAAAAAAAAAACCAACTAAAATCTCTTCCTTCTACTACTCAATATCAGAAGCACTTAGTCAGGAAATACTTTCCTGTTTACAAGTCTCAATAAGCTGCTTCTGTATAAGCTCCCTCTTCTGGGAGAATGGCCAAAATCCCACACAAGGCTAGAAAAAGAACACATGGCCCTGTACTATAGGAACAGTACTTCCTGTACTATAGGAATTAGGGCATTCACTTCTGAAAGGGGAACCGTGGACGTTTTTCCTCTAGAAATTATGTATTTCACACTGGTGAGTCACAGTCAAATAGCAAGTGCATGTACAGGAATTCATGGACAGAAATTTAACTACATTCCCTGGTTTCTAATAGGACCAGGTAATTTAAATAAGGCTACTTCAAATATACAAGTTAACTAAGTGTACAGGTAATAGGTTGTTTATATCTTACAGTGAAACTTTTTCAATTTAAAAACAAAACAGCACTTGCTTTAAGAAAGCTTTGGGATCCTGCTGACTTGAATATGTTTGAAGCTTACAGGAGGATGGAGATACCTAAAGCAGCACATTCACAACAAAAAACCAAACCAAACCAAAACAAAAGAAAAAATCATGCTTATAGTAGAACTAGTCCAGCATTGGGGCCAAGAAAATGATAAGGAAGTAGAGGATCTGTCATAAAGGGAAGAGGCTGAGAGTGCTGTGATTGTTTAGCCCTGAGAAGGCCCAGGGGTGGGAATGAGGAGGACTGAGCCAGACACTTCAGCAGTGCCAGTGAAACGACAGGAGGCAGTGCAAGAAATTCTAACTAAGCATAAGGCAGTTTATTTTGGGTGTTTGTTTTTTTTTCTTTTTTGTGTGGTGGTAAGGCTTGTTTGCTTGTTTTTAAATACTGTGAGACTAGTCAAAGTCTGGACCAGACTCATCCAAGAGGCTGTGGCATATCTGTTTTTGGGGATATTGTAAACTTAACTGGAAAAGTCCTTGAGCAGCCTGCACTAAACAACTCCACTTTGACCTGAGTGATGAGACTAGATCAGAGATCCCTTCCAATACCAAGTCTTTGAGTCGTTGTCCAATACATGACTAAATGGCTGTTGCAAGGATAAAAGAAGTAATGTAATCTCTATCATACTGTATCACATATTTAATTACTATAAAAAAAGGCTGAGACAATTGGGATTGTTCAGCCTGAAAAAGAGAAGGCTTTGGGGTGACCTAATTGTTGCCTTCCTCTATCTTAAGGGAGCCTACAAAGAGACCTGGAGAGGGACTTTTCACAAGGGCATACTGTAGTGACAAGACAAGGGGGAATGGCTTCAATCTGAAAGAGGACACGTTTAGATTCAGTATTAGGAAAAAACTCTTCCCTGTGAGGATGGTGAGGCACTGGAACAGCTTGCCCAGAGAAGTTGTGGATGCCCTATCCCTGCAGGTGTTTAAGGCCAGGTTGCAGAGGGCTGTGAGCAACCTGGTGTAGTGAAAGGTGTCCCTGCCCATTGCAGGGGGTTTGGTAATAGATGATCTTTAAGATTCATTCCAACCCAAACCATTCTCTAATTCCATGATTTAATGATTTGAATCAACACTTCCTTGTTGATGTAGCACTAACTATCAATGTGTCAAGACAGGCCCAATATATGTTCTACCTTTGCCCTATGAATTCATAAACATTACCAAAGTATTTATGATAAACAACTGGACACTATCAAAATATCCTCATGTTAAAATAAATTACTTAAGTATACTAAGATCTAAAACAAGATAATTATTTCTCAGGTTTCTTCAAAATGTAACTTTTTACTTCAATTAGCAGCAGCTCAGTCTGCCAGAGCAGGGAAGCACCAACAACAGGTTGTAATTACTGACTGCAAGCACGCACAGTTCCCCTGCCTAACAAATCGTTCCTGCTGCAGGTTCAAAACCCACTGACCTGCTTCCAACATTTTTACACACTTTGTACACTTTTACAATACCCACAGGACTCATAACTTACAGTTTAACACATGAAGTTATTATTAATTGAAGATAGAAAAGATTAAAAACCCTTACTGATTATCAACCCAAGCATGGCTCAGAACATAGATGTGGCTCAGATAGAAAACCATGGGATTGTGGGACAGATTGGAAAAAAGTGCCAAACTCTGAACTCAAGGCAGCCCAAGCAGTGTGCTGTTATTATTTACAAGTAATTAAGTATTTTGCTTAAAAGATTAATTAGATTTAATGCTTTTTAGCAGCATAGTAATTTTGATAGTTGTAGCTTCCTGAAACTGAAGATGTAAAGATGTAAGAAAAAAACCAACATTTTTATGAGTAATTTTCATGTGTCTCCTCCAATCTTTTAAAAAAAGATTAATAAAAGGCTATTGAAGTCTAACCATTTTGAGTACAAAATTCACATGTAGTTTTACAACCACTACAGTAGACAAAAGAATGGTATTTTCGGAATTCTTTGATTAATTTCTTCTTTTGCTTCAAGGGAACAGTAGGGTCATTGTCCATCTCTCGAACCAGTGCTAGAAGATACTGATTGGTTTGTTGCTTTTGATCTTCATATTCTTTAGCTGTAATGCGCTGACAGAAGGTGAAGCCTTTGTAAGAAATCAGAAGTTCAGGTTAAGTTTCATGCATCATGTAAAAGTCTTGTTAAAAATATGATAAGAAACATAGGTATACCGATATTCCAGTTCAGATGTGATTACATCTACAAGCAATGTGAAACATACAGTTCTCCATTGAGAATGGATGGAAATCTAAACATTAATTACAAAAATAAAGTCAAAAAGCAGTGCTACAAATACAGTATCATAGAGGATTCTGTATTGCAAACAGGCCTGCAAGACAAAGAGCAAATACAGTTCTCACACAGGAACCACAATGAAGAACATTACACAGTAAGAATGGCACTGTGCATTTGTCAGGATCCAAAGATTCCCTGTGAGTAAATCCGGTCTGTAGCAAGGCTCAGTGCCTAATGCAAGTGAATAAATACTTTGGAGAAATAGTTGCCTCTAAACCACACTACAACAATGAGGAACAGAATTTAGGAGCTTCTACACGAATAGACAGCTGAGCAGTTTGGGCACCAGAAGCAGAGGTGATGCAAGAGAGATACTTAGCACAACTTAGCTATAAAAAGGTTGTGAATCTCTGCAGTAAAGTACTGCCCTGCAAGGACTCAAGCCCCCTCACTGGGCAGGTGAGTTCTGGCCTGAGGAAAGACTGCCATTCAGCTACTCCACAGACACTGTTTCCTTCTATACATATTAGAGAGCAATTTGGTTGAACAAGTGTCAGTTGCCTAAAGGGAAAAAATTTCTAACTAATCCTTCCTTACAAACATCATCATCTTTAGGCTTCACACAGAGAATAGTACTAATCTGAGCTGTCAAGAGTTTTCATGTGGACCTGTCCTTCCCTTCTTCTGTAAGTTTGTCAAACATCAATACTTTTTATGGTTTAGTAGAATCAGTTGAAGGAAAAAGAGCTCTTTCAAAAGGGAAAAATTAACAACTGGCAAAGAGATTAACTCTTAAAACTTCAGCATGGATCTTTAGTCCTGTGGTTTCAAGTGTTTACTAGATTAATACCAACCCCAGAGTCCTCTCACTGGTTTTAGTCTTTTTTATTTCCAGCAGACCTAAGGATAAGACCTTCCTGCAATTGACAGACCCCTCTTCTTATCTGGGTCTCCCAGCCTTCCTTCATGCTCCCACCCAGACCTTGGAAGTTCACCAGCTAAGAATGTTCAATAGCTCCTAGAAAAGATTTTGGAAAGAAAAGGGAAAATGACACCAGAATACGAGGAAAACAGGAATATGCCATGCCAGAGAGCTTACAATTAGATCAAACTGACTATTTCAACAAGTAGATGGAACCTATATGCATTTACAGATTGGAGCCCAAAAGTTAGTAGGAAAAATGGAGTATGAGGTTTGTACTTCAGTTGTCTGTTCAGCGGGCTGATGGAGATCACACAGGTGCTGAGAATATTACAGACAGACAGCTCTTTCCACTGTTGCTCATCTCTGTATTCTTTGGCTTCACAATACGTAATTCTCAGAACACTGAACTGGAAGGAATTTGGACTTATTCCAGAACTCAACACAGATGATAAAAGATTCTGTACCAAACTACTCCAGCAGCTGCTGTATTAAATATAATATTACACAGCAAAATAACTTAGTGCAATTTGGTTCCCAAGTGGTTTCTCTTCAGTGTTTAAGCACACAATGCACTGGCAACACAAGAGTCAAAGAAAATAAAGAGTCAGAGAGAAATCCATTTAAGCCAACCCTTTTAATCGGAATTGCAAGGGATTTTTGGCAGCAAGGCCAGATGGAATGTTAGCTCAAAAGAAGTAAGCTGAAAAGCATTATCCCCACATACAGAAGGGTAGTGTAGCCCAAAACGAAGACATTTGACACTGGTGCATAAGTCCTAGGATCTTTATAAACTTCATGCTTACCCAGAAAAAGGAGAGAGAGTTCTTCAAAATACTTAACAGCCAAAACACTAAACAATCAAAGTCTGTGCTCAAGTCATCTACCAGAACCTTGAACTACTGAGTTCTGTGAGAATTTTAGGTGTCTTGTGGCAAAAATAAAAGAATACTGTTCCTAAATACAAAGTCCCATCAAATTCACATACCAAATTAGAAGCAAATCACTTCAGGAAGCACATTTTGCACTGTTTCCAGAAGTAATTATTTGGTTAAAAAAAACCGTAATGTATCTGAACTAGATTATTAATAGAATCCTCGTTCTCCAATATTCAGACCAGTTCTGCAGACAGCATATAATTTAATATTTAGTGCATTAGCCACTAATCCCCCTAATGCTTCACTTCTAACAAAGAAAAAGAACAGTCTATGCACAATTATAGTCAACTGATGATAAATCAGTTTGTATACAATAATTTATATAAAAAATTAACCCATCATCTACCTGAATTGATATCTGGATCTTGCCCTTCTAGCAAACTCTGAAGTCTCCTACTCGTTAGTTCCAGAAGAGTTAAAGGAGCCTGAAAATACAACCCCCCCAAAAAAAAAAATTACAAAAGCAATACTTCTGTATTTTGATACCAATCTAGAAACATAGTTAAATAGAAGAATCGATGCCCACATTTATTTAGGTACACATTCAAAGTCTCTCACAGAATTGCACTAAAACACACAATTTTATTAAGATACATGTGTTTATTTCTGGTATTTCTGGCCAAAGAAATAGAAAGCAAAAAGTTCTAGATGTTGTTTTCCATGGCAAAACCTGCACTGTAAAACTAGTTGATTTCAGCTTTCACGCAAGGCTCTCAATTGCAGTGGTAGTAGTGAACCACCATCCACTCACTGTCACTGCTACACAGTTCTGGCCCTAACTCCAGTGGGGAATCAAGGCCCCAATCCTCATGCCAGAACCCTTAGTAGAAATTTTAAAAGGGGGTTGGCTATGTACTAACAAACACAAAACCCTCACTAACCACTTAATGCTTTCAAACTAAACTGGAGCTAATTAAAAACAAAAACCTTCCATGTCTCAACCTGAAGTCAGAAGTGGAAATTGATGTGCTGTATAAAAATAAAAACCAGTATTTTACTGGAACCAAATTTCTGTGAAGCTTATTTTTATAGGGTATATGGTAAAATTTCATCTTTTCACATGTGACAATATGATGGAACATAAACTAAGGAGATTATAAAAAGCCTGCATATTTACACAACTCATCAAGTTTCATAGAAAGGCTACTAGCATTTTGTGGTTCTATTTGTTTTCTTGAATTTAGAAATTAACGTTCCAAAATAGTGAAGGATCTTTTAGAGTTGTCAAAGCTATACCCATACTTGTACCGGGGTACAAGAGCATGCCATTTTTCTACCACTCAGAGTATGCCAGTGAACTTCTAAAGAAGAAAGACACTAAGATACCTAAATATTTAGTAGGCATTCATTACCAACAAGGTGCCAAAATGACCCTATAAAAATTATTAATATTTTAAATATTTTCCTAATACAAATCATGCAAATAAAGAGGATATAATTTATAAAGGATTGCAAAGCATTCAAAAATCTGTCCTCCACAGTCTGGAACAGCTTCTCACCCTGTTTGGCTTTACTATTAAATTGTAACAAATGGAATATTAAACACAGTTCCTCAGACTTGTCATACTCCGAAAACGGCAATTCATGGCATTTAACATTTAAAATGAAAAAGCCAATGATGTAAGGAGAATGATACCTTGAAGAGCTCAGAGTGATTGTCCATCAGAAACTGAGTCAGCAGTTCTGCCTGTGGTTTTGACAGCGTCCTATTTTGTAAGATGAACTTTGTACAAGTCTTGATGATCACAAATTGGTTCTCAAACTAGGAAAAACAGTACCCAGATTTGGCATTAGATTGACTTGCCGTGTGCTATCAAAGACTAAGTATAACAGGATGCTATGAGTAGGAAACAAATCACACAGAAAGGCAATAAACAGCATACTTCTAACAGGACAAAAATGTTAGCTTTACTATGAGAAAGTGCTATTTTTCACAGTAAGTAGAACAGACACTTACTTGTTTTTGCAACCTGTAGCCCTCAGATTCTGATGCAATGGCTAGGAATGTAAGGAGCCTGCGAAGTTCTTCACTAATATTCGGTGCTAGTAATTTTAAATAAAGTTGTAATGCCTCTAGAGCTTGATCTGTTTTTCCTTTTTCTGCCATGGAGTAAAACAGCATATCCAATGTTACTACTCATTTTCAGAGTCACAAATAGCTATTTAAATCCCAATAATAATCCCACTTTTGGGGGGTTTCCTTTCAAATAAAATTTCATACTTTTCCAGTGATTAAAAGATTCTTTTCTCAACCCACAGGTTTCAATTTTTCCTCCCCCACCAGGGCAGGTGGCAGCAGGCAGAGAGTGAGCAGCTTTGTAGTACTTAGTTGGCATTTGGGGTTAAGGCACAACAATCCAATAGGACTGGAGCAGCAGCAACAAAGCCTATTTAAGTAGGATTAATCTTAAACTTGTATTTAAATGAAACCCTTCTGGTTTACTTGTATGCATATGATGAGAGGGTTCTCAATAGTCCCTTTTATAATTTTAAATAACTTGTATTACTAAAAAGGACCCTATGTCCGTAACTTGAGAAACCTTATTCTGGTTAACATGAAGAATTTTATAGCAATGATTTTAGTTTTATGATATTACTTAGTAGTAGCAATAAGGCAAATTCTGACTTGGGGTAAGTAACTTTCACAATGGGAGTAGTTACATATTGAAAGAGTTACCCACAGAGGTTGGTGAATCTCTATCCTTACAGATTTTCAAAATTCAGCTGGACCAGGCCCTAAGCAAATTGATTTAACTTTGAAATTTGTCCTTGTCTTGAGCAGAGGTTCTTAACAGTGATCTTGAGCATTTCCTTCCAACCTAAAAAATGCATCTGCAATGGCATTGCAAACAATGCCATGATTCAGTCAACTGAAAGCTCTACACAGCTTTCATCCGTATTTTTCGTTCCAGGTTGCTCTCACCTATAAGTTCTATAATTCCTGAATGAATATCAAAATCCTGAGTGCCAAGAAGAGAGTCCTTCTTTTGACTGTAATACTTCATTATAACATCAAAAAGGATCTTCTTGTATGTATTCAGACTGCTGGGGTTGTTAGTGCTTTGAGGTAGCTGCTGACTAACCATCACTAGGAATTGGTCAGGAAAATACTCCAAGCATTCAATTGCAGCATAGAGCCATCTGTCAAGTCTGTAGAAGGAAAAGGTAGTTTTAGTGCTTGCTTTAAAACACTCTACCTATTTTTATTTTCACAGATTCATAGAATATTCTGAGTCAGAAAGGACACCCAAGGATCATTGCATCCAACTCTTAAGTAAATGGGATTGAATCTGTAACCTTGGTGTAATTAGCACCATACTCTACACAACTGAGCTATCTCAAGGTCCATTTAATTCTTTAAAGAAAACTAGATAGAAATAATCATGCAGGTATAGTCACATATAGGAACCACAATGCTGAACTGGTTTATTAAGCAGTTTGTGTAACTTATTTCTCTACAGCAGTTCAAGAATCTGCTCAAAATGAGCAACTTCCATGTTTTTCCTATGCTGAAGGCAACACACCTGAGATAAACCCAGATCAAAACAAGCTGCAATCATGCCAGACTGTCACTAACCCCAGGGAACTCAGCCAGTATTTAAAAACCAAACACCACCCCACCATTACTCCAACAGACACACTGAGAACCCACCAGGGTTAACCAGGATAAAAAAAAAAAAAAAAAAAACTACAGAAGACTACAGAAGCAGTTTATTATATAACCTACTATAAAAGCATGAGTTTGCACAAGCATCTGTTGTCTCTATGTCTTAACTAAGGAAAGAAAATGTAACCTAATTATGCACCTAAAATTCGGGTGTATAGTTTACTGTTGAAAGAAGCCAGAAGATAAGAGGAAAAAGTCTCAACCACTTTGTACAGAAGGAATACAAAATCATAGCAATGTGTTGGGCAGAGGGACAATTACTTTTGTGATTCCGGATGTAAAATAATTTGATCTGAACCAATGACAAGCCGTAAATATTATTTACGATCCACAGAATCTTATTTTATCATGGAGAACAGAAACAAAGATTGTGAAATTGCAGATAAAAACTGCATTAATTTGACAAAAATAGTCATTCCTAAGACATTCACAAGAGCCTTGACATATTCATTAGAAGTATGTGCAAGACAGATCAGCCTAAGTACTAAACAGGAACACTACCAAAGTAAGAAGATTTAAAGAAAAAAGAGCACTGACAACATGCAGCCACTTTTATATTCTCATTATATAAGCATTCTTCAGTGCTACAGCTTAGTTTCTCCTTTTCTCTTGCTAACAACAGATGCCTTATTGACTTTGTATTGTCACGCCATGGCCACCAGCAACTTAGACAAACAAAAAGCCTCAGAATAGAATTTTTCTAAGTTCTAATGACTGTTACAGAGACCTAAGAGTAAAGAATTTGCTCTAGAAACTGGGAGTGTTTATAACACTCAAGGTTAAACTTTTAATTTTTCTTAAAATGCTCAATTGTCCAACTCTACACACATACTTTCTGTGAAATCACTTATCACTTCTGAAAAGAAGTCAATCACACTAATGTCACCCCTGTCTACAAGTGTACAAGCATAATGATGTCTATTTGTTCACTTAACACAAATCTTTGATCAAGAGTAAAATAAAGCATTCACTAACAAATTCATTTCATAGATATATAACTTACTCGGGCAAGTTTAAGCTACACGTAATCTCTCTGTCCAGGAAAGTATTTGAGATAATCATGTCTTCTTCTTTGCGAAAACTGTCTGATTTTGTCTTCACTGAAGACGCCAAGATATCTTCCAGAAGAGGAACATCAATTAACTGCAGCAGTCGTAGCAGAGTTTGCTGTTTCCAGACATCTTCTATTACTGATACCATAAACAAACAAAAAACCCTCAGAAACAAGATCTTCTGTAAACAACTAACCTTTGTTTTTACTCGCTCAAGAATCTTTTAAGTGTTCAAAGAAAACACAGTAACAGCATAGTGTGAAGTTGCTGTGTTGGGTAAGAAGGGATCGAAATAGGAATGCTAAAAAAAAATGCCACCCCCCCATCATATTAGGATTCAGAATAAACTAATTAGTAGAAGGAAAAAAAGACAAGTGAAAAGCAAAGGAATCACATAAAAATTATATTCTTAATCTTAAGACCTACTTCCTTCTGAAGTAGTATTTTCATAAACAGTATCATTATGCAAAAACATAACCCTGTTGTGCTTCTTCCTGTTTAGTTATGACAAACATTAATCCCTTTAACACTCATTTAGATATTTTGTCATTAGTGACACATTAAATTTAGGTCTCTGTGGAGCACTGTTTAACAGAAATGGGGCACTCACTCCCAGATACACCGAAGAACAATCAAGTTTAAAAAAAAAAAAAAGAATTCAACCCTCACCTCGTTTTGAGAGCAGGCAAGTTGGTTCATTAACCATGATCTTTGGACATAAAGATGTATGAACATATATTGATCGAAGAAGCTCCTCAACCTTTTTTTTATCAGCTGCTTCCAGTGCTAAGGGGTTTGAAAGTGTTGTGTCACACTTTGTTCTGCTTAGGGAGGGAAAAAAAAGTTAGATGTATCACAAATACAACTAGAACACATTTGTCTTTCTGTTACTTACTAAACTGCTCTTAAATCAGAACTTTAGGGCTTCATTATATCTGGAATTCTCTCCTGCTACTAGAATTCCTATCATCCACATCTGCTTTGTGGAAAAGGCAAGAATATTAATTCCAAATACAGTTTGCTAGTTCCACTCCATTTACCAGCTTTCAGTAACTAGCTCATTCATGCTAATTCTCAGATTTCAGCACAACTGATAGCAAAACCAAATTATTTCTAGCTTATGCTATTCCTGGCTTATGCTACTGTGCCAGACTCTATTCCAAATAACAAAGGGCAGGCCAAAACACTTCACCCAAATATACCTGGTAGCATCTACAATTTACACTTGACATTTCTCAAAACTGGCACTAGTTTAGACAGACATAACTTCATTTAAAGGTAACCCTCCTTGACTTATTTAAAAAGGAGAAAAATCAGAACAGTTCACTGTAACTCACTTGGAACACCTTTTTGTTTTCTGTTTGCAGATTTGCTGAGGAGATATGCTTTCATTGTCCTCATTCTTTCTTGGAAGAAGAGGATCAAGACAGCTATTTACAAATCTATAGAGACTAGTGTCCGTGTCTTCAAACTCTGTTTCTTTCCCACTCTTGAATAAGTAAAGCTTGGCTCCAACTGGCTCAAACACTTTGTGATCCATCAACGCTTGGCATACACGGACCCCCTTCAGCCGAGAAATATCATTGCAGCTTAGGTACATGCTTTGCATAAGATGGCTCAGCACTACATCAACAGCATTGGAGCCTGTGAAACAGTTTCTGTATGTTTTCAGGTGTTGTCTACGTCTTTTGATTTCCACTTGATTGTGAAGGGCACGTATAATACTATTCCACAGCTGAGTTGCTTGAAAAGGACCATCACAGTCTGCAAAATATTTATATGAAAGTTTTACAAATTTATAAGCCTTTACTTTAATACTTTAAAAAAAAATATACTGTGATTTTAGTTTAAAAAAAAATTCAGAAGTCAGCTTAATTTTACAAAGACAAAGACAACATTTCATGACTCAGTCCTTGTAAGCTGACTCACACCAACTATGGTTGAGTCAAGAGAAGAGAACGAAAATCCACTAAAAACAGGCGAAGAAGGTTTTTTTATCAGTTAAGCCCACACACACTGTATGTATGCGCTGTGTACGTACACATTAAATCATCAGAAAATCACAAAACAGCCGAGGCTTGCAAGGACCTCCGGGGTCTATCTGGTCCAACCTCCCTGCTCAAGCAAGGCCACCCAGAACCATGTGCAGACAGGTTTCGAGTATCTCCAGAAGCCCAGATGGCTACACACGATATCACAACCTCTCTGAGTACCACCGAAGAGAGCCTGGCTCCATCCTCTTCGCACGCTCTCTTTAGATACTTACAGAGACACCCCCGAGCCTTCTCTTCTCGCGGCGAGCAGCCCCCGCGTTCTCAGCCTCACTGGGGGAGGAGCTCCGAAGCTCCCAGTTTATCCTGGCACATCGCGCCCGGCTCAGCAGACGACAATCAAGCGTTTGCAGTGCATTAACCGCGCCTGGAACAGCCAGCCCAGCTCTGCGCCCAGCCCTACCAGCGGCGCTCCCCGCAAGCTCAGCTCCATGGACATGGCCGGAGAAAGCTTCTCTGCTCCCTGTTCAGCTGCCGAGCCTCCCTAGCCCCGTTCTGCCCGCCGCCCGGCCACGGGCCCTCCCACGGCATCGGGTCGCCAACACAAACAACGGGTAGGCGCTCGCCCCTTGCAGCCCGCTCCGCTCCCCGGCCCCTCCGACACTGCGGGGGAAAACCTCCTGCAGCGGGAGAGACGAGGATGACACTCTTCGCCCACCTCGGCGCCGCCCGCTCCCCCGCCGCGGCTGCAACTCGCTCTGGCTGCGGATCCTCCTGAAGCGCTGAGTCAAATACCCCGCCATGGCCGCGGCCGGGCCGCTGGCGGAAGCCGCCGGAGCGCATCACTTCCCGCCCGCCGCCCCCNGGTCCCGGATGCTGGCGCTGAGAGCTGGAGGGGAAGGGCCGCCCCGGAGGCTCGATGCCGGGCAGGGCCGGGCGGGGACAAGCTGAGCTGCCCGAGCCGGCGGATCGCGGGTCACCTGCCGCCTGTGGCCGCGGCCGCCGCCCGGCCCCGGCGCGCCGCTCCCGGCTGCCCCGCGGAGCGGGGAGCGCAGGCACCGGCCCTGCGGCGCGGAGCGGTGAGAGTCCGCTCTCGTTGTAAATAACAGTAAATACTTCGTCCGGGAGAACTGGCCCGCAGGAGGCTGACCGGGGTGTGTGCAGTGCTTGGGCTGGGTTTCACCTGTCACCAGTCAGACCTTGTTCATGGATCTCGTTCCGTGAGGTTTTCAACTGAAGCTCAGTACCGAAATGGTGCATGAAAGTTAAGAAGGTGACGTGCGGCGAGAGCAGCCTTGACAGTGCTTCATTGCGTGTGACCCTCTCGGTTTTTTTGTAACAAATGCAAAAGACTGGTTGTGCCGGAAAAATGCCGGGGTTTTGTCCTTTTGTTTGCTGTGACTCAGTTGTTCCAGCACTTCTGTGGATTGATCCTGGCTTGGGACAGGTGCATAGGATGCGGTTGGGTGGCGTGAAGTCACTGTGCACCAGCCTGCTGGTCTCGGTTCCCAAAGGAGAATCCCAGCTTGTTATAGTTCAGAATAGTGGTAGCATATGTTGTGCTTCTGTACAGTGTGCACCCACAGCCATACATCAGATGAAGCTATTAATTAGTTTGAGGATAAATGGATGGGTTTGCATTATGCAGGTATTTTTATATGAGTGAGAATTGAAAAATGGTGGACAGTCTTTGTTTTGGATTTCAACAGTCTGTATTTCAACCCTTTGAATGTTTTGCCTCTTTTCTGAGTGCGGTGTTGGTTGTTGCTCACTACCTTGCTAAGTGATTGTCCTCTTCATGCTGCCGTATGATTGCTGATGTACATCAGCATAAAAACCATTACTGATTGTGAGGGGCATTCATGAAAAGAGCATATTGAACATTCAGAGTTTTTTAGGATTAGTTCCAAATTTCATGGACTCAGAATCAGTAGCATTAATATTATGCATTAAATTCAAACAGGAAGAGTTCTTAAACATTTATTGCATGTCTTGTGTTGCTTGTCCAAACACTGTTACACTTCAGATTTTGCATTTTCCTAATTTATTACCTTTTAACTTGAAATGCATTGAAATTCAAATTTCATTGTGGGTGACTGATTTTATTGCCATTTGGTTATTAGTTTTTTTTAGACATACTAGACCAGTCTTAACTGGAAGAGTTTTCCTACAGTTGAGAACTAGACTTGCATATTTCAGATGTGGTTAATTTGTTATGATTTGTGGTATTACAGATACTATCCAAAACAGATATTTTTGGTGGGGCATGGATTTTACAGGTATATTGCTCCTGTTGACATATATAGATTTTTTACTGAAGTTGGTGGTAGCAATTGTTTTTATAAAGCAAAATATACTATTTTAGCTTACATTCAAATGTTGATAAGAGGATTTCTACGAATTTACAATTAGGTGGATGTAAACTTTAAACTCCATCTGCTTATTGAGAAATAAATTTCTTGGTACTACTTCCTCAGAAGGTAAATTAAACAATAGTTTGCCTACTGTCAAGCTGGAAGGGAGCAGGTTGGACAGGGTCTACCAGGCTTGAATTTTAAATTCTAGCACTTCAGGTACTGGAATGCTGTTGACATTATCACCTAGTGGCTTTTCCAGGCTACTCGCTGCAGTTAGTCTGTCACCCACAGCAGAGGGCACTTCTGATTTAATGAATACTACACCATTTTTCCATCTATGTAGTGAAGCTTCCTTTCAGATTTACACAAAGGAGTTTGAGCATGCATGCACATGCATTTTCATCATTACTTCTGCAGTTAATTTTGCAAAGTGTTTTATTGGTTTTGAGAGTCCTAGCACAAGATGGTGTTGCATTGATACTAGAGAAGATTTGATGGCTGGGAGTGAACAAAACAATGGAAAAAGCACAAGATCTAAAACCAAGTAAATTAGATTTGGGATTATCTTAAATTCATTAGGATTGATTTTATAGTCCTTCAGCATATAGCATTTGCCCACAGAGTAGCTGATTGCTGAGAGCTAGAAATGCCTATAGCTCCTTTTTAGAATAATCCATGATCCTCATTTGTACCTATTTATTTAATGAAAAGTTCCTTTATACAGGGATATTAGCCAGTGTCTTCATAGCAGTTTGGTCTAGGGCTGCACATTTAAGACTTGCATGTGTCTTTCCATTTCATGAATCATCAAGTAAAATTAATTTCTTGTAATAATAAAATTTCAAATACTGAAATAAAATTACTTAATAAAGGAATTCTGTGTTTCCGTAATTTATTTCAAGGTATGTTCTCAACAAAACACTAACTAGATACCAAACAACTTTGTAGTTATTCTTAAGATTGTCTTGTTGATTTCAGAAACAGCTTCTCATGTCTTGAAACTCACAGTCCCCATAATTGAGACAAACTCCACCCTTAACATGCTTGTTTGCATGCATCTGATTCTGCTCCCTAGTTGCTCTGTTGAAGTCATAACTGCTACATCTGATTTAAATACGAGCATTTGAAAGATTGAGATCTGTGCAGCTGGATTCCTGTCTTTTTAAAAATATATTTTCTTGAAATTCCTGCTGGGGTTTGTGATTTAGTAGCATGAAGTTGCGTCACTTCAGCTGACGTGGAAATTGGAGAAATAGCTATGGAGCCGTGGCATTAGTGTGTTCTTGCATTTCCCCAAGGTAGAATACTGAAGGTGGGATGTAACTGCACCAAGAGTCAAGGGAGAGCAGCGCAGCTGTTCTGAGTGCAGCGCTGTGCTAAGGTTTGCTTGGGGCTCGGTTAATACTGCTACACACAACTGCACTGGAGTGAATTGTTCCGTAACACAGGGAATTTTTTAAGAAGTTTTGTTTAGTACGTTTATAATCTATTTTACATTGACAGACCTCTATTATGGGTCTGTCTTTGCAATTGAAACCTAATCAGAGTATTTGTCCTGATTTGTAGTCGAATCATATCTATAGTACCAGAGGGAGGAGTGCATGTCCAGGTAACTTCAGTGTGGTTGATTTTTGGTGACTGAAATTTGACTGAAGGATACAGATATCTTTACATCTTACTTGAAAGAGAGACTGAAGAAATATCCTTAAGTGTTGCTTTTGAATATACTGCATAATACTGATTCCAGGAAGTAGTTTCTTAAGGAAAATGAATGTCTATGTATTTTCTATTTCTGTTTGTTTGCTGCCTTCATTCTTTCTCGTGTATACATTATCAGAGAAACAATTGTATAAATGGGACATAGGCTTCAGAACTTGTATCTGGCAAAATAGGCAAGTCAGATTTATTGTGAAAATTTAGAAAATTCTGAAAGTACTCACTACAGGGGAAGATGAAGCAAATTGGAAGCTGCCACAGTCTTTTAGCTCTAAAATTTGAAAGGTGATGTGAAAAAAACTTCCTTGTACAATTTTCGTTAAGCATAAAAAGATGATTTCTTGCTTCGTTCCCCTGCAGTTAATGCTTAAGTTTGTTAATACTTGAATCATACAAGTGGTGATGTCAGCAATTGGATGGGCAAAGTACTGAATTTTGAGTTGTATTTTGAAATGCAGTGTGTAGGAAAGAAGATGTTTGTTTTTTGCCTGCTGTTTGTATAATACACATCCATTATTTTGCTGGCCTGGCATCTTAAGCAATCCTTTGCTTCAGACATATGAGTAGTTCTGTGAACACTGGAATTAAAAGTCTGTTTTCCTTCAGATCTGTCTTTTTGATGTATACTAATACACAAGGTNGTAGCCGCGGCGGGACGGGGCCCGAGCGAGAGACGGAGCCGGCGTGACAGGCGGTCCGCCGGGCCCACAGGGCGACGGGCAGCCGGGCGCTGCGCCGGCAGCTTCCCGCGGGCTGAGGTGAGAGGCCGNGTTTTCCTTCAGATCTGTCTTTTTGATGTATACTAATACACAAGGTGTGAACGTTTCCTATTGGGGGGCAGTTTATAAATCCTTTGCATTATTTGATTACTGTTTTCAAGATATGGTTGAATTGAGAGGACTCTGAAAGCTTTCTTTTCTTGTCTTTGTAGGATAAGCCATTGGTGCAAATTGAAACCATGGAGTCCATGCTGAATAAGCTGAAGAGCACTGTCACAAAGGTGACAGCTGATGTCACCAGTGCAGTCATGGGAAATCCCGTTACCAGGGAATTTGATGTTGGGCGACATATTGCCAGTGGGGGTAATGGTCTTGCTTGGAAGATATTTAATGGAACTAAAAAATCAACAAAGCAGGTGAGTTATCAAGACCTAAGTTTATGAACGTGAGATGACAGATTGATTAGTAGCAGTTGGTAAGTGGCGGTTAAAATCCAGCTGGACAGACTAATGTTAAGGATAGTGAAATGGCACAAAGAACTCAGCACTGTTTAAGTATATTGTTCTCAGCTCTGTAAGTGATACTTGCTTTAAGCCTTCATTGTTGGACAAAGAAGTGGTTCTGCATTCATAGTATACAATTTGGAACCAAGATCAAGATTTCATCTGAGTTAAAAGTGATCAAACAAGAAGGAAGAAATTTGCTTTAATGTGGATTGGTTCCCCAGTTTGTTGCATCTTGCAACTTTTTTTTGGTAACAATTCTGGCTTTTTACAGTTTAAAATAACTATGAAGTATGTCAACATTTACTGTCAGCAGAAGACACGGTAGTTTTTTGTTCAGCTACCATACAGAAATTGAGCAGTTAGAAATGTTAAGTTATGAGATACTGTAATAGGAAGGCATGGGATCAGGGAGGAGGTTGTGAAGGAAGTTAGTTATGCTTTCCCTGTGCTGCTTTCAGATCATTATTGTTCCCTTTTAGTTTCCTTAAGTATTAGGGTCTAGAGCACTAATTCTCAAACTTTTGACTCACTTGAAGTCATATGTATAAATGAATATGGGACTGTGACTTCAGAAGAAGCTTTGCCAGAAACAGAGTTTAAGAATTGTTATTACAGAAAATTATTTTGTTACACTGGAGAAATGTGAAAAGTCTTTTCTTCAAATTTGGGGAGGAAATACAATTTTCAAAGTGTAAATGGAAGTGTTAATAAATCACAGTCTTTAGTTAAATGTAATACTAAGTGATGTGAAGTCACTTAGACAGTGCATCAGCTTGTACATGTACCAAAAAGAAATGGACACAAAGGAGAACTTAGGAAAATGTTCATAAAATCTGTTAGATTATAGGCACATAAACAGTAGCAAATAGATAAATACCATACACAGAGCAAATAATCTGCAAAGAATATGTGATCTGCTTCTATGTGACAGTCTTAATAATGTTTAATCAGGTACTTTTGCCATGTCTACATGCATTTTTTTTGCTGTTGCACAGCTTTATGCATCTTTTATTTACTGAATTTACCCAAGATACCAGTTGGTTTGGGCTTTTTTGGTCTTACTCAGCTATCCAAAGAAATGATAACATTGGAAGCAGGGTAATTTGGATAGGTTCTATACGATCTGTGTGCCCAGTAAAAATTTGACCTGTAGGAGGTATATCCTTAATGTGTGGAGAGTTGTAGCAAGTTTCTTTCACTGTACAGTTGACAAGAGTATATGTAACTAGGTTTCTGTCGATCATGTCTTTCAAGCTTTGAATGGGTGTTCTGACCAATAATTTTACAGAGTTTTAGTTCAGGTGCTCCATGTGGTCCTGCAATATCTCTGTCAACCCTGACCAATATCTGTGCAGTTGAATGCCATCATTAGTAATTAAAAACAAGACAGCAGTTGTACTGCATGGAATTTTAGATGGCTAGTGTTTTGATATGCAGTTACCATTCATTATTAATATTACCAGTTAGGTAACATTATGTCAACATTCACTTCGCCATTGCATAACAAAACTGTGCAGCAATACAGCTTATGGTGTGTTGTATTGCAATATAAGTTCTTTAATATTATTTTTTATTTCTCTCCTGTGTACGTTCTGAAAGTTCTTTGGGCTGGCTGTCATTCTCCAGGTCATAGCAGTCACTTTTGTGGAGTTGCACATATTTGCTGTATTACAAGTGTGTATATCTAACTTGAAGCTACAAGCTTTTTTTTTTTTGCAGTGTGTATTGTAATCAGACAAGCAGGAAGTAAGGGCATAATTACTCCTGTTGTCACTTTACCACATTACTTTATCACAAGTAATAGTTTAAGTCGTTGTAGTCAGATAAAACAGCTAAATTTGGAAGTTTTAACATTACAGCAGTAGATCCCATCAGAAATCTTTGTTTTCAGGATTATTTTTATTCCTATTTTAAGTCAGTGGACAGTTACAAATATTCCATCTCTGGTGACAGTAGATACCTATAACTTTATTCTTCTTTTCTGAGTTCTGCCTGGTTCCTTCCTGCCTTGATGCTGTTCAAGGATTTCTGAATGTTTATTTGTTATTATTTGTTTAATGTACCTTGTCTTTCCTTGCTTACTGTGTGGGTGACTGAGTAACAACCTAACAGAGGGTGAGGAAATTACTTACCTGTGTGCATATGTTTGTCTGGTGCTATTTCGTAGCTGATTTGCTGCTGTTTGTTTGAAAGGTTTATGGGTCTCTCTGGTTATAGATAGGTGTATAATTTCACAGTATGTATTTCAGCTTATCTTAGATTTATTAACTTAGACTTTATGCACTTATACTTTTTCTGGGATAATATGGTGCTTGTCCTTCTGCTTAGAAAGTGCAATCATAAATAGGTAGGGTAAGGTCACAGAGTACTTGCCAACTCAGTTGTAAAGCCAGGAGAATTCAGAAGGTAAGTCACATCAAAAGGCTACAGACAATCAAGAGTGACCTAATGGCCTTGAGTCAGCTGGTTAAGGATGTGGAGCACAAATTGTGTTCTTTTCTGCCAGGTGCAGGGAATTAGGAGTTTAAACAAACCATGCAGGATTGCAGCAACCACCAAAAGAACTTACTCAGACCCATCACAAAATATTCAAACTATAGCTGATTGATATATTCACTTTCTGATTGCTTCCACTTGTCATCAAACAGAAGTTTTTTCAGAAGTGCTGTCTTAGTTTGAAATTTTGCTATTGGTCATGTACTGCTCAGTGCATGTCTTCCATCCTGTCATTGCTCTTCTCTGCCTTGTGTTAGTGTTTGATCCATCACACTTAGAAGCTGGAGCAGGAAGCCAATATGGATAGTGGCAGGAATTCACCTGCTTAACAGCCTAATGAAAATAGCTAAAAACCAATNCGTTCCCCTGCAGTTAATGCTTAAGTTTGTTAATACTTGAATCATACAAGTGGTGATGTCAGCAATTGGATGGGCAAAGTACTGAATTTTGAGTTGTATTTTGAAATGCAGTGTGTAGGAAAGAAGATGTTTGTTTTTTGCCTGCTGTTTGTATAATACACATCCATTATTTTGCTGGCCTGGCATCTTAAGCAATCCTTTGCTTCAGACATATGAGTAGTTCTGTGAACACTGGAATTAAAAGTCTGTTTTCCTTCAGATCTGTCTTTTTGATGTATACTAATACACAAGGTGTGAACGTTTCCTATTGGGGGGCAGTTTATAAATCCTTTGCATTATTTGATTACTGTTTTCAAGATATGGTTGAATTGAGAGGACTCTGAAAGCTTTCTTTTCTTGTCTTTGTAGGATAAGCCATTGGTGCAAATTGAAACCATGGAGTCCATGCTGAATAAGCTGAAGAGCACTGTCACAAAGGTGACAGCTGATGTCACCAGTGCAGTCATGGGAAATCCCGTTACCAGGGAATTTGATGTTGGGCGACATATTGCCAGTGGGGGTAATGGTCTTGCTTGGAAGATATTTAATGGAACTAAAAAATCAACAAAGCAGGTGAGTTATCAAGACCTAAGTTTATGAACGTGAGATGACAGATTGATTAGTAGCAGTTGGTAAGTGGCGGTTAAAATCCAGCTGGACAGACTAATGTTAAGGATAGTGAAATGGCACAAAGAACTCAGCACTGTTTAAGTATATTGTTCTCAGCTCTGTAAGTGATACTTGCTTTAAGCCTTCATTGTTGGACAAAGAAGTGGTTCTGCATTCATAGTATACAATTTGGAACCAAGATCAAGATTTCATCTGAGTTAAAAGTGATCAAACAAGAAGGAAGAAATTTGCTTTAATGTGGATTGGTTCCCCAGTTTGTTGCATCTTGCAACTTTTTTTTGGTAACAATTCTGGCTTTTTACAGTTTAAAATAACTATGAAGTATGTCAACATTTACTGTCAGCAGAAGACACGGTAGTTTTTTGTTCAGCTACCATACAGAAATTGAGCAGTTAGAAATGTTAAGTTATGAGATACTGTAATAGGAAGGCATGGGATCAGGGAGGAGGTTGTGAAGGAAGTTAGTTATGCTTTCCCTGTGCTGCTTTCAGATCATTATTGTTCCCTTTTAGTTTCCTTAAGTATTAGGGTCTAGAGCACTAATTCTCAAACTTTTGACTCACTTGAAGTCATATGTATAAATGAATATGGGACTGTGACTTCAGAAGAAGCTTTGCCAGAAACAGAGTTTAAGAATTGTTATTACAGAAAATTATTTTGTTACACTGGAGAAATGTGAAAAGTCTTTTCTTCAAATTTGGGGAGGAAATACAATTTTCAAAGTGTAAATGGAAGTGTTAATAAATCACAGTCTTTAGTTAAATGTAATACTAAGTGATGTGAAGTCACTTAGACAGTGCATCAGCTTGTACATGTACCAAAAAGAAATGGACACAAAGGAGAACTTAGGAAAATGTTCATAAAATCTGTTAGATTATAGGCACATAAACAGTAGCAAATAGATAAATACCATACACAGAGCAAATAATCTGCAAAGAATGTGTGATCTGATTCTATGTGACAGTCTTAATAATGTTTAATCAGGTACTTTTGCCATGTCTACATGCATTTTTTTTGCTGTTGCACAGCTTTATGCATCTTTTATTTACTGAATTTACCCAAGATACCAGTTGGTTTGGGCTTTTTTGGTCTTACTCAGCTATCCAAAGAAATGATAACATTGGAAGCAGGGTAATTTGGATAGGTTCTATACGATCTGTGTGCCCAGTAAAAATTTGACCTGTAGGAGGTATATCCTTAATGTGTGGAGAGTTGTAGCAAGTTTCTTTCACTGTACAGTTGACAAGAGTATATGTAACTAGGTTTCTGTCGATCATGTCTTTCAAGCTTTGAATGGGTGTTCTGACCAATAATTTTACAGAGTTTTAGTTCAGGTGCTCCATGTGGTCCTGCAATATCTCTGTCAACCCTGACCAATATCTGTGCAGTTGAATGCCATCATTAGTAATTAAAAACAAGACAGCAGTTGTACTGCATGGAATTTTAGATGGCTAGTGTTTTGACATGCAGTTACCATTCATTATTAATATTACCAGTTAGGTAACATTATGTCAACATTCACTTCGCCATTGCATAACAAAACTGTGCAGCAATACAGCTTATGGTGTGTTGTATTGCAATATAAGTTCTTTAATATTATTTTTTATTTCTCTCCTGTGTACGTTCTGAAAGTTCTTTGGGCTGGCTGTCATTCTCCAGGTCATAGCAGTCACTTTTGTGGAGTTGCACATATTTGCTGTATTACAAGTGTGTATATCTAACTTGAAGCTACAAGCTTTTTTTTTTTTGCAGTGTGTATTGTAATCAGACAAGCAGGAAGTAAGGGCATAATTACTCCTGTTGTCACTTTACCACATTACTTTATCACAAGTAATAGTTTAAGTCGTTGTAGTCAGATAAAACAGCTAAATTTGGAAGTTTTAACATTACAGCAGTAGATCCCATCAGAAATCTTTGTTTTCAGGATTATTTTTATTCCTATTTTAAGTCAGTGGACAGTTACAAATATTCCATCTCTGGTGACAGTAGATACCTATAACTTTATTCTTCTTTTCTGAGTTCTGCCTGGTTCCTTCCTGCCTTGATGCTGTTCAAGGATTTCTGAATGTTTATTTGTTATTATTTGTTTAATGTACCTTGTCTTTCCTTGCTTACTGTGTGGGTGACTGAGTAACAACCTAACAGAGGGTGAGGAAATTACTTACCTGTGTGCATATGTTTGTCTGGTGCTATTTCGTAGCTGATTTGCTGCTGTTTGTTTGAAAGGTTTATGGGTCTCTCTGGTTATAGATAGGTGTATAATTTCACAGTATGTATTTCAGCTTATCTTAGATTTATTAACTTAGACTTTATGCACTTATACTTTTTCTGGGATAATATGGTGCTTGTCCTTCTGCTTAGAAAGTGCAATCATAAATAGGTAGGGTAAGGTCACAGAGTACTTGCCAACTCAGTTGTAAAGCCAGGAGAATTCAGAAGGTAAGTCACATCAAAAGGCTACAGACAATCAAGAGTGACCTAATGGCCTTGAGTCAGCTGGTTAAGGATGTGGAGCACAAATTGTGTTCTTTTCTGCCAGGTGCAGGGAATTAGGAGTTTAAACAAACCATGCAGGATTGCAGCAACCACCAAAAGAACTTACTCAGACCCATCACAAAATATTCAAACTATAGCTGATTGATATATTCACTTTCTGATTGCTTCCACTTGTCATCAAACAGAAGTTTTTTCAGAAGTGCTGTCTTAGTTTGAAATTTTGCTATTGGTCATGTACTGCTCAGTGCATGTCTTCCATCCTGTCATTGCTCTTCTCTGCCTTGTGTTAGTGTTTGATCCATCACACTTAGAAGCTGGAGCAGGAAGCCAATATGGATAGTGGCAGGAATTCACCTGCTTAACAGCCTAATGAAAATAGCTAAAAACCAATTTTTTGTGTATTGGAATGAATTTCATATTTTGGATAGCCTATTTCTAGAGGTTTATAGGGTTTTTTTAATTAATAATGTAGCTGCTCCTGTGAGGTTTTAATTAGAGTAATGGTTATAAAATGTGCAGTAAAAGAGCATAGAGTTCCTCTTGGGACTGAAAACTGTGTTTTCTTACTATTTTCTACTGCTTTCTGACCTTTGTTATTATTCATAATGCTGTTGTAGCAGCATATAGAAGTCTGTTTCATGATAAAAGTTTTTAATTCCTTTTTTCCATCGGTTGATACATTTCACATTAAGAACTTCCCAGGCGGTGATGTAATCTAATTTTTTATTTTACATCGACTTCTGTAATTTCAAAGTTTCATACAAATTTCTTAATTTTCTCCTGCTCCTGTTGCAGAAATTGGAGCGGATTTCTCTGTTTTTAACATTTTTGTGACTATTTTTTACACATCTTTAGGCACTACAAAATTCTTAATGTTTTATCATGTGAATGGTCTGATCAGATTAATAGACTACTGTGACTATTTTGTCAGGTTGTACTGGCTTGGAGCAGAACACTGAGACAGGACCTGGTTTAATAAAGCAACACTTGATACATACTCAGAATATTTTAACTGTTCATAGTTGATATAAATGCTTTCATCTTCTTAAAATCAAGCTGATTTCTGACTGTGGATCTGCTGCTTCATCACTGTGTAGGTAGGGGTTATAGTTTATGTGTTACTGTTTATACAATAAAGGAGCATCAGTACCTTATCTCAACATGTATATTTCAGAGTTTATATACAGTAACCTCTCCCATGAGTGGGACTAAGTAAGAAAAACAAGTCAGTTTCTTTATTTGGTTATTCTGTTGATGGGATTGTACTGTTGATTCAAAAAACACATTTGTAATTGTGTAAAGGCTTAGGTTTTGGCTGTGTTAATATGCTGAGTAAATTCTGTTGCTTATTTTCAGGAAGTGGCTGTTTTCGTCTTTGATAAGAAGCTGATAGACAAGTACCAAAAATTTGAAAAAGATCAGATTATTGATTCCTTAAAACGAGGTGTTCAACAGCTAACTAGGCTTCGACACCCTAGACTACTTACTGTTCAACATCCATTAGAAGAATCCAGGTAAGCTGTAGTAAAAGTAAAGAACAGTTATTTTTTAATCATTGCTTTGGTATTGGGTATAAACTGTCTGGAACATTCAATACATACATCTGATGAGATTCAAGTTTAGTGTATTTGTTCATATGACAAGGTATTCACCCTACCCCCATATTTCCTGCCCCGCCCCACCATAGAATGCAGTTCTGGTGTGAATCTAATTAATAATCTATTGCTTGATTTTAGTCCCGTTGCAGCTGTAAGGCTACACATGACCATTACAGCATAAAAATTTGGTGCTTTAATTAATTTTGCTTTTAAAGAACTCTCTTAAAATGGTTTTCTCTCAAAAACTTATTCATACATTTTGTTCCATGTATGAGTTGTGTTTAGTACATGTGAGATTAGGGATTTTCGGTAAATTGTATGTGTTGTAGCTAAATACGTGTTGAAAAGGCAATCAAGTGCCTGTCAAGGGAGGCAAAATTCAGCATGTTCTTCTAGTGCTTATTTGATTTATGAAGGGTTGGTCACTAGGCACAATGACTGGTTAGTCTTACAGACATATTGTTCAGCTGTAGGGATAACAGCACACTAAAATCTGACAAAGAAAATCAGGGTTTCATATTGAAGTAGAAGATGATCCTGATACTACTAAAGAAGATCATGGAGGTTTTAGGGGTTTTTTCCCCAAAGGAAAAAAGGGGGAAGGAAGGGGGTTGGACTGGATGATTTCCAGAAGTGCTTTCTAACCCCAGCCGTTCTGTGATCCTAAATGGTAGCCTGATAATGATTCATTATATAATGTCCTTCCTTTCTGTGTTATCTTGAATTTTTCCAAATGGCTTCTAGGAGCTGAGAATACTGTAGGAATGCTTCTTCATCTTTGCAATGCCTGCTTTGAGACAGGTTCATTGGATTAAATTGCACCTGCATATTCATATCTGTCTTTCTTCCGGTGCTAAACACATTTCACATTAACAGGTGTTCAAAGCTATCATTGCACCTGTGATCTAGTATGTCCCTTACAGTGGCCTAAAGAAAATCGATTAGGTAGTTGAAGACAGCTCTCAGTACTCTACAGCAGTAAATAAACTATTACATGCTAAATGGCCCAGGGTCACCTCAGATTATAGGGTATGCGAGTGAATCCCAGAGTATACCTCAGGCTTCCTCCTAAAATTGTCACAGTTTTCCGGTTGATTCAGCAACTTTTCCTCTGAACTTTGCCCTTCAGAAGAAAAGACTAAGATTCATACCTTTAAGAAAGCTTTGGTGGTGTTCTTGTGAATCATTTAAGCCTTTTGTGTAAAATTAGCAGTGTAGTTACATCAGAGTTCTTGTTTGTGAGTTTTTAGTAATGCCTTACACTTTGCTTCTGCTGTTTTTGTTTCCGTACTCAGCACACTCAGCTGCTGGTAGCAACACCAGAAGCACAAAACCTGTACAGTTGCTTGCTGTGCCAGAAACTGATGTAACAGTTTTTGGAGGAGATTAATTAAAGAAAAGTTTATGTAGAATATATGTGTATGTAACCTTGTGCAAGCATGCTGTAAGATTGCTTTAGGATTTTAGGTCTTTCCAGAGTGCTTATTCTTGAAGAAATCTCTCATGGGCGTCTGACTAGACTGTACCTGATATTTTTTATTTTTTAATATTTTAATTTTTTTGTGTGTTTCCCGAAGTAACATACAGTTGTAATGAACTGCTTGCAGGTCACCCATTATTCCTCCTTGATGTGGCAAATAGATATTTGATGTACCTGGAGGGCTGAAGTAGATATGGAAATAAAGACCATACCTTTCTGACCCTAGTGTGTAGATAGTTTTTCCACTATGAATAGAATGTTTCTACTAAAAATTATTGGCATCCAACATAGTTATGTTTAATGTAAATGTATATAATACATGTAATGATGTATACCTCTTAATGTGCATTTTTATGAGTATCTCTATTTATACTAAATATTTAATATGAGTTTATTTATAAATGGTCTTGAATTCCATTAACAGCACTGGAAAGCAATATTAATATATTTAGCTTGTTATTTTAGAAAAGGATGAAAAAACAAATTGTGGGTTAACTCATAATATCATTCCTACCCTTTAAAAATGGTGGTAGTGTGAATTGTGCCTGATAATTTACGAGTCATTGCATTTGTTACATTGTTTCCCTGTAGAAAGCGTATGTATTTTTGGCTGTCACATTTGTTTTTAGAATGTTTTTATCTTACTACTCTGAGTTTCGTGTTGATATCATTCAGGAAACAGTTAAGGTAGTTGCACTGTATAACAGACACCAGCTTCTGCAATATTCTGCTGTTTTCATTAGATTCACAGCATCCCTCCAATACTGTGGCTTGGGCCCTTTTTTTAATTTACCTCCTAAAGTAAAAAAATAAGCAGCCATCTTTTTATTCCCTCAAAACAGCAGTAATCAGAGAGTTTGTTATGAAATCTGTTCCCTAGGTATTTTCTATCATCTGTGCCTTAACCATAAGTAAATGGATAAGCTCTGTGGTAAAGCTGAAGTCAGACTGAGAATAAAGGACTTTGTCTTTCTATGTAATCGTTTTGACTTGTGTTTATAACAGGAACAAGTTTTATAACCCTAGTCATATTAATAGAAACATGAAAGGTATGTGATTATCAGAATGGTAGGGAGGAAACGAAGCAAAAAAATTCTTTCAAGTTGGCTGACACTTAACATTCAATGTATTTTACTTTTCAGTTGTTTTTCTTTTAGAGAGGCACTAGATAAAACTAAAGTCAGGATTAATAGTAAGAGGTTTGCATGTTTCAGGGGCCTTATTTTACTTCAAAGGTCCAGCTTGTTAATTTGAATTTCATGCTGAGACCTGTCTTCTGATGTTTTTATGAGGTGATCAAAAAGTTAGGCTCTGTCTTCTTGCCTATAACTTTCTATTCAGAAATTTATCTTTGTTATTGTTATTCAGTTTCTGTTTTTTGTGTTGATGCTGATGCAGTATTTAGTACTCTCATTAATTAATGATCCTTAAAGCAGGTATGTGTGCTACCATACATGTAGTGCTTTCTCAAAAAAACCCCTTTAAAACAATTAAGGAGTGAATTGCAATGGCTGTCCAAGGACTCCACTGCTGTGCAGAGCAGTATGAAGAATGTGGATGTAAAGAACGACTCTGTCTGTGTTGTATGAAGTTCATGAAATTGAGACATACATTGATTTCAGGACCAATTTTGAAATTTGAAATTTTGACACTGTTACGACCAGTCCTTATGTGTAGAAGTTTGCTTCTTCTGTGCTTTTCAAACACAATTGATACAAAAATGCATAAGCAAGACCATTAATTTTTCATGAAGAAAAAGAATCAATAAAATAATTTAGGGAACAGTCATTTCACATGCAAACTGCAGTTTGTATAACAAACGTATTTGTGTTTACAGATCTTCTTCTCTATCACTTGTCAAAGAATATTCAGGTGCTCCCTTATATTAATTTAGTTTCTGATCATTGTCTGACCTCATTAAGTGCTGCTTCGGTCAGGGACACGTTGGTTTTAGGCATAGGTAGAAATCTGATTTTACAAGTTTTAGTAGTAGAATTATTTGATCAATTCTTCCTGGATCAAGACAAGAAAAGCATTATTTAAAAAAAAAAAATTTATGAAGCATTGTGTGAATCATTAGTGATTTATGTGAATGTTAGAGAATAAAATAACTTAATTCTAATATTTTTTTAAACTTCAGGCATTTATGTGTTTCTCTTTAATATTAAAAGAATTCAAAACCTGAAATATAGCATGGCTTTTGGTAGCACCAGGTGCTTTGGCAATGTATAATATGGAGTTTGTATGGTTCTTTATTTGCAGTCAAGAGATATATTACATTTATGTACAAGAAATTTTTTAATGCATTTCCTATACAGGGATTGCTTGGCATTTTGTACAGAACCAGTCTGTGCAAGTTTAGCTAATGTTCTTGGCAGCTGGGACAATCTACCTTCTCCTTTACCATCAGACATTAAAGAATACAAACTTTATGACGTGGAGACCAAATATGGTTTGCTTCAGGTATGGTACAGGTTGTCTTTGTCATTTTTTTCTGCTTTTAGTATTACTGATTTTTTTAATGAAGTCAGTACACTGCCAAAGTTTTGTCTGCCTATAGTAAATCAAATAATAGTGAGGTAAGAAATAATAGTGCCCTGGTCACTCTAAGTGTGAGAGAGGATAAACACTAGAAGCTCTAAGCTCCTGCTCTTTTTTTGATTGTTCTGACATGCAAAATAGAAAATTAAATTAGTTTTTATTTTCCGTGTAAATGTCTATGCTACAGCTGCCTCTTCCATATGTGAATCTTTTCTTTATGTTGTGTGGAGAGCCATAAGCTCCCAGGTTTTGTTTGGTGAATATAATGATCAGCTTCATAAAGCGTTTTTGTTCTTCTGAGATGATGTGGCCTGAGGGGAGAAGGGAATGCACCACCACACTTACACTGTGATAGTTAATTGACATTGGTAATCTCACCTGCTGATTACCCATCTGTGTTTAATTTCCTTCATGCATAGTTTTTAAGACATAGGCTAAAATAGTGATGAAAAATTGTTTCTTAGTTAAATTAGGAGTTTAACTGTGACCATAGGAACAGAATTTTTGTAAATGTCTTATAGGATGTTTGGGGAAATTTTAACCTGAAATAATGATCTTTTATGGACAGGTTTCTGAAGGTTTGTCATTTTTGCATAGCAGTGTCAAAATGGTCCATGGAAATATTACTCCTGAAAATATAATTTTGAATAAGAGTGGAGCATGGAAAATTATGGGCTTTGATTTTTGTATCCAATCAACAAATCCATCCGAACAGGAGGTAATAATCTTTATATTTATCATCATTCAATTTCAAATTCAGATCTTTGCCTGAAACTAGTTTCATGATCTTGCATTCCAGTATAGAACCACTTATTTAATATTCCACTTATTGATTAAATATAAATATTTAATATTCACCTCTGTATTTGGTTGGCCAAACATTAGAGCATATGGCACTGGTCTGGATTGAAGTGCTGCATTTGATCGTCTCAGAAAAAGAGCCTGAGTGGGCTCAGTGGGGTCACAGTAGACTGATGATGGTTTCAGACAGAGGCTGGAGCCTATGGCACTTCTGCTCCCCTTCATGTTGGATGACATGCAAGCCTACCCAACTTAATGTGTTGCACCTATTCAGTGCCTAGTTGCTGCCTCTTAAAATGAATTCCATCATAGCTCATGTTTCCCTGTTACAGCAGTGCTTTGATTTTACATTATGCTTCCCAGCTCTGATATTCAGATAAAACTGCATAGCCAATCACTCTAAGCTACGGACAGAGATTCTTAACAGTTTTGCCTTATTCTGTTTCTGTTTGATTCATAATTGAATTTGAGTGGCTTAGTTATTTTTCACTGCTTGAGTTTCTTTTTGAAAATGGTTTTTAAAAATCCTTGATAAATGTACTTTGTTTTACTTCTCGTGTTTGTCTTGTAGCCGAAGTTCCCTTGTAAGGAATGGGATCCAAACTTGCCATCCTTGTGTCTTCCAAATCCGGAGTATCTGGCACCAGAATATATTCTCTCTGTGAGCTGTGAGACAGCTAGTGATATGTACTCTCTGGGAGCTGTTATGTATGCAGTGTTTAATAAAGGGAAACCAATTTTTGAAGTCAACAAACAAGATATTTATAAAAGCTTTAGTAGACAGCTGGACCAGGTATTTGTTCTTTTTATCGCTATTGTTTGTTGGTTTTCATATTTGAGAAGTTATTACTGTAAAATAGATTTAAATGCTGAGAACACTATCAGTGCTCCAATATAAACCGTCTGACAATGGTGTCTTACCCTGTATATTGTTGTTGTAACAAGAAAAAGAATCATAGCAAAATATGAGAAATAAAAATATGTTTAGAGGAGGCTACATGTACCAACTTTATAAACTAAAAATTGCATTTTTCACCCAACTTCTCTGTAAACCTGTTGAATGCTGGTCTTGTGAAATAATGCTTACCTGTTGGGGTGAACAGTATGAAACACCTGGCAGTGAATTACCTATGTAGAACCATTGAAGAGGGCTGGGTTTAGAGTGATTTGATCACTTGATGTGGCTGTTGGTATCCACTTAGCTATCACTATTTCACATGCTTTGTGGACTATGAATATTAACAGAAGACAGTGTCACGTTTAATTGGATCAGCTGATATAATGTCTCTTCATATGCAGGTTTCCTTTGTTTGTAACTTCTTTGGGTGCCCATTATCACACAGTATATACTATGTTTTAATGTGTGTAGACAACACCTCAGATAATGACATTTGCCTGTTTAAAATACTGTGTTTGTGTTCTCTGATAACCTGAACTAAAATAGGAAGTTGAAAAGACAGGGGTGGGACCTAAAACAGATAGGCTCTTGGGAAACAGAGAAGACTGTGAGCAAGAAGGGAGAGATATCAAATGCGTGGATAGAGAAACCATCGAGAGAGCCTGTTGTATATTGGAAATAGTTACATGCAGGGTTTTCTGACTTCATGATGTACATGCTTGAATTACTTCCACAGCTGAGCCGTTTAAGCTCCAGTACTCTTCAGAACATCCCCGAGGAGGTCCGTGAGCATGTAAAGTTACTCCTCAATGTAGCTCCAGCAGTCAGACCAGATGCAGATCAAATGACTAAGGTCAGTCCATGGAAAATACACTAGCCATAGGAAAGAGAGAAATTCATGTTTGATTTGTAGAGCTATTGTAAATTGTTTTCTGTTAATCATTTTAGCTGAAATGTTAAATATTTTTTAACCATTTAGATGTGATGTTAGTTGATGCCAAAAGTTATCCTTATGCTGACATTTATTTATATGGAAAAAGTGGATGTTGAGACAGAATTTAGAAAAATTATTAAATTATTAAAAAATTATTCAATGCAGCACTGTTTTATTACTTCCATATAGTTGGAAGCTTCTCTGTGTTATGATTTTATACAATTCAGTCTTTAAAATTATGTTGGAAGGATTTGAAAGTGAGAAAATGGTAAAGGGCAATAAACTTAAGGATTAACTTTAGCTTATGATTTTTGATGTATTCTTAATCATGCAGAAGAATAAAGTATGTTTGGAAAATTTTTGCCCTAACAAAGCAAAATTTAATTGCAAGTAGGATATAATATAAGTTTTAATTTGGCAGAATTGTTGCTCCGTTTTCCTTTCTGAAAGTAGAACTTAAAGCATTGTTCTTCCCTTGTCTTATGCCCCATTTTCTCCAATCTAGATAACCTTTCAGATTCCTGCTTATAGATTTGTTTTGCTAAATGCTTTTATTCTTTTGCTATGGTGTAAAAAGATGGTATGCAGAGATAGAAATCAGTGTTTTAACTGTTGAAAGAAATAGTGGATGAAGAAGGGAGAGGGAGCAGTTGATGATTTTGTCCACCTATATGCTGAAAGATGGGAGCGTGGGAATTGGTAGATATTTCTCAGGTATCAACTCAACTGTCTGAAGGACTACAACAAACAAATCTGTAAGTGGTTGTATTAAGCATTATGGTTTTATAAAGATATATAGATATAAAGATATTTTATCATATCTGCACACTGAATCATAGAGTAGAGATATCAGAGCTTCCAGGGTCTTCTGAAGTTTGCAGGGGTGGGAGTGAGATGTGGATAACATAGTAGGTAATCCTTTGTTGTAATATAATATAGCATAATTATTCCTAGAAGAATATTTGAAGCTTTTATTTTTCATTATATTTTTTGTAAGCCACTTACTGTATATGAAATAATGTTTTAACTTAGATACACATGATATGCATGAGTTTTTCAAAAATTCTAGGAAAATTCTGTCTTAATCAACCTGTATATGAATATTATACTACTTGATATGTAAAAATTTAATTTTTTAATTGTTAGTTGCAGACATGTCATTGTACAGGCTTACTGTTGTGCACTGAAAGGGTAGATAGATGATTGTATTTTGGAATTATTGTAGCAGTGTGAGTGTTGTTCCCCTCCAGATCACAACCTTTTAATCTTACTTTTAGATACCATTCTTCGATGATGTAGGAGCAATGACGCTTCAGTATTTTGATTCATTATTTCAAAGGGATAACCTGCAGAAATCACAGTTTTTTAAAGGACTACCAAAAGTTCTGCCAAAACTACCTAAGGTATGTCTGAATGATGTCTTGAAATAGCAAGTTTGGAAATATATGAATACCTGTTAGTATTTCAACTCTTGGAAAGCTGGACTTTCTATAGCATTGTACCATAATAGACTGCGAGGAGAGTGTCACAATAGAGTAGAAGGAAATAAAGGGAGATTAAAACATACTTGTTCTGGAAGTATTCCTCAGTAATCAGCAATACTTCAAATGGAAAATGGCAAATAAGCCAAATAAGGAACCATCATTTGCATGTCCTGTTGTAGTTCATCCCAGTTTGAAAGGGAGTTGTCTTCTCTCCACTTACAAGGCTTACCCTGTGTTTCCAGATGCCATCCATAACTCTTTGAAGCCATTTTGCCACCTTTTCTTCCTATAAGATTGCTTCAGTTTTTTTCATAGCACGGCAGTACTGTAATGTTGAATGATGCAAAGCTTCCTTCCCTCAGTAGACTAAGTGCCTTCTTGTGCTGGTAGTGCTCAGAAATCTCAAAGGCAAGTGCCTTTCAGTACATACTTCTCCTATGTAGTGTTAAGCACTATGTCTAGACTGGCTCCCTTTCCTTTTGTGGTATACCTTAATTTATAGAAGATAAGTGATAGAAAAGTAGTATTAGTTTAATACATAATAGAATAACTGAGCTTCTCAACCAGTGCGTTAAATTTCTTTATTTTTAATTCTGTTTTGTACTACACAGTGCAACATTTAGACTCCATATTTAATACTCTATTCTTTTTAATTTAGTAATTTTTCCTTTGATCAGAAATGGTTGCTGCTTTGAATTTGGAAATAAGCAGCATGCATTTCACCTAACTTTAGGCAGCCCCTGATTGACCAAATCATCTTTAGGGCATTCTTTTTATTTTTTTTCTGTCTTGAAAGTATATTTTATGAGGGAAGAGACTCTGCCCTTGAACCATATATTTCTGTTTATTGACTTCAAAAGCATTTAAGGATGTCTAATGCTACAGTAGACATCCACAGTTTAAATATCTGTTTCATCAGCAGAATCCTATTTAGGGAATGTATCTGGAGTTTTACTGGGAGGTGTAGTAGAATTATGTGTTTGTTCAGTGAATGATGGAATACAGAAAAAAAATTAGCAATTTGAAAGGTTTATTGGGTATTTTTAGGGGTCTTGTTAGGGTCTTTTTAAAGAAAGCTTATAGAGTATGGTTTTCATAACTTGTGTGTGGCTCAAAGTTCCATTTTCTGTACAGTTAATTGCTTTTTGTTGATCTTCACAGTTGTTAAAGTCTTCGTTTATGTTTTGAGGGTAAACAGAGAAAATTAAGCAGAATAGCACAGTGTAAATCAACTACAGTGTACTGTGCGAATAAGAGATCAAAACTGAAAGTTATCTGTCTTCTTTATTGTAAATATCCAGCTGATACAAAAGCTGCTGAACTGGCACAATGGTAACTTACTGCAGTGCAGTACATGATTCATATTTCTTTGGTTTTTTTTTTTTTCTTTTAGCGTGTTATAATTCAGCGAATTTTGCCTTGTTTGACTTCTGAATTCGTGAATCCTGATATGGTACCCTTTGTCTTGCCTAATGTTCTATTAATTGCTGAGGAGTGCACCAAAGAAGAATATATCAAGCTCATTCTACCTGATCTTGGTCCTGTTTTTAAGCAGCAAGAACCAATCCAGGTATGTTAATATTACTCCTATTACAGTTTTTCTTTTTGGTTTTGTTTTCCCTGAAAAAATGACTAATTGTTCTATTTCCCTTTTCCAGCTTCACACACATTGCCCAATCTGCTCTGTAGTTGTCCAGACAGTCAGTCTTGATTCATTCAAAATAGATTTTTCCAGGAAATTCTCAAAGCTTCTGCCTCTGCTTGTTTAGATGGGTCTGAGGGTATATTGCATTTATAGATGAGATGAGGTTTGCAAAAAAGGTTTAATTTACCACTTGGTTTTAGTTGGTTGTAGAAGATATATTTGTAAGCATTTTAATACTTATCTGGGCGATCTGAGCACTGTACAGTACAGTGTTTGCATATATTCTACCAGTAGATGAACCTGGGGTTTTTTGGGTTTGTTTTTTTTCTTGTATCCAGTTTGCTGACATGGGGATCATGGGTGGAAAAATTGTAGCTTTGACACTCTCTAAGAAGTGCTATTTATTCATATTAACAGCAGTATTTATTTGAGGACTGTGCAAAAATTTGTGAAATTAGTTTAATTTTTATTTGACAAATGCAGTGTATAAGTAAAATATGCTGTTTTCCCTGCTGTTTAAATGAATAAAAGTATTAAGACATAATTGTTACTGTAAAGGGGCAAAAATTTGCATCCTTTTGTCATCATCATGATGATTCCTAAGAAATATGTGACAAAGTGCCTCCACAGTGACAGGTGTGCATTCCTTCTAGCTCTCTCCTGTGTGCCATTATATTTCTGCAGAGCACTGAAAGGGCAAGGTAAACATAGCAGACCTTTTATTTCTGGGTTTCAGAAAACTGGATTAGAGAATTGTCTGTGGAGGCAGGAAAGGGGACAGCTATCTAACTGAGAATACTCAGGAAATTTGAGCTATTTAATGCTGTTTATACTTGGTACACTGAAGCTTTATGTTAGCTTTTCTTGTCTTGAAAAAAGTCAGTGTTTTACCATCCAAAAGCCAGTGAATATCTCATTTGTGCTGTGTCATCTTAAAAGGTAACTGTGTTCTGCTGCCTTTCACACTGGATTTGTGACACGATCCTTGCTACAAAAAGTTTGTAGCAAAGACACATCTGGAGCACAATGGACACAAAAGCTGGTTTGTATCCTGAGAGATGAAGGAGGCAAAATACAAACTTGGAGTTAGCTCATAAAGACAGAGCTTTGCAAAGCTTTTCTGTGACTATCTAGACACTATTAAATTCTTATGCTGGTATTTTTAATGAAAAGTACCACATGGCTTATTCAACTGTTATTTCTATATAGTTGAATATATTTCTATATATTTATTTTTAGTATGGAAAAGTTTAAATAATCTAGGTCATGTTTTTGAAGTTATTATATCAAAAATTCTGGAAAAAAATACAAGGCTTCAGAGTGCCAGAGGATAGGATTCCAGGTCTGACTGTCTTTGTACAAGGCAGAAATGTCTAGTTTCTGTGTGCTTGTAACTCCTGGAGTGGGGCATTCAGGGAAGTTCCTGTGTTCCAGTGTTTCTTCCAAACACTCTTTCAAGATGTTACAGCTTTGTATGAGGGGCCTGTTGCTTTACTTGAGTAGGATATTAGAATTAGGAAGTGAATGTATCATAGGAAAGCTGCTCTAATTCAATATTAAGAAATTGTTAGCTAGTGTTCACAATGTCTTTTTGTGAGGGAATAAATGGAATATTTAGATAAACTTATTCTTGGGGTTAGTGTGGAGTAACGTGTGCTGTATGTTAATATCCTAGCTTACTCTGACACAGCTTCTCAGACAAACCCTTAATTTTTATCCAGACAATTCCATAGACAGTTAACATAGGATGTACTGTAAATATGTTTTCTAATTCACTACACAGAAGTGTTCCCTGACAAATACTGGGCTCTGCATTAATGAATGAAGCATTATTACTTCAAGTGCAACGGCTGTTAATTGCTTATTAAATGGTGTGTGTGTGAATCTGTGACTGTACCTTCTTGATTTTTACCTAAATAGATAAGTGTCAAATAGGATCCTAGAAGCTTAAACACAGAAACTGTAATTCCACAATATTGCATGATTAGGGTTGTTAAAGAAGAACAGGTGTTAAAAGCAAGTGTAGGTCTTAAAAACTCAAGCTTAGGACAAAGATTGTATATTGAAGAAAACTATAAAATCTGACTTTAAAATTGATCTCTGTCCATTTCACCCTGATTGTCCAAAATATGGGAATATTGCATCAGAATCAATGTTCATGGAATGAATGAATGAAAGATTTTTTTGTGTGTATGCGATTTGTGAAATTATAGATATCCAATAAGAAGACACATATTGCACTGTAAAAAAATATACTTTTCTTCTCTGTAAAGAGAAGGAGGAATAAATAAAAGGCGGAAATTTGTGATGGGGTCTTGGTACATTTCTGTATCTACACTTCAGTGCTTCTGTTTATTTGACATAGAAGCACTGATTGCCATGAATTTTTAGACAAAAATTAAATCTTCCTATAAAATACTTTGCTTTTTGTTATAAATGTGATACTTTTAAACATAATTTATCCATCTAGTTTAACCTATTTTCTGAAAGGAGTTCTGATATCAGTGGATACTCACTGTCCCCTCTAGCACCTGTCTGAGTTGTGATATGAATCTTGAGTTACATAATGCTCTGTGTTTGAGACTGAGCTGGCTGAATGATTTAGAATAGTGTTTAACTGTTGGATGGCTAATATTAAGAAAGATGGATCCCACTGTGCTTATGTGCTGTTCTAGTGTTATTTTTTCAGTTAATGTGATGTGGATATTTTGTTTGAGATTGTTTATTTAATGATACACAATTTCCATACTAAATAGAATAAAGGCATTTTTTCTCTATCTAGTAGCCATAATATTATTTTTATTATGTCCCTATTTTGATTTTAGACACATGGAATACAACTTGTATATGTGGAGTTGTGATTAAGTGCTTTGAGGACAGAATTTGAGTTATAGTTTTTTGGAAGTTTAGCTTTTGCAACAATGCTGTGTTTATAAAGATTTTCAGTGGGTGTATTTTTAAAAAAGACCATAAAGAGAAACAAGAACTATTTACAAGTTCTTGTAAGTAGAAGCAAGAACTCCTTACTGAGTCATTATGATTTGTTATTTCAGAAGTCAGTCTAGAACATGCATATTTTGTTTGATTTGTATTTGCTGTTTTTAAAATGCAATAACATGTCAAAGTGTTTTTTGTCTTCCATGCCTTCAGGCAAGCAACATGGTAAGTGACCACATTTACTGAGTTATAAAAAAACTTCTGAAGTTTGATATGACACAACACACTTTAAATTGTAAATATATCTTTTGCAGTTAAAACTTTTGGCTTCTGAATTGTCTTTCTTTGAATAGATATTGTTAATCTTCCTGCAAAAAATGGACTTGCTTCTAACCAAAACTCCACCAGACGAAATAAAGAACAGCGTTCTACCGATGGTTTATAGAGCCTTGGAAGCACCTTCAATTCAGATCCAGGTATAGTAGCTGCAGCCTTTATTTAAAACTTTCCTTTTCCTCTTTCAGCTGACATGCCAACTTTTTGTATACTCATGTGTTTGTTTACTTAAAAAACAAACAAACCCCTGTATAATATGCCTGGATGTTGAAAGAGATGAATGCTTTATTAAAGAACATTGGTTTCTGGTAAAGTAAAATTTATTTCCCTTGTTTTCCAGGAGGGTAACCACTTGACTATTGTTCTAATGCTCTTGTCTTAAATTCTTACTAGCCACCGTAGCAGAAAGTAGGATATGCATTTATATTTCATTGCCTGTGCAGCAGAAACCATGCAGGCATGCATGCTCTTACCAGTCAGTGAGAGGTGGCTTATTCTGAGCTCCTTCTGGTGAGAGCAGCTGTGCTGACAGTTACCTCAGGAGACCTGATGCACTGTAAAATCGTGTTAATATACATTCTGGTGACATTTTTATGTATTTTTTTTTTTCCTCCATATGCTTTCTCTACGTTTCTAGGGTTCTTCTGGGGTTTTTTTTAATCATTGAACTGCAATTAACTTCCAGTTACCCAAAAACATTCAGGAATGGGAGATAAAATATTTCTCAAAGGCAGTTTTGGATAATCAGATGTGACTTCTGCCTTTGCAAAGCCTTTGTAATATTAGGGGCAAAGGTTTTTGTTTCTAAGTACCTGTCACGAGTTTCTTTCTGCATCAGTAGTTTGGTTACTGAGGTGTTTACTTGCAACATGTACTTAGAATTACTGTCTCTTATTTTTGAGATTGGGCTGAAATTGTGTTTATTTTTTCTCCATTGCTAAAGTATGGTTAACCTTGACATGATATTTTATCATTCAGTCTATCATTGTACTGCAGTATTATTGGTAGTAACTCATTGAAATTTTCTTGATTTATGTAGGAGATTGATAGTTTGATGTAGTAAATGCTGGGTTTTATATAAAGGCACCTCATGAAAATGCAAGATATTCTTGCTGCTTAAATGTAATGAATTATATGAATTTATGAATGCTCTTTTTTCTAAAATCCATTTTTTAAGGTTCTGTATACATACCATGAGGCTTTATTATTCTAGCTATTTTTAAGTGAGTCTGATGGAATTAGGGCAACTTAGTTGAACATATTTCCTTAAATATTTTCTTAAGAGGAAAGCTTAAGAAGATACTTCAAACTAACTGACATTGAGTTGTATTAGTACTAATTTTATAATAAATATTCATGTTTCTTTTTAAACTTGTGTGTTTTTTTTTTTTAGGAGCTTTGCCTAAACATAATTCCCACATTTGCCAATTTAATAGATTACCCATCAATGAAAAATTCATTAATTCCAAGAATTAAAAATGCATGTTTGCAAACTTCTTCTCTTGCTGTGAGTATCATAGTAACATTCTCTAGTGTTCAGAAAATGTTGTAACCTTTAATTACTTCAGGTTTACCATGTTGTGTCTTTAAAGAAAATCCCATCAATGTGTTCTGATTTCTTACTGAAATTTTATTTTAAAACTTCTAAAAGTGCAAAAGCACCATTTCTTTGCTCTAACAATTTTTAAAGTTGTTAACAACTTACCATGTTAATAATACTATAAAAATTATGGAAGCAGGTTCCAGAGTAATACACATTGATAGTGTTTGTCATGCAGAAAAGCCAAGTTTCTGTGACCATAAAAACAAGTGTTTTTCTTTCATGATACAAAAACATTTTGTAACTTGTCTTGAATTTTTCAGTACAAAGATCATCTTATGAGTTTTGTAAAGTCGTTTTGCTTTTTTTCTATAAATAAATAGTTTGTTTAATTCTTACCATACTTCACAGGTCCGGGTAAACTCACTAGTGTGCTTGGGCAAGATTTTGGAGTACTTGGATAAATGGTTTGTGCTTGACGATATTTTACCTTTTCTACAACAAATTCCATCAAAGGAACCTGCAGTACTCATGGGAATTTTAGGTAACTAATGCTTCCAACTTTCTCTTTTGTACTTTGATATTATAAATCCAAAAGCTTTCTGTGTTATCATTGAACATGTTTACATAGCGTATCCCTAAAATTACTATTCAAAACTTTCTGTTTCTTAAGTATGTCCCTGTTCAGTTACTTCATGTATGACATTTGAGCACTAGTACATATATTTTTAGTCTTCGGGGCCCGGTGCCGTTCTGAGTACTCACTGCAGTTTTTGGGCTGTGACACTTATGTGGACTGGGTGCTTGGCAGAGTCAGAGAGGCTGTTTTCTTCAGAAGAATATATGAACTGACTGTCATCTTTCAGATGCTGGAGCTTTTCAGATGTTACTGTTGCCTTCTTCTACCCCTCTTGCATAGCAGATGCTATAAATGATGGTGTACAAATCTGCTGTTCTTTACTGCAGTTTTTGTTAGACTAACTTTGTTGGATGTTTTGGCACACAGTTGTGCCTGTGTGCAGGAATGGAACACAGTCTGGGTGAGGTCTCATAAAATGATTAATAAAACCTAATGGCTTGGTACTTCTGGAAGGGGAGACCTCGCTCCCACTTGAGCTTTCCTACTGCCACTTGGTGCTTGCTTATCTCAGGGTGTGTGATTTTTGCAAATTTGATGGGCTCAAGGAGTCCAGATGACCAAAGCCACTGCCAAGAAAGAGATGTGACTGCTTGGCCAAGTCTGGAAGACAGTGACTTATTTCTCCTCCTGATGCCAAAGTGGTGTAGACCAATTGTAACAGCTGAGCTGCACTGCCCTTTAGTGAGTAACCCTCATTAAGCACAGTACTAATGTGTGATGGCAGCATTTTAATTTGCTCAAAAGCAGCAAGAAGGCATCTTATCTGTACTGATTTAAAGCTGTCTGTTTCCCTTAATCCTTGCATCTTTGACTTTTATTTGCTGTCTAAGAATATGGGATGCTATTTTTTGCTTTAGTTGTGTTAATTCTGAATTCTACTCAGACACAGTGAGAAAGTGAATCCTAGTTTGGAAAGGATGGGCTGAAATTAGTTTTATATACTCAGGCTCTCCTTTCTTTTAGAATCATAATACCATCCTTCATTTCCTTTGTCTTGGTGACACTTCTGTTCTACTACCATGGAAGGTGAGGAAAGGTGCTGTGTCTTTTATGCTAATATGCTCAGTGTTTGCCACTGGAGCTGGACTATTTAAGCAGACGACCTTGTCAGAAACAGAACATTTGGACTTAAAACTGGTCTCTCATGTCTGTCAGGATTCTTTTTTCGGTGATTTTAAAACAGATAAAGATTATGCATGAGTTCTGATACTGTGTGTAACAGCTCAAACCTAGTTAGCAGTGTTTGTAAGAAAACCATCAGAGAGCAGGATAATGTTAATCCTAGCTACTTGTAGTGTGGCAGTATGCCAGGAGAGAACACATCCTTAGTTGATGCAGCTTGATTTCTCAAGTGGCAGTGTCAGTTTGTGGCAAATCACTTGCACGTGATCTGTTCAAAGATGCATATTCTCAGATAATTGGCCAGAACAATACAATGATTAATACCAGGTTTCATAACTACAAAGTATGACTTCGGACATCCTCTTGTTCTGAACTGTAGCAAAGCCTCTTGCTATTTTTTGTGGATCAGTACTTAGCCTTTAAGGTACTCTTGGTCGTATTTGTCCTTGCTTGCACACAAACACAGTGGTTGTTCAGATGATCAGTACACATATGAGTGTGCTGCTTCAAGTTTGTTCACATTGTTTACTAAACTTAACAGTTTCTGCTATTTTGATATTCTGTGTTAGGTATTTACAAATGTACATTTACTCACAAGAAGTTGGGAATTACCAAAGAACAGCTTGCAGGAAAAGTATTGCCCCATCTGATTCCTCTTAGTATTGAGAACAATCTTAATCTCAATCAGGTAGGAAGATGACTGTTTTGCATGCTTTTCCTTGACAATTTTCTGAGAATAAATTGAAACTGTTGTCATAAAGAAATTCATACATTACTGCATGTCTGTGTCTGTTGTAAAAATAAGCAATACCAAAACCCTTCCCAATTTTACTGTATTTCTGTGTTTGAAGCTTGTTATTTTTCAGTGTATTTAACTGATCTGGTGTAAAATTTCAAAATTAATACTGTCACCTTCCAAACACCCTGCAAAAGCAGTTAGCTACTAACATAATAACTCTTCAAATAAAGTGCTATGTTGCTATGAAGTATTGGAAGGGGAATAATAGGTCATTTTTTTTGTTTGAAAATGAATCTAGTAATACTTGTGTGTGGAGGTTTTGTCTGCATTACCGCATTTCAATTTTTTTTTTTCTTATGGCCTGTCTTTTTCCGTGTTTCAGTGTGCACTCTGATTGTTATTTGCTAGTTAATGGACAATAATGAAGGTGGAGCATAAATTATTTAAAAGCTTGCGCTTTATCTGACATTATGTGTTGTAGGTTTATAAGGTATTACCTGTTAAGTTACACCTATCTGAATTCCATCACTGCAAAATCCAAACTTCTTATGTATTTCTTTTCCAGTTCAATTCTTTTATTTGTGTTATAAGAGATATGCTCAATAGATTGGAAGCAGAGCATAAAACAAAACTTGAGCAACTTCATGTCATGCAAGAGCAACAGAAGTAAGTGTTAATGTTTGTGTTGGAGAAGTAGTCATTTTTTTGGCAAATGTTAGAGAAGTCTAGCCGTAGCAATAAAAATATCGGGTAATTCTAAGTTCAGTAGTTGGGAATTGCCTCAAATAAGCACAGTTGTCAGAAGATCTGCTTCTGTGTGCTGAGTTGCTTTCCTGTAGTTGCTGAGAAGTAAACCATATCAGAGAAACATAAACACTGCAGCCTTTTAGAAGGCTGTGATATTTTAAAGTATTTGGAGCTATTTTATGGAGCTTGATAATGAGGTGAGATTTCTGAGACAAAATAATTTGGGATATCTGAAGTCTGGATCACCCTGCTCAAAGGAAGAACTGAAGACCATTAGGAAATTAGGAGACTTTTACTATCTTTCTCAAAGGAACATTTACCAGTCTCCTGAAGGCATTATATAAAAGTGGTTGCTCTCATAATGCAGTTGTTTGGTATTATTTAAATGCAGAAGAATGATCTGCATTGTTAGATTGGTGTTGTGGATGTGATTGCAAAGTTGTCTTGTTGTAATACACTCTGCACTATGTAGATCCTTGGACATAGCCAATCAAATGAGTGGGTCTGAAGAGCCAAGATCTAGTGGTACAGGCAATCAGGTAAGCTACAATATGTAACTTACACATAGAACACTGAAATTTAAAATCACTTAGTTGATATTTACATAGCCTTTTTTTTTTTACAGTAGTTAATTACAGTATTTCAAATAATGAAGGTTTTTTTTCTTTGAACTTAAACAGATTGACAAGGTGTTTAATAATGGAACTGACCTTCTAACTAGTGGATCTGATAGTAAAGAGAATGAGATGTCATCAATACAGAGAAAGGTGTGCTTTACTTTATTTTTCAATTCTTCTTTGTCCATCTAATACAAGGCTGATGGGTTTGCAGAAAAAGAGTATGTGTGAATATGTACCATATTTAAAGCTTTAGTAGAAAAACAAACTGCTTTTATTTATAGCACACCACCATACATAGTCACATGAGAAGGTCCATGAAAAATGTTCAAATCATATCCTTCAATTTCTGTGTAAGCCTTTCCTTGAAAACAGCTTTGTACAAAGTAGGCAGCAACTAGGATTATACATTTGTGGTAACTTTCTTTCTCCTTAATTATAGATTTAAATGAAACTAAAACTTCACCACTGGGTTTAGGTAGGAAAAGCAAAATAGGGATCCTTATGATAAAATTACGAAGAGAAATGAAGACAAAATATTTAAAATAAAATTTTAAGTAGTAGCAGTGACTTTTACTGTACCTTTCAAAGTTAAGTGAAAACAGTCAATATGTGGTTAAATACAAGAAGTGAAGGAAAGACATAGCATAACATAAAATGTGAGCAGTAGTACAGTAAACATAAGCTTTAAGTATTGTCAAATTCTTTTCATGCTAATAATTACGGAAATGGCTCCCCAGAATCTACGTATTTTATCATTTCTCTTTCTAGTTATCTGAATCCTCACACTAATTTTAGACTAAGGGGGAATGATTTAATTGTTCCATCCTTCATTATTAACAAAAGTAGAGTTAAAATCTCAAAAGACTCTTGAGCAATTTTAAAATGAAATTCCCTTTTCAACTCCATGGTCAATTGCATCTCTAGATCAATTTAGTAACCATATAAAAACAAAAACTGTGAAGAACACTTTTTCTTATGCCCAATATTAAGGAAACAAAGCTAAAGTGGTTTTGTTGATTTATCTCTTATCTGAGATCTGCCCAGATTTCTCATTATGGTGCTCTTAATATTATATTTATTTGCTTTAAGTACTTTCTAGCAATATGGTAAATATTATAATAGATTTTGCTTATCGGCTTTCTCTTTTTTGTAAATAATTGTGTTGTTTACTACCTATTATTGAAACAACAGTGCTAGTATGGAATAAAAATATGAATATCAGAATAACCCTTTTGTGCAACTTACTACCAGTACTTTCCCTTTTAAAGGCCTCACTTACACTGGAAGAGAAGCAAAAGTTAGCTAAAGAACAAGAACAGGCACAGAAACTGAAAAGCCAGCAACCTCTTAAGCCCCAAGCAACTACAGTAACACCTCCAGTGAAGCAGGTGAGAGACAACAAACAACTGCACTGTCTCATTTGGAGCTTTGATGCTGTTTTAAGGCCTTTGTGCATTTAGCACTTTTTTTTCTCCTGTGAGTCACTTTTGTTTTCTCTGGTGGTGTAGTGGCACAGCTGAGAAAAGCTAAAATGAATTTTCATGTGCCTTCCATTTGCATCATTAGCAATATTCCTACTTTTAAAATTGCTAGAGTTTCCAAGGGTATCATTTTTATCAGAAGATCATTGTACTAGATAAGGAAAAGGGACATTCTAGGAAAGGCTTTTCTCTGAAGAGTTTATTAGGGAAATATATAAAGGATTTGGGGATAGAAATGGGGCATTTAAGCAAATAGTCACAGTAGTACTTTGTGTGTAGTCTTAGATGTCAAAGCTGCATAACAATTAGTTCTAAGTAGCAAAGAACACAAATGTAATTTCTCTTGCGTATTATTACATTCCATGGCCAATTCCGTGCAGTGAATTCTAATTTCTGAAAAATTAATAACAGGTCTGCAGAGGTAATCATAAAATACTGTTGCCAGAGTGTTTATACAGGAAAAACATTTAACTGCATTTGATGTGTTTTGCAGACAAAAGACTTGACAGATACCTTGATAGATAATATGTCATCTCTGACCAGCCGTCCTATCAACCAAGCTCAAGTTGCATCTTCAAACAGCTTTTCCTCTGTTCCTTCTATGGGTGTTGGAATGGGATTTTCATCACCCATTGACAACACAAAGAGAAATATGACAAATGGACTAAATACAAATATGGGGTTTCAGACTGCTGGATTCACTATGGGAGCAGGTCTCGCTGCTCAGAATTTCTTCGGTGGTCCAAGTGCAACAGGAGCTGCCAAGATGAACATTATGCCACCTGCCAATATGCCAAATTACAGTCCTATGAATGCTGCATCTGCAATCTCTCCACTGACACAACAAAACAGACCCCCAGATATGTCTGCTTTAGATAATCTTTTTGGTCCTCAAAAACCCAAAGTTAGCATGAAGCAGTTGGCTCAACAGAAATCAAGCCAGTGGGTTAATCAGTTTGTGCCACCGCCAGGGTCCCCAAATGCAAGCAATACGGCCTTGGGACCTCAGATGAACATGATAGCACAGCCAGGCTTTGGTATACAGGGTAATCCTTTCTTTTCTCCTCAGAACTTCGCACAACCAGCAGACACAATGACAAACAGCAGCTCAGCTAGCAATGACTTAAAAGATCTTTTTGGGTAAAATGTTTCTTTTTCTTCTTTCAAAGATTGATGAAATTTGGATCATGGGTAAGCTGATTAACATCTTGTTTTGATTAATAAAAGCATGACTTGGGGAAACTTTCAACCCAGCAAAGTAAAGACTTTTGGACAGGAAAAAAGGCTGATGTTTCATTCACCTGGTACTGCAGTGGAATTGTGTAAGTGCAAAGTCATCTTACATGCTAAAGATTTCCTATCTCTTTACCAACATGAGAGTGCTGAAGGTAGAATGCACATATTCAGCTGAAAAAGAAGAAGTATATAAAAATTATTCAGAGGTGAACTCAGTCAACCCCTATGAAATTTCCTACAAAATTTTGTTTCTTAAGTTCAGCAAAAATGCTTAGAGGATAATGGCGCTATTGGATGCAAACGTGGAGAATTACTCATGTTGCCTGAGTTTGTAACAAGCTGTCATTTTGTCCTATGACAGTTTGCAAGAAGAAAATTCTTAATGCTGGTCCAAAAATTTTGATAGCCAAATACAAAGAGAACTCTTAACCAATAACTATGGGTGAGACTAAGAAGGGAGCATATTTTGACTTTCTTCTCTCACGTAAGCTAATGTAATGAATGTGGTAGTAAACTATAAAAAGCTTCATCAGGCACAAGAAGTTGTTCTAAAATTTGGTTCAAATTTGGGACAGAGTAAGAGCACTGCTTCAAAGGTCATGCTGGTTTATAATCTTTTATAATGCCAGATCCTTGTTACAAGCCCCATAGCAAAAGCAACATACCACTTAAGCAGGATTTTAAAATACATGTGGTGATTTCATCACATTTACTATATGTTCCATTGTTTTGGCTAATATGATACTGCTTCTAACTGATGTGAAAAAAAACTGTAGTTATGAAACCTTGCAAAATGAATGTATGTAAAATTCACATGTTGACTGCCCCAATTGTGTGACTAAACACATGATATAGTTACACAGAAATATCTTGAATTAATTAATAATTTTTGGCTCAGTTGAGACGATCAAAAAGTATCGCCTTATACAATTTGCACAGGGTTGTGTGAAAAAGGAGACTGCCATAAATTGCCTTGACTAGAGTGAACTATTTCATTTTAATTTTGGTTTAAATCAAGTCCTTATGAAGGATAGATTGACATGAAGTGATTTCTCAAATTGGATTTGTAAGCTCTAGAGTGTAAGATAAATACACAGGTATTTCAGATCCTTTTTATTGTATTACTCTAAATTCAATAAAGGTCTCCAGAAATCCAAATAGTAGTTTCTTCTACTTCCAGAAGGTGTATGTTCAGCTTGCCCATGGTGGAATCTCTGCTCTGTCAGATACTACTGTTGAGTTTTAACATTTTTCCCTAAGAATTTCAAAAGCTTTCTTACCTAGTATTTTGAAGACTATAAATGGTTATTTTGAGAAGGAAAGATCTAGTTACTTTTTTTATGGAAAGCCTACCTGCTTTATTTTTCAAAGCCTTTCACTGAAGAGACTCTTTTGTTTGCTGCTTAAGAAACCAAAGGGCCTTATGCTGTAAATATGACTTGTATTTTGTTATACATCACAGTTCTAAGCGGTGATATCATTAAGCATATTTCTTAAATAATCCTTTATGTATCATAGCTGCTGCATTAGTCCTATTATTTTGAAATACCTGGGACCAATAAATTCATGGTCTATAAAACAATACCTAATACATTGTGATGCTTATGTGCTGTTAATATTCATGGTAAGCATTGTAGGTTATGTTAAAATATCCATGTAAATTTAAGTAAAGTACTAGAACTGTTGAACTATTTAAGTTCATTTACAGTTGCTGACACTCTGTGCTCTCAATCACACTAATGTCTTCTTTCCTGTCAACTCTTGGAAGCTGTGTTTTGTTAGGGTAACCTAAGGCAAGCCTTTGAAGAATTACTTCAATTTGTATTCCTCTAAATTATTTCTAAAATAAGTTTATATTAAAAACAACATCTCATAGGATTCTACAATGTATTAAATTAATACATTTATGGCAAAGGCAGTCTTAAAAGTCAGTGTCCTGATCTGGGGTTTTAGTCACTGATCTCTCTGGACTGGGAGCTTTTCAGAACTGAATTTAGTTTAAACTATTGCAGGGAAAGTTAAGTGAAAAAAATTGTTCTGATGTCATATACCTGACACCTGATGACCTCCTAAACTGTGAGTTATTGGGTATGTGCTTTTGGCATGGGCTATACCAGAACATAATCTATTTTGTAAGAACCAAGTTGAAAGAAATCCTACAGGTTCAAATTAAAAGAGGCTCTTTTAGGAAGTGGTAATGCAATGGAGTAAGGTCTTTATCTGACTCAAGCAATAGGACTTCTTTCCATTTATATTTGAGAACGTAACTTTGATTTCTTGTTTGCTGCAATTTTCAGAATGCCCAGAGTAGACGAACAACAAAGAAAACTGAAAAGGGTGCTTATAAAAGCTCTAACAAAATCTTCCAGTTATTTAAAAATCTAAAAATATCTATAGCTGTATTTAAAAGTAGTGAGTCCAATCCCTTTTCCACATAGATGCTTCCTGCTTAGTGTGTCAGGAAACTCTGTGTTTGAAGTTCTTGAACTGTTTCTTCTTAACTTAAAGGAAAGAGGACTTGCAAGAGGTAAGTCACCATGGCTGCATGCCACTTGGCTCCTGCTACAATAGTTTTTCTTTAGGAAGCCTTGGCCAGCTGATCCCTCCACTTACAAGTCATCATTCTGAGGCCATGCAAGAGGCTGGAAGACTTGTTTTGTAGCCAGAGTGAATTGTTTGGGAGGAGCAATTGTGCTTCACATCCAAGTCAGGTTTTGGGAAAGACAAAGGGGAAGGGAAAATGTTACAAAATGTGGGTATTCCAGGAGCCTCCTATGTCTGAACTTTGATGGAAAACAGTGCTGCGTCTAGCTTGGATTGAAGCAGAGAGTCCACCTAGTCCTCATGTAAAGTAAAATGGAGAACACAGGTTTGAAATTGGTACCTGATTAAGAAACTACAAATTCTGTTAATGAAATAGTAACCTGGCAGTAAGTTATTCCTTACAATGCCTTGAGGAAGGCTGTAAATTACACTAAATGTCTGCCCTTCATATTCAACCTAATTTGAAGGAAAAAATGCGAAAACCTGTCAGATGATCACAGCACCTACTGTGCACCCACTGTTCTCACCCACTGTGAGCATATCTTCATTCTACTGTGGAAATGAGAACAGGATTTGGGCTGAAGTGCCCGGCCCATCTAGTTTACATTCATTTGTAAAAGGGAAGTAAAGGTAAGGGAGTAAGTTCCTATCCTTTAAGTGATTCGTCTATGTTTTATTTACTACAAAAGGAGAAGATAAGTGAAAATAGCTGCGCATCTTACATCGGTTGTACTTTTGCTGCTCTGGTGCATGCTAAATGCACATGAGTGCACCAAGACAGCAGTGTTTTCCATATTAGTGCTCTTGGTTCCATTTGGGTTTAAGTATGAAAGTGTCTGAAGCATTCTCTCAAAACTCAGTCACAGAAAGCAAACTAATCCTGCTAGAGGGAAGGATTATATTAAAGAGGCTTGGAAAACCTTCTCTATTTAGGCTGATGGAGAGCCTTAAAGCTACTGAGTTTCAGATCAGCTTAGAAACCCCTCGTTCTGACTATTGAGAGAAATTGGAAATGAAATGGCACTGGAGGAGGGAGCTGATCTTCTGTTCCTTTTCATCACACAAGTGGTGTGAATAAGGCCCAGAACAGCCCTTGGAACTTTCTTATACCCGAGGGCAGCGGTACCAGAGGAGTCTTTTGAAAGGTAAAGGAGCCCATCAATTATCTGGGAGATGGGAAGAGAAATTTTACTGGGAGCATGGGTAGAATGCCCAAGTTTGTTTTAATGAAGATGCTATGTTCTCCTCACTGTGAGTAAGAAATGTTGTGGGGAAGTTGTGGCCTTATATAGGTGTTGAGTACCCCAAGGCTGAATTTTTGGATGTGTAGGTGCACAACATTTCAAGCCTTATTCTTTAAAACTTTCCTTTTCTGTTTTGTCTTTTTAGCAGCAACTGGTTCACATTTATGTGGAACCTTAACAAATACCCTGATTGCCTTTTAAAGTAAGAAAAATGTATGTTGACTTTTGTATTATAACGCCTGTTGTTATGTTATCTGTGTCTATAGATAGATAAGTGTGAATCTGTTCTAGATTATAGGATTTTTTGATTTTTCAGTTCAACTGCACCAAAAAAACAGCTACTAAATGAGAAGCTAGATTTGAATCAAATTCCATAATGCTTCCATACGGGCTAAGAATGATGATATGATATTTGTGTTCTCTTTTATAAATAATGCAGGCTCAGTCTGCCTACATCTGTGTGACTTGAGCAGAAAAGGAAAGTTTTTAATACGTAAGTTTATGAACACTGGATCTTGCATTACTGGATCTTGCATTACAATGAAGTTTTTTGGACTTTGGAGTGACGTTTGCTTATTGCTTAGGGTTTTTTTATTGGGGTGGGTGGGATATTGCTGATTTGTGCCATTTCCAATGAAAGAAATAGGGAGGGGGAGTACAGAAAAAAAATACCCTGTTGTATATGTAACCCTTCTTTTTCTTTGTTAAGAGATATGCTGCATTTTATATATTCATTGTAAACTTTTCCTTTGGAAAGTTGCGAGGAAACCTGTCTGGAGAATTTCAGATGTGTTAGCTGATTTTCAGGTGAGGTTCTGCCTTGTACCTTACCTTCCATTAGGTTTTGACTGCTTTGCAAGAAAATTACTCAAGGCAGTAAAACCTTGGATTCGTACACCAAATCCTCTTTCCTTTCAGGCCTCACCCTTGTATCAACATAACAAATAAGCCCTGAAGTTGTATTGTCTTTAAGTTCTCTGAAACAGGTCTAACTGCTGTACAGATTTCTGAGATGAAGCTGTAAATCAAAATGTGTTATAGTGAACTCAGGCCTTGTGCAAAATATTTAATACTTGTTTATTTGTCTAATTGTACAGTCTGTACTAGTGGCAGCTTTATGTTCTGATTGTAAAACATTAAAATTCTCATGAGATTTATAACGTGATAATGTTGTGTCAGCCGTGATTCATAAATAGAACTGTCATAGCATGGCATTAGTGTATATCCGGTTTACTGGACGGCTCTTCAAAACCAAAATTATTCTTGTATCAACTTTTAGATCAGTTACTTTAAAGCTATGTAAAAGGTACAGTGACAGTTTTGAGAAATACACATCACTTTGTACTCTGAATTAGGTTCGCCTATGGAAATAAATGAACTTTTCATATTTTCACGTTGGAAGGTATTTTTATTGATAATTTTCATTAAATGAACTAATAGTAACTTCTGTAGAAAACTTCCCTGTACATTTTGTTTGGAATACATTTTATCCCATATATTTTTGAGATCATTTCTTAGAGATTGCTGCCCAGAAATTTGTAAAATGTCATCACATATTGCCTTTATGCAGTGGATAAAAGTTCTGGGGGAAAACTGCCACACTAGATGCCTCTAAAATTAGCATTTACTCTTTCTGATGACACATAGTGATCTCAGTTTGCGTTTTCACAGGTCATTGACGCAGAAAACAGCCCTTTCTCTAAACCTGAGTTTCAAGATACACTGCTTTGTCAGGTTAGATTTTGCCAGCCCTCTGAAGGAATGTAGTTCTCAGCTTTTTGTATGGTAAAAATTGTTCAAGTACAAGACATCTGAAGTCTGATCTGATTAGAAGCATCATTGTTGGCCAGAGATGGTGTGGGAGAAGAGAGTGAAAGAACAAAAAGATAGGTGAAAATGGAAAGGTTGCATCAGGTGGCTTCAGTTCTTTCTTCATTTTCACTTGCTGAGGATGACAGCAGCCCCTTCCCTTCTGCAGTTGTATCCATCAAGTGAACACAGTCCTGTCATATGCCAGCCCCCTGCCGAGGAAATGCCTGCCTTAATTTTGCTCAGTTAATCACAGTCCTGCTCTGACTGGTATGTCCTTCACCTTGGTAATGTTCTTTTTGTCTCTCCATATCTGGATATTGGATCCATAATTCCTACCTGTTTCTTAAGCAAGAAGGTTTCAAGTGCTGAAATCCAGATGTTCTGGGTTGGTTTGTTGTGGAGTAAAGTTGACATTTTTATAAACTCTTTCATTAATCCAGATAGCCTAAATCTTCAAACAGAGAAGCTGGAGATCTTTGCATTTGGTTCTTCTTTGCCTGGAATCCTTTGATGTTGGCAGTTAATTGTCTGTATTTCATCACTTAAATATCTCCAGTCCAGCCTTTGGATTTGTCATACACCAGAACTTTAGATTAATCTTCTTTATATCATTTTTTTTTTTCCTGTGTTACCAGCTGGAAACCACTGCAGTTGCTCAGTAGATTGGAAAATTATTCATAAGCTAACAAGGGGGATTCTGATTTCCTGTGCCAAACTGACAAAGCAGGAATGCAGTTTATACTCCTACCCATGCGCAAACCCAAGAGCAGGTCAATAAACACCAGTTATTCAAGCTCTGAAATAATTTACTAAGTATTCTAGACATAAAATTTAAACTCTGGACTTCTAAAAAAAAATATTTTCTTTTTGCCTCTATAGGACACCTGCCTATGAACTACTATTGGATCTCATATGGATCTATTGCAGTTTTTTCCTGCAAATGAAGGCAGCTGTGGGTGAGGAATGATTGGGAACTCAGAAATTGTAAAAGTTTAATGACCTACCTATATTTACATACCAATTTTTTAAAGGTTTTTTTTTTTCCATCGTTTTGCTTGTGCCTTAATTATTATTCGGCCTTTTATGATGGAATTTCTTAAAATGCTTCACCTTTTGCACGACATCAAAAGACTAGGTTTTACACTCTCCTTCAATAATTAGCCAAATAATCAAAGAAGAACCTCTATTTGTAACTACATCAATTAAAGCATTGTTATCTTTTACCTGAGAACCGAGGGGTTTGGGAGCTGAAATTATGACACAGGTAGCCTTTCTTCATGTCAGTCTCTGTGTCTCCTTGATGCAACATAATACCTGTAAGAGTAAACAAATCAAAACCTTGAAGAGCTTGCTTTCCAGCAGGTGACTTTAGAAGCAAACACCACACAGAAGCATAACTGCTTACTTTCTGAACAGAAAAATCAAATATTAGAGCAGAAAACTAAAAAAAGTAGAATTGTAATTCCTGCTGTTGCCATGCTGGTGAAATAAACACCTATGACACCAAAGCTGCAAATAAGCATTTTAGCCAATATCACAGCAGTGGCTTCAAATATTGCAAAAAGGAAAAATGCTAATGAAGCAATCAGTTGCCTCTGTAATTACAGCAGTAAATTTCAGTTGAAGAATCTATCCTAACTTGGCACCAGATAGATTTTATTATTTTTATTTTTTAAGAATTTCTAAAAATAATTGTGTCTTACAATGATTGTGACTTACAGTTACTGTATCTTAGAAAACCAAAGCAGGAGAATCAGGAAAAAATAAAATTACACTAGAATATAATTTTTATACTTTCATTGTTAAATGGGAACTTCAATTGTAGACCTTCCTCAAATAACCTTATGCTACAAACCCTGGCTTTACTTGGCTACAAACAAACAAAAAAGTATTTGTAGAACTATATACAATTTTGATGAAAGCTCTGCTTAAATTATTGATCTGTTCTATGAAGCTAGCAACAGAAGTATTTTCTGTGTGATTTTCTGATAGATGCTAAATATAATTTCTGCAATTGGGGTGGTTTCAGTATAAAGTACTAACATATTTTCATTGTTATACTGCACAGAATTAAATTATTGTTTATCTGTTCTTTTTTATTATCTGGCAAGCAGGGAACTGTTAAATTTGCTGAATTTTTTTTGGCAGTTTGATCTTCCTTACTGATTTTATGTTTCCTAAAGAATTCTTTGCTTGAGCCTTACTGATATACAACCATTTCAAGTAAAGGATTTGCAGTGAAATAGCAAATGCCTCTTGCAATATCCTCATTGCCACATTTTGCAAACCTGAGCTATACAGCTGAAATTCTTTGATTTAGCAAACACTAAACATTTCTTAAGCTAACCAGGTCATTAACGGGGTTGGAAGTGTTTCCTTATTCTATTCATGACGTAGATAGGACAAAGCTGTGATTTCTTGCACATTGCAGAGATTAAATAAGTGTGTCTTAAATTATGTGTGTCTCTTCACACATAATTTCCAGTTTACTGAGCTCAATCTCACACGCAGCACTTCTTTGTCAGAATTTTTCTTTGGACCATGTGCCTGCTACTTTTCCAGGCCTGTTCTGGTAAAGCCATTTCTTGCATCTGCTTTCTCTTTGATTTTTTTCCTGCATCAGTGCTCCCAAGCAGTGCATGGCTGTAGAAGGGCAAAAAAATCTCGAGGGCTTCTGACAATTTCTTTTTTCTGGTCACGCTTGGTAATGGATGCTGAATTTATGACAGTGACAGCCTGAATTTTGTGCTTGTTGCTTTTCAGCTGGAGATTGTTGCTGTGCCAGGAGGGGCTGCAGAAGGGAACCTAACGTGAGGCTCTGCATCTCGGCTTGATGGTCCAGCTCTGGCAGGCCAGTGGAATGGGCTGATGAGTAGGCATCTGTTTTCCTTGTTATCTATTCCACGGGCAGCGTGAGCCTGAAGTAGGAATGTTAAAAGCAGCTACAGGTGAGTGATCCAAAGGATTTTTGAATCCAGATGCCAGAGTGATATAGCAACCCTTCAGTGCAGAGAGGCAGAGTTCAGGGAATTGCTGAGGAAAAAAAAAAAAGAAAAGAAGGAAGGACAGTGGAAATTGTCATCTGCAAAATGCCAGACTATCTAGTGCCTGCCCCGCAGGGTTGGACCTATTTTCTTTGAAAATGTGTCTCCTTGCCCACCTGCTCTCCACATTCCTGGGGCCTGTGCAGGAAGTGCTGGTGGATGCTGTTTCATGGAAGAACTTAACTGGTCCTGACAACTATTGCTGTTGCTGATGGGCAGCTGCTTGAGCTCTGATTTAATCTAGTCTTAACAGTCTTATCGGAATGTTTCATTTCTTTGTGTTTGTTTTTTGTTGGAAATGTTAAATTTGTGACTTTGTTAAATTGAGTGAGTGAAATTACAAAGTTGAATAATTCACTTTTTTTCCCACTCCCTGTTTTGCTGTAGCAGACATTTTCTGGTGAAATGCAGGCCAAATATTCAGTATGTAAATATACATAAAGATTGCAGACATTAGAAAGGAACTTTATTAAATCTGTGTGTTTTAAAAAAAAATTTATTTGAACAAAAGTAATAGTAAGTAAAAGTACTGTCCTGAGCTGTGAGTTACTGGTCTTTCAAGAAGTTACAGTTGTTTAAGTTCATTTTTCTTCAGTTTTTTTTAATGCAGGCATTGTGAGGGAAGAGGTTTTGCTTTCTGTGTTGCTCAACTTCTTAGTTTCGAAAAAACTAGTGGTTTTAAATTGAAATAGAACTGGTTTCCTTTCCATTCTCTCAAAAAAGCTGCAGATGATGCTAAGGTGTTTAGTCAGTGATTTCAGCTATCTTAGCAATGGAAATCCTTTAAAAGTATGGCAAAAGGATGTGGGTTTTAATTTTTTAATTTATAGATTTTAAGAGATTTGACGTATTTAGTCACTGACATCTGTTAGAACTTAAAATATTAATTTTAAATGCTTTGCTCAAAGAAAACAATGTTTATTATTTTAAGTTGTCTCTATGTCAAGTTTTAAACAAGAAAAGGGTACGTAAAAGGTATTCTGAAGCTTATTTTATTCTAGCATAACTAAGCCCTAAGTGCTGTTCAGGATAAACACAACTCCCCCTTCAAGCCAACTTGAGCATTTGTAGATTTTCATCTCTGTTTTTTAGATTAATGTGACTGCTCAGTCATCCTTCTCCCTCATTCCTTCTCAGGCCTTTTCAACTTCAAACTGTTGCTCATTTTCAACCCTTGTTTGATGAAAGCATTATTAAAATACCAAAGATAATTAATTAATGTAATTTTGATGGCAACTGTTGTCTCATTAGAGGGACCAACTTTACACTTCAGATGAGGGAAGGGCTGTAGGTAGGATGTCTGGTTGGACACTAGAAAATTCACATAAGGGAGAGCCTCAGGAAAGCAGGTTTTATAAATTGTGATCTTCATGTAATGTGAGTTTTATTTTCAAGTCCCACAGTTTTGGTTTCCAACAGAATTTAAAAGGAAAAAAATTTTCATTAACTTCTATCATTATAGTTTCTTTAAAAGGGTTCACATCTAGGATTAGAGAAACACAAGGAGCTACATGCTATAATTTAGTTAATCATCAAGTAAGAGACTATTCACAAATTTGGTATCACCATAGGTAATTATGAATAGTATGTTATAACTGTACTGCGTGGCATAGATTATCTGTTGAATGTGGAGAGAAGATAATACCAAGACTACTCCCCTTTAAAATGTATTTTTCTAGTAAGAGGAAAAAGGAAAACACAAGTCTGAAGACACAGAATGATCTTTTAAGTAACTTGTAACGAAAAGATTTCTAAAAACATCAAAGCAGTTCCTTACTGATAGTGACAAGCTGTTAAATGTTATGTTAATTTCAAAATGATATGTAAGATACAATAAAACTGCCATAAGGTGTCACTATAACCCAATAAACTTTCAAATAAAGTTCGGATATTGTAAAAATGCTCTTGCCCAGCTACAATACTTTCCTTATATGGCTTTGTGAAATTAATAAAGGACCTATTTTTAATTAAGAAACTGTATTCCTGTATGCACAGAAATCATCATCAGGTGTATCCGTATTAGTGCAATGGTGTAGAAACTCTGCCTATTTTCTTTTTGTGGAGAAACAGACATACTTCGCATAGGAACTTTCCACATAGAAATGCTTTAAAAGCCCTATTATAGTGTAAGGTAAGAAACAAGTACTTAATTAGCAGCTTTCAGTGAGGAAAATTATAAATAGGAATTCTTATTTCTATTGTTGTTTTATATGTTATTAGCATCCCCAGAGCCACTGTTTTTGTGTCCAACTGTGATCAGATGTCTTTCCTACCAGCGATCTGATCAGGAAGCAGAAACTAGAAACTAAAAAGGAATTTTTTTAACCATTTGGAATTTGTGCTGGTTTTGTTGCAGTTAGGGAAACAAACATAACATCTGAAAATTTGATTTGGGCTGACGCAACATGAAGCGTTTTTAACTTGGCAGGGAAGCACTCAGTTCTCATACGTGGTAAACTAGAAATCAGGATTCTGAAGTCTTTGAATCCATCTTCATTTATGGCAGAAAATTGTAGATGTAAAGCCATAGGTTTCAAAATCTGAAGGACCAGATTGATCACTTACTCTAAACCTTCGTATAACATGGGATCCCAGGTCACCTCTTTTATCTTTGGCATCAGATGCTGTAGATCTTGAAGGCTGAATTCCTACAGTACCCTCTTTTTTATGTAATGTTGCAATGGCTTTTACAGGTGCCAACAGAAACAGAGTCTCCAGTACACCAGACATCACAAATTCAAAAAAAGAATTGGCTTCAGCCCGAAGTTTTGTGCCTAACAATAAAGTATGCATGTCATCTGAGTGAACCTCTTAGGCACCACCTAAGGACATGGTTTAGTGGTGGACTTGCCAGTGCTGAGTTAACAGATGGACTCGATGATCTTAAAGGTCTTTTTATGAAACAATGATTCCATGATTCAATGAAATCTACCAGACTACTTTTACCAAGGCCTTGTTCTTGGGCAAAGCCTTGTCAAACTTACAGTGCTGTAAACATTAAAGTCTGCCAGCCCTAAGACCTATGTGCAGGTGAAACCAATATTCATTATCTCTGCTTCATTATTTTGCTCCATTTGCAAGAAATGGAGGCATTTAAAACTTTCAAAGACACTTAGTTTTGAAACATCAAAATGTTTTAATTCAATGTAATTTTAAGAAATCTTAATTAAGAAATTTTTAAAAATTAGTTAGGAAGAGAGGTCACTCAGGTTTTTTTACCCTTTGAGCTCTTGGTAAGAGCTAAAAAGGCAAAGTCATCTCACTTTAAGAAAAGAAGGTTCCTCCAAATAACAAGAGCAAACCGTGATCCAAAAATTATCTCATAAGCACCAGGGATGTGATCACATGGCCTTGAACTGAAAAGAAACTGGTAAAAATTGACAAAGTTATTCTTGTGTATTTCTTCTGGAGGAGGCCAGCAGCCTTTGGTTATCATTAAGGTTGATCATTCAGCACAAAGTGAAGCATCTTTGTGTCAATTCAGCAGAGACACCAAACAGTCAAATTGACTTTCTCAGCATGTTAGTGTCAGGATGTCAATTACTGTGATAATTAAATATTTGTAAAGAGATCAAAATTTTGTATTTTACAAGCATTGGAAGAAGTGACTGCTTGGAAGACAATCAGCACATGAAATGTATATGCTATCCAGTCTGCACTGAAACCAGTAGCAAAAATCTCTTAAATGTAGCAAAGACTTTACCCCATCCATTCTGTTGAGGAATCATTGGTAGGAGCAGCATAAAGATGGCATTTCAAGGCTTTTCAACAAAAGAAATAACTGTAACAAATTAGATAGCCTCTAGGTGTACATTTAGTTGTACCTGTAGAAACTACTGTTCCACATAAGTTATGTTTATTGCTAGTTCTGATATTTGCAAGCTTGGTTTTCTTAAGGGGTTGCTACAACTCTGAATCAAGCCCTGTGTCTGCAAGGCACAGCTCTTGTTAGGAAGGCACATCTCCTGTATGTGCACTTGACCAGTTTCAAGTTTTCTTGCAGCTCATTGTACTCTTGAACACCTGAGGTAGTGATGGTACATGAGTGCACAGCAGCAGCTGTCTGCATGCTGGTTTAGGTCTATATAGTCTAAAATATGGTTTTAATACACTAGTGGTCTCTGGGGATAGGAGCCTATGATTTCAGTAGTATCTACAAGCTATGTGAGCCATATAGTTTTAATTTTGCAAAATATTTCCTTACAAATGCAGGCAAATGCTGTGTCTTGGACTTAGACTCCAGCTTGCAAACAGCAGACTTAAAATGAAATTATATAATACATTGTGTTTTAAGGAGGTCTGAGATAGCAAAAGGAGAATCACAATGTGGTATAATTTTGGAAAAAGAAAATTAGGGCATATGTTAAAACAGGAAAGAAAAAAGCAGTAACAATGACAGCTGGGTCAATAAGAGCTGTCATGTTAGGTCTTATCAAGGAAAGGTTCCTGAGCTGATGCTCTGAAATGTGTGCTGGGGTTGATGTCTGGGGCATTAGGATTAGTCCCACAGGTATTGCCATGGCCTCATCCAACACATTCTTGTTGGGGATTGGGTAGTGCCCCTCTGGATGGTGCCCCAGCAGGAGCAGGGCACTGCAAAGCTGCTGTGACAGTCTCTGCAGCAGTGTTTTGGAATCCAAGCAGTTTGCTACTCTGTGAGCCTGAGGAGGAGGAAACAGAGAAGCAGCACTGCTCCTGTTGAGCTGCCTCCCTGCAGAGAAGCAAGAGCAAGTAACACACTTTCTTTAGACCTTAGAGAAAGCATCAGTGAATTTCAGAAGGAGCTACTGCTGTAGCACTGCAGAAGTGCTAGGATTGCAGAGTAAAGAGGAGATTGCTGTGGGAAATGTGTAATTCTGTTATGGTGAGGCAAGTGGTATTGCTAATGGGAGACCCCTACACCCTTGAGAGAAGCATACCCTGCCAGGGGTCAGCCAGGATAGATCTGTGAGGGAGCCACTTGAACCAGCCCCAAATGCATGGAGGACAGACTTCAGACATCTGTGCTAAATGCAACTAGAGGATGTGTGGATAAGTGAACAAAACACTACATTTTAAGCAAAGCTCCTTTCTTGTGTCTGCTCTGTGCTCTCTTTATCCAAACCAGGACCAGAAAGATGGGCAAGATAAAAAACCCTTTTTCCCACAGCTGCTGGCAGGTATGTGTTTTGAACACCACTTTCCAACCTGAGTTCCAGTCTTCCTAAGTGAATTCCTTGTGCTGGAGTTTGCACCATTTCCAGTTTGGAGCCAGGTTCTTCCATGGTTTCAGGTGTTCAGCTGCCGTAAGAGCATTCAGGATACTATCTCAAGTGCCAGCAATACGTGTTTGTTTACATGGAAGACAATTTAGTTATACATAATATACATATACCTAGTTTCACATGTGTATATTCCCAAACCCATATGTTCCTCTGGGGTCTGGCAGTTGACCTGCTGGGGTTCATTTTCTGTGTGCCTGGTGAAAATTGGAGAGGCTGCTTTAGTGCACACGTTTGTGTGTTGGGCCTTTCCATCGTGGTGACCTTGCCGCTTTGTTTGTCTGCACATCCCAATGGTAAACCAGGATTAGGGGCCTGGAGTGAGAAACCAGGAGGAATTTCTTCGTTTTGCTCAGTTTGGAAATGGCCAGGTGCAAGCCTGAGCTGTGTGAGGAGGAGGAAGAGGAGGTGCAGCTGCTCCCAGGGCAGCAGGACATGCTGCAGGGAAGGTATCTGGTCAGTCCTTGAGTTGGCAGCAAGAGCAGTTGCTGTTCAACCCAACTAGAGAGAAACACATCCAGAGATGCCCTGCTAGAGGCATGTGGCTAGGTAGTGCTGAGATCTGGAGGTACCCATGTTCTAAATGCTTGCTATGGGAGGACTGTTCTGCAAGGACAAATGTGTTGGATGTGCCGAGCCAACACTTCTCTACATGACATGAATTATTCAAAGAGGAGAAAGAAACTCTAACCAGTGCTGCAACAAAAGAGACTGCAGCAAAGCCAGACTCTCAGCTCCTAAGTATGCTCCCTCTCCCTCTCTTCTTTCCTCCTGGTTCATACTAGGAATAAAGGATTTCAGTGAAAGCTGCTTGCTTGCCTCACATAACCCTGAGAAAATGTATTTTCCAACATCACCTTCCTCAAAGAGGAGTTGGGACAATCCAGATGTTTGGTGTTTGTACTATGAAGAGTTCTAAAACCCAGAGATTGAGGGCCTATGCAAGGAGCCAGGAGAGGAATGGAGTGGTGGATGGATAGTCCTTGCACAGCTTTGGCCCAGATTTACATCCCCTTCAAACCTACTCACTCAGTTCAAACACCCAAATGAGGAGTTTTTAAGTGAAATTAACTCAGATCCAGTTTGTTTCTCCGGGGGAATTGCTTTCTGGGTTTCTCTTTTTCTCCTCTCTATAGAGTTTGGATAGACCAAGCTGTGAACAGAAGTTAGGGGAAGAGTGTGGCCTCTGAGCCTGGAAGGATAAGGACAGTGGGGCAGGAGGGAGGGTTCAGAGCCACCGCTGGCTCAGGGACAGCAGGTGGCCTGTGGCAGAACAGGAGCTAGGGTTGGTGGGTGGGCAGCTGCCTGCCCTCCACATGGCAACTCTCAGCTGGGGCCTTCAGGGGAAATCAGTTCTTTTTGTGCTGGTGGCCTGATAAGGCACTGACAGGTTCTTAATTTAATTTTCCTTGTAGGAGTGAGGTAATGTGCCAAACACAAAGCTCTCCGTTTTTCTAACAATCTACAGAGTTTCTGCCTTCCCCCTCACCTAAAGGGAGGGACTGATAGGGGAGGGAATATATGAAATGGTTTGTGGCTTTGGTTTGGTTTTTTTTGCTTCTTTTTTTTTTCCTTTTTCTTTTTAACTTGTCCAAATCCAATATCTGAGGCCTTGCCAAAAGCAGAAATTCTTCATTTGACTCCAGCCAGTGTGCAGGCATGATGAGTGGAGTAGTGGGCTGCATTTCTCAAGAGTTTTTATTAAGTACTTTCTGTCATGCTAGGAAAAGTGTGTGTTGTCATGAAGTCGCACTGAGTTGGACTGGTTCACCTCTTCAAGCCACTGTGTGTTTCAAAAATGCAATGGATTCAATTTATGGCTGGTCTTCCATTGCTTATTCAAACAGCATCGCACCAATGCCCCTCCATGTCTGTCTGCCCGAGGGCCCAGCAAGATCAATAATAAATGACCAGGCACGGGAAGGCATCTTTGGGTTCAAACCAGAGAGTGTGCTGGGGTAGGGGGCCTCTCTTGGGGGGGGCATACAGTAAATGGGAACTGTAGCTTGCAATAATTCCCTCCCTGCAGAAAGGACTCGTAAATATTTAATAAACTTCTGGCCCTTGGTCTTATTAGCGAACTGGAGTGGCTTGAGGACAGGTATTGTGTCTGTTACTATAGCACCACCTTGCACAGAATCTCGGTGTGAAAGAGGCAGGGGAGGGAGGGAAGAAGGAAGGGAGGGAGGGATGCACTGAGGATGAGCCCCAGCGAGCCAGGCTGAGGTTTGCCCGTGGAGCAGCAGCACCTGCAGCTCCCAGTGCAGCCCCCGGAGCAGCTGCCCCGCACAGGTACCAACCCAGCACAGCTGAGCTGCTCCGAGGGCCACACCGAGTCCCTGAGTGCTTCTGAGGGGGCTTCACTCCACAGCTTTTCCCTTCTGGCTTTGCAAGATCTTTTTTTCTTTTTTATTATTTTATAAATTTTTTTTATTATTTTTTTTACCCGCTGCTTTCTTGAGCAACTGGTTGTTGTTGCAGAGGTCACCGAGGGGACTGGTGGAGGCTCCTGACTCTGGCATTGGGAAATATGACAGCAGAAGTGAACGCTCGTTAACATAAGGGATTTACTGGAGAAGAAAGACAAAATGCCTTTTAAAGGGCTTGGTTCACTGAAAGAAAGATTTTTTAACCCAGGAAAAGAAGAGGTGAAGAACACCATTAGTGACTCGCTCGGGAATCTGAGAAGGTAAAGCCCAACAGAAAATTCCCAGACAGGTCCATTGATTCAATTTATTAAGAGAAATGCAATGTAGAAAAAGTGTAAAAACATAAAACAGAATATAGAGTTGCAAAATTCGTATCTGAGTACAGAGAGTAAACCAGCTTGCTGTAAGACAGAAGATGTAAAAGGAGCAGTTAGAACAGCATATGACTGTAGAGCATAGAATATTTATATTAAATTTAAAAAGGTGAAAATAAATTATGAAATAATGTTTTAATATTAAAAAGAGCTTGGAAAAGTGTTTAATTAAACTTTTAAATAATTAAATATGACTAATTCTGTGGTTTAGCTTGCATGAGAAAAAGCAATAACTTAATGGGAATTAACACTCCCAATGATGCCACTCTTGAAATTAGACTTAATGTTCCTAAATTGCAGGTTTGGGGTTTTTTAAAACTTGTTCCAAATCAGTAACAGAAAATATATTGAATAGAGATGTGTATGTGTGAGTTTACTAGCAAATAAGAGAGAGGATAAGGAGAAGCAGCTGTCTGCTAGCAAAAGCAGAAAAAAGATAGAAGATTTTCATCTTAACCTGATGGGTTTATAAACCAAGAAATGGAGGATTTTTATTTTTAGAGAAATCACAATCTGATGTAACAAATGACCAGTTTCATAAAGGCAAATACATTTTTCATTTAAATAGAAGATTATTTCTGTTAGTAATGGCTGCTGACAACACTTATTTGTGTAATCAATAGATGAGAGCCAGAAGGGTTAGTGGCATTTCTTCCATGCTTGATGCCGTGTTTTAAATCTTTGTGTGGATCAGGCCAACATTTTAACTGAAGGTGTTTCTAGTGACTGAATTGTGTTTGCTTTCATATCCACCCTTTTGCCTTCTAGTGGGAATGCTATTTTGAGTCAAGAAATAGTCCTTGGTATATCTAAACAAGCCTTTGATCACAAGTAAATGTGTAAAAATTTGCATATATCATACTGAAGCTATTCTGTTTCTTTATCATGTGAACAGAGTATCTGTGTTCTACACAGTTTCTACTTAACTTTTTTTAATTTACAATGTTACAGATGAAGCCTGATGTTTTGCTTTTTTTTACTTTTACAATACTCTACAGTAATTCCAGGAAATCTGTTTATCTTTTGGAACATTGATTCAAGTCATTTATTCACTGATAAATTCTATTTGCTGTGGGCTTTGCTGGCCAATTTAACCAAATACCTGTAAGGTTTGTATCTAGTGGATTTGTGATGTGGCCATACAGGCTCACTTTAGATTATCTAAAGATTATCACTTTAGATTATTTTTAAATTATCTATTTAGATTATCAGATTGCTCTCTTCTTGTAGCCAGGTATTAAAGATGTCATGTTGGTTCCTACACAGTTGATAGTACAGGCAGCTGACTTCAGCAACGCTGCTCCTGAATCAAATGAACCTAAATATCACTTGAGATACAAGAAAGTTTGCTGAACTTAATTATTTTCTGTTTTAAACATAGGTATCTCAGAGCCTTCCTTAGAGGTACCAATGAGCAGAGGAAAATAATAATTTAATAATAATAATAATAGAAGAGGAAATAATCCAAACTGTAAAATCTTTACTATGTCTGCAGTCAGATCTAAGTAAGAATTGCTGCAACTTGAGAAGTCTTGAAGGAAATATGCAGTCAGATTTGAAAGGTTCCATAAATGAATTAAACATGCATGTTTTTAATATGAACTTCATTCTCTACAGCTTAGTCTGCAAATGAGAGCTTGTGTAAAAACACACTTCTGTTTTTATATGGTGGTACATTTACTTATATACTAGCTGCAACCTTGACTTTGCTCTTCATCCGGTCCAAGTGTCTTTAATGTGGTGAGAATCAGCAAAGAATTTGGTTTCTCTTCTAGTATTCATCACAATTTGATGAATTATTATAATGCACATCCTTGATTAGACCTCCAGGTGTGATTTCACTGACAGTGGTGTGTTGATGTCAAAACTGGCAAAGTGGGTAGAAAAATACATTTTAACTTTGGTAAATATGACTGGTCTATGCCTTCCTGCCACATTTCCTCTGTCTTGGAAACAAAGAGAGCAGACCCAGAAGCTGATACCTGGCAAGAGCAGCTAATCCATAGCAATTGTCCACAGTCCAGCTCAAGTGCTAAAGCACAAGCAGCATAAAGTAAACTACTGCCTCCTGACAGATGTGCTTATTTGTTGGGTGCTGCAAAATAAGAGTCTGCTCATAGGAGGTGACTTTAGTGTGTCTGGATCCCGGGAGGGTGGCAGGGGGGACTGAACTGAGAGACCCAAGAGCCATCCTTTTTTCGAGCTGTTTGCAGCAGTTTAATTTGTGAGATCTTAGAAGATGTTTTAGAATATGTTGTAAATGCCTTGTATAAAAATTTTTTAATGTAAGTTTTCTTCTCGAGTAATTTTATACAGTGGGGCAGTAAAAAAAATAGAGAGTTCAAGGCTTGGGTGAATGAATATCAGAGTTTTGGCTCTGTCATCCTTATGTTTCTCAGAAAAGAAAGATTTCATGCAGATATTCTTGATAGACACAAACACTTTGGTCCTTCTGTGAACTTACTACAGTCAAGGAAAAAGTCAAAGGCTGAAGTAAGATCTTAGGCTCTGCCTACTCTAAGGATTTCAGGAGTCCTGGACCAGTTAATGACAACTGTGGGCTTCCTGATGAAGTGGGAAGTGTCTAAGTGAGTTTACAGCCCGATATTGTCACTTTTAATGTAGAAAGACATGTGGGCCATGCCACATGACTGATGTATGAAGTGTAGCCCAGATAGGTGTAGTTCTGACTGCTGTAGATGTCTCTAGCTGAATTAGCCTAAATTGCTGAAAACTGCATCTTGAAGCTGGGTGAGACTCTTGCATTGGGCAGGGCTCCTCTGTCGGTGCTGGATCATGGAGTTATTCCTCTCGGATATTCCCTTTGTGCCCAAGCAGGGAGAGTTTAATGCCTCCCAGACTGTGCAGTGCTGTGAACACAGCGTGGGGTGTCCAGCCCCAGCTGATGTACGAGTGGTGCCCTTGTACCAGTGTTAGTGCAAGGGCACGGTGCACTCGTGCAGCGCTGCACCGCAGCATCCCCGGGGCAAACATCCCTCCAGTGCTCACCACTGCACTGAGCAGAGGCTGCCCTGCAGCCCCCAGTGCAGCACCTGGGACATGCAGCCTCTTGGTGTCTGAGACTTCTTGTGGGTCTCATGAAAATACCATGCAGAAACCAGCAACAGAGGTCCCATGCCCTGCATAACCCAAGAGAGTTTGGGTTTTTGTGCTGCGATTTGGTACCGATGCATCAAATACAGGATTTGTTATGGAAAATTATCACCTGGAAAAATCCCTGAAGAATTAATAAGATCTTAGGAGATTGTATCTGCTTTTGGATTAATGATACTTTTTGATAATTACTGTATAGGTTTCTGAAGTTAAACAGGGATCATTGTAGTTACTGGATTTGTAGGTGTGAGCTTTGAACATTGTGTATGATTGTGCTCCAGCTGCCTGTGAAAGACTGCCACATCTGGTGAAATCCATTCTAGAATGTGTTTTAACTTGACAAATATTAACATTTGCCTGTTACTGTAGAATCAATGATTTTTAATAAAATGAAATTAAATTCTAGTATGCCAAATTTATCATTTAAAGAAAGAACTAATTCCTCTCCTAAAACCTCCTTAAATACAGAGTGCTGAATGTATATGTGCTCTAGGGATTTTATTTATTGCTGATAGGGATTTTCAAAATTTCTTTGATTATTTCAAAATTCTGTATATGCCAGAATAGGCATTCAATAAAAAAGAGAATTTTCGCATAAATTTATTATGGACACGTATTCAAATAACTTAGCTTTTCTTACTTGCCAAGTGTTATACATTTGCTGAAAAAAAGAAAAACAGGTCTAAGGAGTGAACATTTCCTGTGCAGGAAAATGCACGCCTGCATCTCCTGCATGAGGCTGATAATTAGAGGAGAGCACTGGCCCTAGAGCAGTTTTCTTCTAAGTCATTGGTCTACAACTAGTAAAAATTTTCACTGACACTGTGAAAATACATGGATCAATTGGAAGATAGATTTCTCATCATTTCATAGAGTTGCCATATCTTCATTATGTACCTGTTCAGTAAACTAAAACCAAAAAGCCAGTGCAGTCACTGGCTGTGTGAATGTCTGTATTGCTTTAATTCCTATATGTTTGGACTGCTACAAAAAGTAGTTTTCTCAAAGACAAACCTGGTATAGAGGCATTGAAATTAATCTCTGGGGGTAGGAAGTAAACTGTGTGGATTTGGGGTGATGGATCAGTTCTCAACTTGCTTCTTTTACTGAGTCAAATACAACAGCAGAATAATTAATTTCTCTGCAGAGACAATATTAGTCCATAGTTCTAGTCCTAGGTCACCACTTTTAGCACTGAATTTGGAGCAGAAGGATGTTTTCACACCTATATGAATTGACAGCCAGTTGAAAATGTCCAGATGTTTCGGCTTTGCATGAAGTGTCTAATCTTTGCCAGCTGCCCAAAATAATGCACCCACTAATGTCTCTCTTATAGATAGAGCCTGGTAAAGGTACAAATATTTGGAAAATTGTTAATTGATTTAATTCCATCAATATCTTATATTCTGTTAGAGGAAGACAAATTATTTCTTTTGGCTTGTTAATAACACTTTGGAGAAGACAGCAGTTGCAAAAAATAATTATTCAATTGTTTTTTCACTTCTTGAGGTATTTATTTTTGGTGTCTCGTTCTGTTTACACCTACCTCTATTAACAAATAGAGTATGGAATGTATGGTGTCTTCTTTTTAAAGTGCCTGACTGAATTAGTCTCGGTACTCCCATTTCACTAAGAAATGCTGTTTCCCTGCAGATGAATCATAAGATCTCAGTCACCCCCAATAACACCACAGTAAGATCACATTTTCTGTTACCTTGCTTGAATGGAAAGTCTTTGCTTCAGTCTGACAGTGAGCTAAAGATCTAACTTTGCAGTGAGAACTGGTTTGAGAAAGGAATTAAAATTATCCCAGAAGTTCCCTTCTGGCCTGTGATTCTAGTGTTTCTTGAAAACATGAGCTGCTGGACTGCAGCATGCTTATTTTCTTTTTGCTAAGACTATGGCTGAAATAATGGGTTTATATTGTGATGTAAAAAGGAATAATATATGTCTTTGAGTGACTCCCTAAACCAGGACAATATAGTAAATGACGTTCCAGTTAGCTCTAGAGTCTAAAAATGATGAGATTTTAAAGTGGACCTTTATATTGGAAAGATATATTTAAATACACAAGAAGCCATACTTACCACCTATATCTGCAAACTGTCTATTGTAGAGTACTCTCTGTTAGATTATGGGTAGTGCATTAAACTTACAGTAGCTGGGAAAAGCTGGGATTAAACCAACACTGTCCCAAAAAACCCAACCCAGTCAGATGTAGCCCATCCATGTATGCTCTGTCAGCATTTGTTTACAGTTGATTTTCATACTGAAAACTGAGGTTTCAAATACATACATTAGATTTCAAATGCACTCAGCCAGATGTGTGAAAGAAGGAAATAAGTTATTCCTTATCAGAAAAGAGTGAATGAAATAATTTCATCCTTTTACATGGCAAGCTGTGCTTCCTTTAGATTAATTAACTCTTCATATTTTTTGCAGTACTTCGTGGTGGGCACAAAAAGAGCTGAATGCTGAGCTCAGTGCTTCAGACTGATGCCAAAACTGAAAGGTTGCTGATCAAGGCCTCTTTTAGAAAAGGCTTAACCTTGAGCTCATGGTTAGTGCCCAGTGGGTTAGTCACGTATTCACAGCTAGCCATGTCCTTAAGTGTTTCAGCACGTCAGAAAAACCATAATCTGCATTTTAAAATAGGCCTGGACAGGTAATGTTAGAAAAGGAATTACCTAGCTCTGTTCTGGTGGGTGTGTCTAGTTCTTTCTTACCTCACCTTTCCTACTACAGACTGCCTGGTCCTGCAGCACGATGTTAATAGCCCTAATCAGATTGAGAGACCAAATTAAATTTTAATTGCACTATCATGCAATTCCAGATTGCATGGAAGTGCCATTTTGTTTAATATGAATATGTCAGCTAGATTGTCTGTAGAACAAAGAAAGGCTGGATATGCAAAGCCTGAGGAGCTGCACTCTTGTGTTAGTTGGTAGCTCATGGGCTACCAACGCAGACTGATATGACTGGGTGCCATTTGCTCCCATTCAGACTCCAGCTCTGGCACCTTCCCTCCCAGTTCTTCCCAACTGCACTGCAATTGCAACACCAAATTTGATCCCAGGCAAAGCCCTTTCAGCCTGTGCTGCTGATGAATGGTGAATCTACTGCCCAGAAAGCCCCTGTTTGCCTTCAGATCTCATTTCATAGTGTTTTACACAGAGGGCAATGTGTTCCACAATAGGTGTTGCAAGGGTTCACTTTGGAGTAAATGAAGTCCTTGTAGTGGCAGGATGTTTCAGAGAAAAGGGAGCATGTGACTTCAGATGCCTCCAGGCAGAGAAAAGTCTGGGCTTGTCTCTTTTGCGTCTTTAATAGAGGATCTGATGCCAGAGATGTTTCTCCTCTGCTGTACTGCCCTGATTTTTGTCTCACAGGAGAAAACAAATTCCAGGGAGTTTGGGGCTGAGCAAAACTATGCTTTGTGTTGTATTTGCCCTTTTTCTTGAAACCTACTGGCAGCTCTGCTTAGTAGATCTGGTTAGAAATTACGGTTAATTTAATAATATGTAAATTTTCCTAAGAATCAATGGAATTTATCACAACAGACCTCCAGTTAGATCTCGTAGTTATGCTCATGAATAACTTGTGAACATTTTTGCAGCTGCTGTCTGGCTAGGTGGCTCAAATGTGCAAGCTTCAAGAAGTCATTCAGGAAAAAGTGTAGTCTCTGCTAACCTTTCACAGCCCAGGTGAGTGAGCATTAACTCACCTCACTACCAGGACACAAGCACCTCACAACTGGAGTTAGCAGGTGGCTGGAGCGTGGAACTGCCCATCCACATTTCAGCAAATGGCAGTGACATTTTTTCTTTCTTCACCTGTTAGGAGGATGGATGGCACCAACGTGGAGGAGGAGCCGCTGGAGCTGACGGCGGAGGGGCGGCCCGTGCGGGCGAGCGGCCGCCGGCCAGCGCTGTGCCAGTGCTACTGCTGCGGCCTGCCCAAGCGCTACATCATCGCCATCATGAGCGGCCTGGGCTTCTGCATCTCCTTCGGCATCCGCTGCAACCTGGGCGTGGCCATCGTGGAGATGGTCAACAACAACACTGTCTATGTCGATGGGAAGCCAGAGCTGCGGGTGAGAAAACATCTTCCTCCCACTCCTCTGAGCAGATCCCATTGCAAAATCACCCAAATGCCACATAGCAAAGTCCTGTGTATATACAGCTTAAAAATACAGAAGGAAGGTTTGGCCACAATAACCCCCTGCAGCGTTATAGGCNTCACAATCTTAAGCTGTGTCAAGGGAAATATAGGTTAGATATTAGAAAAAAGTTTTTCATGGAAAGAGTGATAAAGTACTGGAATGGTCTGCCTGGGGAGGTGGTGGAGTCACCATCCCTGGATGTGTTTAAAAAAGACTGGATGTGGCACTTGGTACCATGGTTTAGTTGAGGTGTCAGGAAACAGGTTGGACTTGATGATCTTGAAGGTCTCTTCCAACCTTGTGATTCTTGTGAGACATGTCAGTCTTGATGCGCATAGATGTGCAGGCACTTAATTCCTATTTATGTGATTAAGTCACATTAAAAATCTTCAAGGTCTGAGGATTTGCAGTGTCATAGAGAGGATATAAGTACCAGAAATGAGAACTGAATTAGTTTGCATGTCTCCCAGGTCCCTGATCTGTCAGCTGTAGACAGATTTTGCTGTGGTGGCAGAAGCTTTTGCTTTTTACTCTCTCTCAGGGAAATGTGCTCTGATGCTGCTGCAGAAGGAATTATCTATTATTTTATGTAGGGCTTCAGCCACTACAGTCATATCAGTGGATAGTTTTCAAGATCTTAAAGCAGTCACTGGCAATAAATCATCAGGTTTTTGACAATGTGGATTGTTGTCTGGAGCTATCAAGAGCTAGGTGCCAAGCTATTTTCAGGTTTGCAGTGGTCCACAGCAGATCCTACACAGCTTTATCAATGCACCCAGCAGGTTAAATCCATACCTTAGTGTTGCCCGTCCTCCCTTGGTATTTGGCTGTGATTTCAAGTGTCCCTTTATGGATTTTATGCTTGAATCTCTACATTTGCTCTATTTGTTGACTTATTTTTGGATAACTTTTGAATTTTTTGTCCTAAAAAAATTCACAGGAATCTTGGCTCTTGAATGAAACGCTGTTCAAATATTTGTCAGCTTTTCTCCTAGATACTTCAACTTCAGTAAAGAAGAGTGCAGAAAATGTCTATCATAAATTTCCAACGTTGAATATATGCCTGTCTCCATGACTCATGATCATAGGAGCCATGCTTAAACTTCCTGTTGAATTCATATTTATTCAGTCTAGTCCCTGCTCCCCATGGTCCTGCTGGGACTTCCAGATTCTGTACTTAAGTAAGAGAAGATATGTGCCTGCATAGGTTGGGAAGCTCAGAACAGGTAATTTCAGAAAATGGGAATAAATTTCTTCCACAAATCTAAACTTATAGGGTTTGGGCACGAGCACCTCCTGAATTAGGAGGAACCTTCTTCCATATCTCATGGTGTTTCTGCCTTCAGAAATTAACACTACCTAGAAACTCAGCTGGAAATCACTAGTAGAAAATTAGGTGTTTACAGAAGTGCTTCAGCACAGGAAAGTGGGACACATCAAAATGCATACTGATGGGGAGGAAAACCCTTTAACCTTCTGTAAACATGTCTGGCTAATTAATGCCATCTCACTGTAGGTCAAACAATGAGCTGTTTTTCAGTTTGCTTCTTTGTGAGCAAAAAATCAATGTAGTGAGAAAAAGTGTTTTCCTCTTAACATGCAGAAAGTAATATAAAAAAAAGAGATGTTAGGGCTTATCACTACAGTTGCCAGTTCTCCATGGTATTTTAGTGGCAGTTTTAATTTTGAATTAAAAAGATAGCTGTGCTGCTTCCTCACAGAATGCTTAGCCACCTTTCCCAGATGAAAACAGTCATAAAGCACAACATCATGGTTTCTTTTTGCTCCAAAAGACTTCTTCAGAGCTGAGGGCTCATGGAGAAAAAGTTAGCACTGACCTTACAATAGTGTTTATACTGATTCAGGCCCAGAATGGAGGGCAGAAAGGGCACTCTTTCTTTGCTTTATTTTCTCTGTATTTTGCCCTGGGCATTGACTATCCCTTTTCTGAGCAAGGTATGTCAAAAAATGTCATCAGAAAATAGAAAACTCCTTGTTCAGGAAGACCTTGAGAAGGCTGAGACTGCTTGGTATTCAAGGATGAGGCGTATAGTAAAAGCATTTCTGTTGCCTGCAGGCATTTTTGACTAGGAGCCACCTATGACCAGCCTATGTCTGTCCTTCTGTATCCAAATCCAGCCCTACAACTGGCATCACTTCTAACAAAAGATAAACTAGTCACTGGCTAGTGTTACCTGGTTTTATTTTCAGATTTCTTTGTCTTCAGATGTTCTCCTCGCCCCCAACGCTTTTCTGCTCCCATGCCATTTAATGCTGACAGATGATCAGAGTTCAGCCCTGACAGGGAGAACCATGAACAAATCTGGCCAGCCAGCAAATCAACTCAAAGAATTTAGGCAAGCTTGATAATCTTGGGAAAAAGGATATGTCCATTGAAAGGTATCAGGTCCTTGTTATAACTCTGAGCAGTCTTGAAAGCAAAGGCTTCAAGTTTAAGGAGCCCAGGGGAAGTGGCAAAAGTTGAAGGTCCAGCAGTAGCCACTTTATGGCTGAAATCTTTCCTGCTCCTAAGAGCAAAATCAGTAATCTCACAGGGTAATTGAACATCCTTTTGCCTTAACTGGGGGTGTTCAAGCTCAGCAATCCTGAGCAGCCAGTGTAAAGAGGCTTGATTTGGAGCACGATTTCTGTGTGACTTCTAAGCAATAGTTACCTTACAATGAGTATGCTTTATCTTGCAGCATGTGTCCCATTTCCTTTACAGTCAGCCCAATTCAACTGGGATCCAGAGACTGTAGGACTCATTCATGGCTCTTTTTTCTGGGGTTACATTGTGACACAAATTCCAGGAGGGTTCATCTCAAACAAATTGGCTGCTAACAGGTAAGAAAACAAGCAAACGAATTAAGCTTTAGAGCCTGACAACTGCTTTACACTGTGTAAATGAGAATTACTAAAATAGCGAATTAATGTGTTCCAGAAATGCACATCTGAAGCTGAACACTCAGTATTTATGTCTGTAATCAAAAATTATTTCAGAGAACAAGACTTCCATTATGGGTCTATTGCTGATTCTTTCAATTTAACTTGTTCATCTTAAATATTTACACATTTCTTCTCTAAACAATAATGCTTTCTGGAGAGTTCAAGGAAAATCACACCTGATGATTCCAACAGTGTTTGAAGCATTTGTCTTTAAGAAGTTGCCTTAGTGCTTTTTAGTTCAACTTAACAGCAAACAAGTTTTCCAGCATCATTTGTTCTTCCTCCTTTAAAAATTCCCTGTGGACTGAAGCTGGGAATAAGGGAATTACAGAACTATTTATGGTCTGAGGTCACAAATCTATCCTCGTGCACACAAATATCCTTGCCATGGCTGGATACAGTACTGACTGTAATTAAGATTGCATAGAATTTCTAATAGAGCTTCCTGATTTCTGCTTGGTGAAGTGTGAGAATCTGTATAGATTTTTTTTATGATCAATGTGTTTGTCAGCCAATTTTTTTTTTTTTAATTCAACTGCTTTTGAAAATGTGAATGACAAAATTAGCTACTTTTCTTAATGTTAACTTTGGTTTTGGACTTTACTTCAAAAGGTCTTCAGAACATGATCACAAGAGAGAGGGAGGTTTTCTGAAGACAGCTGGTTGTGAATGAGCTCATGAGATGTGCATTTTAAGGGTATTTGGGATCTAAAGTTTTAAAATTTTAAAAAAGATGGCTGGTACTAACTTCATTCTCTGCAAACAAGATATGATATCTACAAACAGTGTCAGGAATGGAAAAGGTCTTTAAGACACATTATATGTTGTACTTTGCCCCAAATCAAAGTACTTTGCTTTCAGCATTCTGCAAAGAGCTATAGAGGTTACAAGACTGCCTGGATGTTCTTCCCACTCATATGCCCTTGTGGAAATTTCTCCAGAACTGAGTAATCACACAGAATTGCCCAGACTGTTCAGTCCCACTCTCTTCTGTCCATAACCAGGAGTTACTCAGAATTTGTTTTGCACTGCTTCTTCAGCACTGTTCGCATCCTCAGTTTTTCATTTCTCTACCACGTAACAATGCCTAGGCAGAATGTTTTTCCATCTGCCGAGTAAGCCAAATAAATTAGCTAAGATTAATCACTTCTCCAGCCTTTCTATTCTTGCCACCAGCTTTTGCAGCAGAAGGGCTCCAAAACACAGATGTTCACACTGTTGGCTGAATAATTCAGTATATTTTTATTAGTTTAGCTTTTGTTTCCCTAATTTCCTTGCAAACAGTAAAATCAACCATGTTTACACTGTAACTTGATGTGTTCTGTCAGCAGTGTTCCCTTGAGTACAGACTACGTACAAGCACAGAAAGCTCTGCATTTATCCCCATGGGAGTTTCCAACTCACTCTAATGCTATACTACAACATCACATTATGGATTTGCCCATCATAACTGGGTTTAGGAGTAGAATTTGCTGAGGAACAAAAATAGCTCAAGAGCTAAGATCAAAGAGAATTTCTATTTGCAGTACTAGGATTCACTAAGTCCATGTTTTTCCTTTATTCTTTGTTTACCCAACCAATTTCAGCTTAGCTAGGTTCACCAGTGGTGCCAAGTTTCAGTTTCAGAGGGGTTATTTGCTAAGACACAGGGCAGGAAAACAGGGGTTCTGTCGCCAATGAACCTACCAGCCCTAGAAAGAGGAAAAACTTCCTTTTGTCCCAGCTGCATTCTGGAAATGAGATTCTATGCTATTACTGACCTTATAGATTTAGGCAGACTCCTTTGCCACTTGTTTAAACTATGCAACCTTGAGCATATATATGGATGACCCACCCCAGGCACTTCTCTACTGCACATAATTATCTATAATATTGTGGGATTCAAATGGGTCTCATAATGGCTGAAAGTACTGAGTGCTTTATGGGTTTGCACCAAACCCCTCTAACACTACGTAATTTACTCAATACATTCATCCAGATTGATGTGATCTGCATTCCACCAAAAAGTTCATCAACCATTTACTGAAACCATCCCTTTAATTAATTAGTTGCTGATCCTCAAACACGCATCTAAATGTGATTTCATCATTGTTTGGTGGATGCATGGAACATGAGGCAGCTCTTGATATCAGTTTTCAGTAAGATCACCTGCTGGGCAGAGGAGTCCGTAGCTGAAGAAGTCTGTTTCGATCCAAAAGTAGCAGCTGCCCAGGGATTGTGGTAGAGAGGACAGAAGAATATGTGAATTAATTGAAAAAACCTGAAATATTTCTTGTCAAAGTGGAGACCACCTTCTCTGGGATAAATGGCAGTGAATTGATGAAAAGATGCTGCCTCTGTGGAAATAATATTCAACCCTTTAAATAGTAGCAAAAGAGTGACTGGTTCTAACTCAGTATAAATGATGCATTACAACCTAGGCATATTAAGAGTTGGCATTAAAGTAAGTAGCAGAGATTGGAAACTCAGTCTTTAGAGATAGCTTTTGGATAATTAAACATGTTCTCTTTGTTACAGTTTCTTCTTTCACATGGTTATTAATTCAGATGGTTTGCTGTAGTTCCCTGAGTCAATAGCGTTATGATAAGAGACCTGATATTTCTATTAGTGGTAAGAAAGCAAAAGGCAAAAGTCTCTTCTTCAGGGATCACAACAGAGAGATAAGTAATACTTGTTTCTCAGTTAAATGTTTACTTGGCTTTTAAAGCAGTCTCCTAAATGTCAAGATATGACTGTGGGCTTTGTATTCCAACTCATATTTAAAGACTCTTCTATATAAATCAGTTCCTTTGTCACTTCTCTCTGCCAGCCTACTCAGCTTCTTTGCTTTTGTGCTCATCTGTTTAGTGCTTTCTTGTCACTCAGATTATGAGGTGTCTAGGCATGGGCTGTTGCTTTTGTCAATAGGTGTAGAGAATTTAGATAAAATAGTGTTGTTCTCTGACTGTAAATTTTTCATGCTATAACACAACCATTAATCCTACTGTGACTAAGACCAGACACAAAAATGAAGTCACATATATTTCCTGTGAAAAAGTTTTCAGAGACTGAAATGCAAGCAATTTAAATACTTAATAAAAAAAATTGTAAAAAAATATTTTAAAATAAGTTTATAAATATTTTGAAGTGGAACATGAAAACACTTCTGAAGAATAGATAATAACTGTATTCCCTTTCATGCTACTTTTCTCTATAGGGTATTTGGGGCAGCTATCTTTCTAACATCTACACTGAATATGATCATCCCTTCTGCAGCAAGAGTGCATTATGGCTGTGTGATGTTTGTAAGGATTCTTCAAGGTTTGGTGGAGGTAGGAGCACACTCCATTTTGGTCCTTTCAAACTGAGCTCGAGTTTGGGATTTGGTTTTAGAAGTTCTAGGGTCTCTTTCGATCAGGGTTTCTGATCAATATATAGTTTTACTTGCTACTGATTTTGAGATTATAATTTTTAAATTATGCTGATTTTTATTTCTAAATTTACTTAACGTAAGGAAAAATGTATGTTTCTGATGCAGCAATCTGAATTATTTTAGTTTTCTCATGCCATCAGCTGCATATACTAAACAGTGTTTTTACCCTCAGGACATATTACTATTCAAGTAATAGGTAATTCAGATCAGTTTGACGTCTTCATACTCAAGCAATCGAGTTCTTCCAGACTTACCTAATCCTTCCTATGTCATTCCATGGTGACAAACAGCTAGGCAGTAGGGGTAGTATCAGCAACTACTTCAAGTGGAATGCAGTGGAAGCAAATCATGTGATGTGTGAAATGTCTGCCAGGGCGTCACTTACCCAGCCTGCCATGGGATGTGGAGTAAGTGGGCCCCGCCGCTGGAGAGAAGCAGGTTGGCTACCACTTCATTCTGTGGTGAGTTGATGGGCTTATATGGGTAATGTAAACATGTATCCCTATTAGATTTATTTTATTAATTTCATTATTTGAAGGAGATGCTCAAACCCTCTGCCCTTTGCTGCAATCAGCTTGTACCCTAAGCTTAGGAACTTGTGAGTTCTTGTTTAATATGTCATCATTTTATCATTTAAAGCCAGCACTCAAAATGGCTCTCGTAATAAACTAAAATGAGTCTAGAGGTTCACATGAGAGAGCTTATTTTTGTATTTTTTTTATTTGCTTCATCCTTAGGGATTCTATTTATTATACATACTCAATGGATCCTCCTAAACAAGCACACACTTTAAAATTAACTGAAAAGGACTTCAGTACTTTAGGCTGGTTGCTCAATATACTGCAGTGGAGGTGATGTAACTTCTTGCCAGTAGCCGTTCTGCTTCATTCTGTTTTGAGTTATGATCAGACATGTACTTTGCTCTCTTCTCAGTGTCCCTTTCCAATGCTGACAGCTGAAGATGAATGTCTGTAGGAGTAAATATTCAGTAAAAATGTAAAAGTCACAGGAAAAAAAATTCTGTCCATCAGCAGTGGAATTGTATGTCTGGGGAAAATACAGCACTAAAAAACAAGATAAAGGATAAAATGAGGAGGGAAGCAAGTGGAAAAAGTTCCATGTTCGTATATTATGGGAATTTTATTTTTACTACAGATGGATTCAGGTTTTAATTATTCAGGTGTTTTCACTTCCTGCAGAAGAAAGGATCCAAAGAAAAGCCTCTCCACCCTCCATGTTCTCTCCTTGAAATTCCTAGCATGGGATCTCTAGGGAAAGATCCATCCTTCAGCCTGACACCCATTTTAGTGGCTACAGATCACTGATCCTTGCACTTGAAAGGTGCACAGGAGTAATGGAAAAATTAGGAAAATCCAGGTTAAGCAGGTTCCTGGTTCTTCCATCTACATTCTGGCCTAGGGCTTTTCTGCAGGAAAGCTGTAGGAAAAATTAATTACATGAAGATGAGGGAGAAGGATCACTATGAACCATTGCAGAAAGGTATTTGCTAATAAGTAGAGCATTAACAAATGTTTATTAACAAAACATGTGCTACTCTCAAAACCACAAGTATCTCATTTCCTAGAATAATTCAGAGCAACACTCTTCACATGTAAAGCCATTGGCACTGTCTTGCACTGGAACCTATTGTGTAGATTGCACTTAAATACTCATCTCTTTCCACAAGACACTTAGAAATATGTTTCACCAGTATTATGTATTTCCCAGTCAGAAACCTTGTAACAGATGACATTTTTATTCTCTTTTATCCCCCTGTCAACATTTGTCTATTTATTCCAGCTGTTTGTTTTTGCTGTTGATATGATTTAAATATGGTTACACAGACTCAGGGTTGGTTTGAACACTCTCTCTACTACCAGTGCTTGTGCAGTCATGACCCTAGACCCATGACAAGAACATCCCAACATATCTGCAGTCATCAGGATTCCTCCATGAAGCTTCTGAAACTCGGTCCATCATCTCCAAAACTCACCTCATACACTGCAGTGCCAGGTGGGATTTCCCACTCAAGTGCATACATATAGCTTATGCCTCTGTAGTGGTTTGTCATCAGTCTTGGATTTGCAAATCCTATTTCCCTACAGGGAACAACTCTGCAAAATGAGACTGGTGACCCATGAGGGGTCAGTGCTTCCTGTCACCCCAATCAAAGTTTTGCAGCTTCCATCCCATTCTCCATGTTCATAAAAAATCAACACATCCCTCCAGTTCTGCTCTCATGAGCACCTGTCTGGATCATCTGCTCTGAAAGCTGGGCACACCTACTGCAGCTGACATGTTTTACTGATCTGTTTTCTCCTTAGGGTCTTACGCAGGTGCAGTGGTGGCCATGCCCCTGGCAGGTGTGCTGGTACAATATATAGGATGGTCATCTGTCTTTTATATTTATGGTGAGTTGTCTAACATGAAGGACATCTACCACTAGATCGGTACCGCCAGTTGTTTACAAAAACCTGTCTAACAAGGATGGATCAAAGTTGTTTTGATGAATGAAAAGGTTGCAAATGGGTGCTCCAATTTATTCCCTACTTATTGCAGATTTTGAGAGCTCTCATTTCATAATCATCTGTTACAAAAGGTGGTAAAATTGTAATGACAGGCTGCAGCCCATGGTCACCCAGTGACAGGATTGGATGTGGTTGCAAAGGTTCCTCTGCAGCACAATCACTTGTGTGGGACCTGCCCTGGAGTGCACACTAACACCAAAATCTCCAGCAAATACTCCTGACAGGGAGCCAAATGGACCTGAAAACTTCTGCCCTGAGGAATCTTCCCCATGCTGCCCATCTTTAATAAAGCAGTGCCATCTTTACAAAGTGGTCCCATGGGTATGGCCTTGTGGCTGATATTGTGGTGCTTCATTCTTCCCCTCACTGTGTATGGCAGAGTGTCTCCAACCAAACTTGCACATCAGCAGCCCAGTTAAAGTGGTTGTTCTCTGTCTTCCCTGGAGATACAGGACACGCCACAAGATTTGCCACTGTCATCTTATGGTAAAGTCCCTTCATGATTGCAACCACATTAGGATCTGCTTTTTTCTTTCCCAATGTTCTACAGAGAGCTTTTCTCATGCCTTTTCTTTGCCCAATGCATAACATAATAAAAGTGACAAAATGCTCAAATGCTTTGCAAGCAGGCATACAATGTACACAGAATTAGTTGCCATATTTTGTTACTTCCCTGGGCATAATTTCTATGCAGGTTTTGTTTAACTGGCACTTGAAGCAAATTTCAAGGCTTGCAGATACTGAACTGTAGCTTTATTGGCTTTAAAAACCAAGTTGCTTTTCCTGCCTCTTCAGGAATGTTTGGGATTGTTTGGTACATGTTTTGGCTGCTTCATGCCTATGAGAGCCCTGCTGCACATCCAACAATAACCAATGAAGAGAGGATATATATAGAAACAAGTATAGGAGAAGGAGCCAGCCTAGCTAATGCAAGTGTAAGTAAAAAAAGGCTTTCCTTGCTGTCGTTTGTGAGCACTTTGCAGAAGATGAGCATATGACTGGATGGATACTGTTATCTCTATAAGAGAGGGGCTAGGGGCTTTTCCTTTCAAGAAAATTACAGAATCAGGCTCTTGCAGCTGGACTGGATGAGCACAGGAAAACAATAATGCTGTTTAAGCTCTTGGCTTATGGAGCTTCTCTGATCTAGGAAGGGAAGGGATGGATTGGGAGGGGGAACCACACATTCTGGTCTCCTGCTCTTGAGTAATTGTCATGCTTGTGCTGAAAAATATTAATGGATTTAGCTAAATAGGAATCTGACTGCAGATGTTAAATTATCCAGCTGCTTTTTGAACTCCTATTAAGGATGATTGCAAATCTAATAGCTTAATGTTTGGATTTCTGCCCTGATCACTCTCACAGCAGCTCAGGTCCTTTAAGACTTCTCATCCTCTCTGAGAAGATCCTGGATGATCCTGCAAAATTGGAGTTAAAACCTATTTGCCCATCAAACTTCCCTCCGTTCCCTGAGGCAACTTTTTTTGCCAGTAGTGAAAAACAAAGGTGTTTCTTGATAAATTGTTCCTTCTTAACTTTCAGTTTTGAACATTCTGGAACAAAGTAACTTCAGTTCTTTCCTCTACGTGTTCTGGATAACAGCCTTGCTAGGAGTGTAAATACCAGACTGTCTTTTTGGGTATGCATCTGAAATTTATCTGATCAGATCCTGGCTGGAGGCACACACACAGTTGTTCCAGGTCACAGATTTTCCTTGCAGTACGATGGTTTTAATGCAGAGGAAACTGGTACCAACTTTATGGCTGCATGCGGAACTGCAGGCATATGGTGGCCTGTAGAATACAATTGACATTTTTAAGAAAAAAAAAAAAAGGACAATATCAATGTGTACTGCCATAGCTACAGACTTCAGCTTCTGATTGGAATTCTATTAAAAATCAATAGATCTCTGAAGTATGTTTCCTGCTGTATGGAGTATTGGAGCATAATACTAATTGAAAATGTCAAAACTAAGTTATAGAAAGTAAATTCTGTAATTTCAGGCCTTTTCCCCCTGAATTAAATTAATTAGGTTGAAGCAGGTGTCTGCTTTTTCCTGTGCTACTGCACATGTCTTAGCTTGGACAAGCCTTTTTTCCCACTCCTTTCAATAGAATGTCTCAAACTGCATCATGCCAAAAAGTGGGGTATGCCACAAGGTTTTCTCTAGTTTTCTTTGATTCTTTTACTGATCCTGTTATCCCAATAGCAAGATTCCAAAAGACCTCATGTAATTTCAGTAAGCAGGGCAATAGTAGTGCAGTATCCACCTTGAAAATCCTAATTGTTCTGAGAAAATTTCTCTACCTCTTTTTTTGCCACTAATTCAAGAGATATATTTCACTTGCATTTTAAGTGATATAAGTTGTATGCAATGTACCTAATAGGCTTGATAATAAAAGATGCCGGTTTTTAATTTTGCCTCTGTCTACCCAATTTTGTGTTTTTTTCCCCTAGAAATTTAGTACTCCCTGGAAGAGATTTTTCACTTCAATGCCAGTTTACGCAATCATTGTGGCAAACTTCTGCAGAAGCTGGACCTTCTATTTGCTCCTTATAAGTCAGCCTGCTTACTTTGAAGAAGTCTTTGGATTTGCAATTAGCAAGGTAAATGTCTGAGAATAATCAGTGACCTAGGAAACGCAGCAGGAGAGGTTCAGGTTGAACATGAAGAATTTCTTCACTGGGAGGGTGGTTAAATATCGGAATGGTCTGCCCAGAGTGGAGGTGAACATCATATCTGGAGATGTTCAAGAAATAACTGGACATGACACAGGACATGACACATGCAGTGTGTCTTTAGACCTGGAATCATTACAGTAGATTATTCCCAGTATTTGGGATGACATACTTCTGCTGACCTGATAGAAATAAAAGTATGCAAGCATCAAATTATTAGAAAAAGGAAAGAATGGAGAAGTTATGTTGGGAAATAGTTGGTTAAAGGCCCCCACATATCATGAAAAAACACTAAGTAAGTGAATAGAAGTGCACATTTTGTTTAATGTTGACTGTTTAGCACTTAACCAGGTAATTTTTATCCTCTTCTTGATTTTTGTGACTTTTCATTAGCAATGAAGACCAAATTCTTTATAGATTTATATTCCATGTCACCACCATTTCATTAAAATCAGAATTGTTACACTCCCTGTTCATAGCATGAATGAGGAATACAGAATAATTGTTTTAGAAAAGTTTTTAAAAACACTTTCATTTAGCATGCATACTTGCTATGTGGTAATTATTTTAAAGCGAGTCTAAGGCTGACAACAAAGAACATCATTATTTATCTATTCTGGGAGTGCTGTGTGCCCAGGTTCTGCAAGAGAAGCAATGGTTGTGGCATGGTAGCAGTGACACTCTAAATGGCCAAGTACAGCATGGAGATGAAGAAGAGGGATATTAAGAAAAATTGCATCTGTTTATTCTGAGCTGCTTTTCATTAATGCTAGAATTGCATCTCTGTGAACCTCATTAATTTAAAACCAGTGTAAAACCGACTGTCAGTGTAACGAGGTTGCACACCCCAGAAAGTAAACTCAAACTTCTCACTAAATTACTGCTTCAAAGAAAAGCTTTAGAGGATGACATGCTGATCAATAAAACTGCCTCAGGGTCATACTGAGTCGGATCCCATTTGACATCTTCATTAATGACTTCGATGATGCAGCAGAGTGTACCCTCAGTGGGTTTGCAGATGACACAAAACTAGGAGCAGTGGCTGATACATTGCAGGGTTGTGGTGCTGTACAGAGGAGCCCTGGCAGGCTGGCAAAGATGGCTGACAGGAGCCTCATGGAGCCCAACAAGGGAAGGAGTAAAGTCCTGCACCTGAGGAGGAACAAGCCCATGCACCAGTACATGGGATCTGCCCAGATGGAAGCAGCTTAGCAGAAGAGGACCTGGGGGTCCTGCTGAACACCAGGCTGGACATGAGCCAGCAGTGTGTCATTGCAGTAAAGACTAATGGTATCCTGGGCTGCATCATGCCACCAGGTAAAAGGAGGTGATCTTTCCCCTCCACACAGCACTGGTGAGGGCACACCTGCAGTACTGTGTCCAGTTCTGGGCTCCACGGTACAAGAGAGACATGGGCATAATGGAGAGAGTCAAATGAAGGGCCGTGAAGGAATGGAAATATTTCTGCTATGAGAAAAGGCTGAGAGAGCTAGGACTGTTTAGCCTGGAGGAGAGAAGGCTCAGCAGGGTTCTCATCAATATGTACAAATATCTGAAGGGATAACGTAAAGAAGACGAAAATAGGGTCTTTTCAGTAGTGCCCTGGGCACAAACTGAAACATGGGAGGTTTCCTCTGAATATGAGGAAACACTTTTTTACTATGAGGATGACTGTATACTGGAATAAGTTCACCAGAATGGTTGTGGAATCTCCATCCTTGGAGATACTCAGAAGCTATCTGGACACACTTCTGGGCAACATTCTCTAGGCAATTCAGGTTGAGCAGAAAGAGGCTCCTTCCAACCTCAACCATTCTGGAATTCTGAGATTCTGTGAAAATGAAAAGAAGATGAACATGAGATGTAATCCCACAAGAATAAAAATAAACCCATGTTTTTACATTTATGATTATTTAATTATTTGTAAAATTATATCATAATGTCAGGTTTTATGCTGTATGGTCTTCAGTCCCTATGCAATGTGCAGATGCCTCCTTCATTTACACAGAGGCAGGTAACAGGAATTGATTTGTTATTCAGGAAGGAGGTCCTTGAGAAAACAAATAACAAAAATATATAAATGCAGTTGAAAACCAAGATAGAGCACTCCAGTATCAGGACATATATGACAGGGCTTTGTGATGTCTACAATAGAATTTAATGTAAACAGTCTTCCAGAATTTAATATAAATAGTCTTCCATGCAACTCTTTAGAATAACCATGAGTACTGGGGATACTGCATAGCATTTCCAAGGTGAGATTCACACTTCTGCTCTGGTTTCTCCTCCTGGGTCACAAGGAGATGTTTCTTCCCTCACCCAATTTTGAGCATCTGCTGTGATCAGATAAAGCGATGCAGGGGAAAAGAGGTGAAGAAACATTATGGTTCCTGTTCTCTCACCCCTACATCTTGAAGGACAAATGACAGTTAAGTACTCATTTGTCTAATTGCAGGTTGGCCTTTTGTCAGCAGTTCCTCACATGGTCATGACAATCATTGTACCCATCGGAGGGCAGCTAGCTGACTTCTTACGGAGCAGGAAGATCTTAACCACTACCACTGTAAGGAAGGTCATGAACTGTGGAGGTACTATTGAATTCTGAAAATATGACATTTCAATTGTGTGCTGCAGCTGATGCAAGTATCATAGTCTTGCCCATGTTTAATTGTAACAAGTGACAGTTTACCCAAGATTGCATTTATAGCTGGTTAATCTGAAGCATTAAGTGGAGAGCTGATGCCTCATGACATAAGTTCTTACTCATATGAGCATGTTTTAACAGAGGGAGGAGATAAGAAGCCTGGTTAATAACTGAATGAGCAATAGAAAGTATGATCAAATAAGCCTCATCCTGCTAACTCATATAGACAAAGTTAACCCTGTACCATGGTGCTGGAGAGACCATTTCCCAGTGGATACATTCTTGAAGTAACTGGCATTTGTTACGTCCAGCAGAACCCACTGACAAGTTTAAGCTGAAAGGTTTAGGCCGAGGGGTAAAAAAAAGTGAAGGATGGACAGGACAATTTTAACTCAGCACACAAAAAATTTTTCCAGTTTAGTCACTGAAATGAAAAACCAGTGACATGTAGGGTTGGTATTAAATTAGAGAAAAGATTTCAAGACAGGCAGCCCGTGGAGTAGTTAGTTGCCCACGCCGGCAACTTGCTGGCTTGCATTATATGTAGATGGCACAGGCTCCTAGAAATAGAGATGCCTGCAGCCAGTGATACTACATAACTTGGCTATGCATCTTCAGAAAGGATGACCAAATTAATTTTATTTTCAGAGCATATTAATAGTGTCATTAAAACAAACCAAACCAGAAGGATCGTAATGTTGCAAATGAGAAAATATTGATTTCCAGTAATGGCAGGGACTGGAAGTTCCCTGTGATGCTCAGGGATGTCCTGTTGTGTTGGTAGCACAGTTGTATGTAAAACACTCTTTTGTTCCATTTGCCAAGAACATCTTGTATCACTACAACCATGAGAAATTAAAGGCAGGTGATTTTCTTCTTTCGCTATCATGTTTGTGTTTTTCTTCTTTCACTATATTGTTTGTAGGTTTGTGAATTTTTATGCCCTTTGCACATAGTCATTTTCTTAATTGTTTTGCTGTATTGCTCAGTGGATACAGTGAATTAACTTCACCAAATGTTTGGGTAATTTATGCAGCAGTGAATGAGGAGAAAAAAATAATATATTTTCAAACAATAAATATACAAATATTTCAGCAAATGCACAAAGCTCCCAAGTATGTTCAAGAATAGCTGAAAGATACAAAATAATTTTCTCTCATTTTAAGCTACTATTCTGGATAGTCCTTATTAGTATTTTCATGACAACTAGAAATTTAAATGTAATTCATTCTCATGCGTTCCATTTGAAGGCTTTGGGATGGAAGCAACCTTGCTTTTGGTGGTTGGTTATTCTCACACTAGAGGTGTTGCTATTTCCTTTCTGGTGTTAGCAGTAGGCTTCAGTGGCTTTGCAATTTCAGGTAAGAATTAATCTTCTTGCTTTTACTATTAATGGTAAAGGTGATATTATTATCCTCACTGTTCTTACTGCCATAATTTCTATTATTTTGTTTCCTCCTAATGTGGCAACTTATGGGGTGTTCGTTATTTCTTCCCATGTCAGAACTAATTTACTTCAGTATCTATGAAACATGTTGCACACAGGACATGAAACTTTGAAAAGAACCTGCTCTTTATTGATTCCAGTTGACATCAGCTTTCTGCTGTTATTTTCTAATATACTTTTACATTGTCAGTCACCTTTCCATCCTATTTAACTGCATGCCTAAAAGGAAAGAGAGAGACAGAGGGGGAGAGAGAGAGAAAATTACTCTGCAGTGAATAGTTGCACAAGGGCTATCAGCTGCCATCCTGTCCTCAACCCTAGCACCTAGTTTCTGGTTTCTGCTTTCTATGTCAGCCCTTCCTCTGTTGCACCCTACAATCAGCCCTTCTCCAGATTCCATGAGTGTCACCCATGTTTTGTAGTCTCAAGCTGTTTTGTGGCACCATCAGTACAAGCATCTCTGAAAAAAATCCCTTTTGTTATGAAGATTAAAGATTTTGTTAAAAAGATTTAACATCTTCCAAGAAGACTGCCTAGAAAAGGGATCTATTGAACAAAATTGACCAGCAAAGTCACTGCTGGTCTTCAGTTATTTCAGGATTCTGCAGATGGGAAGTGGTTTTGCTGCTCGGTTACGAGGTCCTCGCACTGCTGGCCATTTCTATCAAGCAAATTTTATTGCAGGATTTTCCCAGTAGTCTACTTTTTACCTTATTTATTACCATGCACTTGGAATTCATCATCACTTCTTGTGATCAGCCATAGTTAATATGGCTAATTTTCATTACCTGTGGAATGATGATTATCTGAACTGATGTTTAGTATTTGTTTTCATTTCTTAATAAAATATGTGCTTAGAAGACACACTACAGTAAGGATAATTATTTTTCCTACTGCTTTATATTCTATCTTTTTATAATGTTGTTAAACTGCTACTTAAAACACTAAAATAAATTAATTAAAAACACTACTACATAAATAAAAAGATGGAAGAAGTTTCACTAATTTGAGGCATTGATTTCTTAATTTAAAATATTTGCCAAGCTCACTGTTTCAGTACTACTTTCTAAACTGTTTCTGTCGTCGTTTGTAGGCTTCAATGTGAATCACTTGGACATAGCCCCTCGTTATGCCAGCATTCTGATGGGGATCTCCAACGGTGTGGGGACGCTGTCGGGAATGGTGTGCCCACTCATTGTTGGCGCCATGACAAAACATAAGGTAACATTTCTCCATGTTTTCTAGGAAAAGGGTTAGGTAATGCAACAAACTTAAGGCATTTCAAAGATTCCTGGGGATGCCATTCCATCACTGGTCTCTGCAGCTGCTTTTTGTTTGTCTTAAGCTTGCACTTTTTTAATACCACCTTGGCCTAATTCTCAGCTATTATAACTCATTATTTGTGCAGGCAGATGTTATTTAATACCAGCTGAGCATGAGTCTTTCAATATCTCCATGCAACTGTGCAATGCTTATAGGACTTGCGAAACTTCTTTGCAATGCATCCATACCCCCATGGGTATGAGTTTCTAAGCAAACATTGATCTACAATAATATTTATATAGTTGTTAGAGAAATCTCTGTGTTTGCAACTCCACAAATATTTCACATGCAGGAGAGAAACGTTACTGTGAGGAAAAAAAACCAAGACAACAAAGAAACCTAAATTTTATTATATTTGCTGTAGTTATTAAAAAAAAAAAGTAAATCTTTGCAATGGTTCTCATAAATTATTCTATCTTCAGCATCAGGTATCAAACAGTGATCACAGTCATTCCTCAGTATGTGCTAATTCATGGCGTAATTTGCCAGAAAAAGAACAATATTTCTCATTACTGGAAACTTAATGAGACCTGCACCATTTTTTCAGACCCGTGAAGAATGGCAGAACGTCTTTCTGATTGCAGCCCTGGTGCATTACAGTGGTGTGATATTCTACGCTATCTTTGCTTCTGGGGAGAAGCAGGAATGGGCTGACCCCGAAAACCTCAGTGAAGAGAAATGTGGCATAATTGATCAGGATGAACTGGCTGAAGAAACAGAGATGAACAATGAAACTTTTGTAAGTCCCAAGAAAACGTATGGTGCTACCACTCAAAATAGTGAAGTACAGAGAAGGGAATGGAAGAAGCAAAAGCAAGTAACTCAAGACATTGAGGAACAGACTTCTTACCATTATGAAAATGGAAATTTTCAAGATTTGTCTTAATACTTGAAACTGTAAGATTTGTATAGCTACTCCCATGGCTCCTGCCTAGCTGCCCCAAATCAACAGGTATCCATGTTTATTGTCTTACTCAGTTATATAACATCTGACCACATGGTTAGATTTGAGGGGTAATAGTTCCCTCCCAGGGGTGTGTAAGAAGGCTAACAACAATGGGACTGGGATAAGTGATCCTAAATCCTCTCCCAGCTTGCATGGGTTGGTCAGGCAGCATGACCTTGGGAGACCAGCCCTGGCAGGGCTCCTGTCTGATGCAAGCTGTAGAACTGACTGTAGGAGCAAGGAATTCCCTCATCATCTGTGATATCAGATGGTGGATCCACAGTGATCTGTGTAATCCCTGGGTGTCTGGTGGTGTCACAGTCTGTAGGGACCGGCCCTGCTTTGCCATTTTAGGATTCCTGTAGGGTGGCATTTGAGCTGCTTAATCCATGTTGAACCACAAACTCATGCTAATAGATCAGAGCAGAGGGAAAAACAGATTTATGACAGTAGGCTGTAATTAATTACTAATAGTCGCTCAACAAAGGGAAGAAGAACATGTGGCAGACGTGGCACAGGATTGCTTCAACAGTTCCTACAAATTTATTGGCAGATATCTTTATGTGCACACCCCACAGAGTGACAAGACAATAAAATGGATACTTGTAAAATTTCTCCCCCTCCAAAGATTTTGTGCTGGCATGAAATAATTTTGAATACAAAATCATTGTTAGTGATGCATTGTTAGTGATGCAATAATCCTTATGAAAGGAAATCTTAGCCCTGTTTTGATTAGGATTCTCACTCAATTCATTATTGTGAGGTAATTTGAATATATTTTTCTAGTATTATACTGATAGAGCTCCTGGTCTCAACAACAACAGTCCTCATTTAGGTGAATGAGCTTACTTACAGAACTAAGGTCTTTAGTTCTGGATCTGTAACTTTTCAATGCCTCAGTCTTGTTCTTGCTATGAATGAAGCACTGTACCATTTGAGAATTAATGGGGTACCTATGTATAAAAGTAATTATCCTCTGCCATTGGTATATATTTGACAGTATAAAGTGGCTTTAGCCTTTTTCTACCATTTTTAGAATCAAACAGTGGAGCATGCTGTATCATCTCAGACAGTTAGCTGCAACTCAGAGACTCATTGTGGCATTAATACTCTTTTCAGAATGGATAATTTCAGTAAGCTGTGATTTAATTTGTCTCTCATTATAACTACTGCCTCATTAAATTCAAGTGAAAGCTATTGTGTCTAGCCTACGCTGTACTTTGTGATGTTTCAGTATTATTGTTCTCATGTACCATATGCAGTCCCTGTGATGCACTCAAGATTTGAACATTTCTCAGATGCACTTTGCTATTTTATTGAAGTGCAATTGAATGGTATGAGTGCAATTACACTTGTACATTCATTTGAATCCATGGATGATTTATCTTCCCTACAAACAGGTATATTGGGAAGTTAGCTAGTTCTCTGTTCATGTCTCCTGTTTCTCTTCTACTCAGCAAAATCCAATCTGCAACTGTATATGAGCAGAAGGAAAGTGAGTTGAATAGATACATGCCTAATTTGACTATGGTGAAGACTTTTTAATAAATATGAGCAGATAATTTAGTGAAAGGGGTAATTTTATAGTACAGTTCAATCCTGCTTAAAAAAAATCAGTTTATTAATAAACCGTTCCAAAAAAATCTTGTCACTTTATTCTGTTAAGTCAGAAAAGAATATTTTTTTTAAATTCAAAACTTCATTTTAGACTAGAGTTGCTTATTTCACTGCTGATATTTAGAACAGGTATAAGAAAATAACTTACTTCTTTCAGGTGATAGTCAGCTTTTGGGGATTTAGTTGGCAGGAGCTTGGGCCAAATATTCTCATCAGTCTATCTCAATAGCAGGACCAGCTGCTGTCAAACTATTTTGCAACATCCACCACAATTTACAAAAGAAAGAGGGCTACTGCTTTGCGTATGTGCAAAGCAAACAGCTTCTTCCTCCCTCTCCAATAATGTGGCATTCATAAAGTTGCTCCAGGAAGTCTAATAGGGAAAACCACATTATGAAAGTATTTAATATAAGAATCTGTGTAAGTATAATCGGATGGAGAAAAGAGAAGACCAGACAATGTATTATTCTAGAAACAGTAACATTTGCTTAGAAGCAGCATCGTTTTTCCAGTAATGATGAAGGGTAACTTTCCTGCCCTTAAGAGGAGTACAAAGGGACTGAACGTTGTTGTTATGGCAAAGAACTACAAACATCCCAACAGTTTGGGAAATGGCCAACTGGCCCATGAGAGCTTGGTTGCCTCTCTGGTGAGTGTAGCTGCTATTTTTTCCTTTTGCAGATGCACCACAGCTGTCACAAGTGATAAGCCACTGCTCAGTTTAGCAGGATCATTCTGTATCTACAGAGAGGCTGCACTGATTTAGTTCAGTGGAAGTTTGACTTCGGTGGTGTCCTGGGGTGACATTTGAGCATTATTTAATATATTTAAAGAAATGGCTTTGAAACATCTGGACAAGCTTTTGCATTTTTCTTTTCTAAATTTAACTGTTTCCACTAGCCCAATATATCAACTCTGCCAGCTGAAGTTACATACATGCCACAGTGCTTTTCCAGGCGCTCACAGTGAGATGTTCGGGCTTTCTCCCTTTCCTTTTCATTTGTTTAAATATTTCAGGTGCATTGCATGAAGTGCAAATATCAGCACTGGTTAGAAACAAGGGGTTTTTTTCCTGGAAATCTCTGTACTTAATCAACTCTTTGATTTACACAGTGGCTTCCACAATCCTGTATGACAAAGAATAAAGATAACCTAGTGAGAACAAACTGACTCTGTAGCTCCAGTTTTGCTGGATGTTTTTATCTGCAACCTGCTCCAAGAGAATTTTCTTGTGGAGTCTAAGAAAATAGTCCCTGAGGGTGTTTTTCATACAAAATGACTTCTTAAAATACGTCAAAACTTGGAACATTTAAACAGTTGGGGAAACTGGCATATTTGCAAAAATATGGGAAAAAAAGTCATGTCTTGAATGGTAGTGGATGTGAATGGTTCAAATGATATTTTCTATGGAGAAATAGTAGCTTGATTACACTTCATTGTTTGAATATTTTTCTGTCCCCATGTCCAAAATAACTTTTGCATATTTTCAAATATGATGGTGCTCATGCAAGTCAGAATTTCATGTGGAAATGGCTTTCTGATTGCAGAAGGAAGCAAAATTTACTTTACACTGGAATAAAGATCTTAAGTAAGCTAGAAGAAGATTCAGCTCTCCGTAAGTTGAAATGGTAGGATAGTCCACAGGAATGAATTCAAATCTGAGGAGAAAAAAAGCAGTACAGTAAGTCCCAGGAATATGTTGCTCAGTGTTGCTATCTACTGATCTTAACAAAGAAAGCTGTAGTTTTTGTTTCTTTGACAGCTTATATTTTTTAGGCACTACTAGTAGACATTTAATGATAATTAATACTCCTCTTATATTTTTGTAAGAGTTAAACAAAATACTCCTTGTAGTCAGAAAGGAATTAATGACAGAAATTATGAAAAATTCACCTGAGTAGGAACTTCTCCAGGGAAATAATCACTTAGTCCAAAAGAATGTACAGACTTTGGGGTAAAATATATAACAAGGACATCCAGATGTTAACAAAGCGCCAGGAGGAGTCTCATGTATAACATAATTAACTGAATGCAGGAAGGTAAAAATTAACTCAAGGTCATGCAAAATGTTTTAAGGCTTTGCATGTATGTTTCCAACTGACTTCTTTTGACAGGTACAGAGAACTGTAAGTTTAGTCATTATTTTAAGGAAAATTTTGGAAAACACCAGATTTGCTATCTTATTTTGCTTTTTATTTTCTATTGAAGATCTTAATTTTAGACTGCTATTTAATTATTCATATTTTATGAGAGAGGAGTGTTTCTTGTGATTTAAAGAGTAGAAAGGGGAATAGAGAAAAAGAGAAAGCAAATTGCAGCCACAAGACCATGCAGACAGAGAGCTGAGGATGCATAAGAAATCAATTTTCAAATCCTGGAAACAGAACTTGGAGTTCTCTAGATTTTTGAGTTAAAAACCTACAGGATGTGCCAAGACCTAATATTCTGCATCATCCCAGGGTCCAGGGAATTCGCTCAGGTCTCATGTCAAAGCTTAAGTCTCATGAAATCAGGTATAAATGGAGAGATTAAAAACTTCTCATTCTTATGTCTTCCAAATGCTTATGTTGGATTAGATAATACTGCTGGAATGGTAACACTACTAATACTATTGCAGCTCTATATGTCCATGCAGAAGACAGGCTTCCTAGTAAAAATGCTTTCAACTACTTACATACTGGTATCAGTTTTTTCTTAACTTCCATTTGATAACAGTGTTTAGCTGTGACAGAAAAAATTGTCCATTTTTTATCTCAACTTCTTTTTTACATTCACACTGCTTATCATTTTTACAGCTCTTCTGCATGCAAAATTACATAAGTAAAGAAGGAAATTTATGTTAGAAATGTAGTAAGAGTGTACTTCTTCATGTTGAACTGTCTATAGCATAATGAGAGCCAACATATTTTTTCCACAGAATATTTGCGTATTTTAATCCTTGATCGCAATAAAAACTTGACCCATTTATTTTGTTGTCCCCATCCCATACTGTCGTGTACTGCACCTCAATTTAATTACTGTATTGGATACCTGCAGCAGCTAACAGGCTACATTTGTTTATGTGTAACCATATTTATCTGCTCAATAAAGTCAGTGGTCAGACACTTGCTGTACAAATTTTTGACAACTATTTCACTGCTTGTTTTAGACTTAGTTCTGTGTGCACAACAAATTCAGAACTCGTCTGAGCAGGTAATGACTGTTTTGTTAAATATGTGTCAGGAAAACACTGGAACTCAGGAAAAATACATCTCCTTTGGCTGAGTTTTGGTTGCCCAGAGGTGTCTGACAAATCTTTGAAGCACCAGCGAGGAAGACAACAACGTTTGTGAACCAGGAAGTCTTTGAGTACCCCCAATAAAGATACCTCTGCTTTCTGAAGCCAGCAGTCATCACCAGGAGCAACATGCCAGGTGCTTTCTCTTGGCTGGGAATAACCGTAATGAACACCAGGGGAATTAATGGGAGAAACTTGCTGATACAGTGCTTAAGATAAGGAAAATGGGACTTTCTCTTCTTCTAGGGAGGGGACTTTGATCCCATCAGCTTGTTCCCTGCTCCTTCTCTGGTGTGTAATCAAAAGAAAAATGTCTGCAGGTCCTGAGTGACCCCATTTATTCCTTGGCAATGATGTGTTGTGTAGTTTGTACTGGTACAAATCTGCAGGGGGCTGGAAGTGGCTTATGGGCCCTTGCTGATTTATGTTGGGCAAGGGGAAATTATAGCACTAACATGAAACTTGACTTTAGATGTGAAAGAGATTAACATTAAGGATGAACAAATGAAGGACAATCTGTGTGGATGGATGTAATGTTACTTCTGTGGAGTAATGCTGCTGTGTGGGGCAGAGACAGGCAACTGGGAGTAACTCCAGCAGGTAGGTTTTCCCTCAGCAAGGGAGTGTAATGGAATTACCTCTGTCCTGCACTGTTCACTTCCCATTTCCCAGTGCCCCATAATGACTGCAGATTTACCTGTTACAATGCTTGGATGGAGTGTAGAAAAGTGCTGCAGTCTCACCACACCCCTATCTTTACCTTATATTTTCTTGTTTTCATGAATGGCTTCCCTTGACCCTTACTAACTGATGGAATGGTACACTAGACACCAGGGCAACCCAAAGTGAAAATTAGCAAGAGTTTATTTTTAGCAGATTCCTTATTTTATTTTATTTTATTTTATTTTATTTTATTTTATTTTATTTTATTTTATTTTATTTTATTTTATTTTATTTTATTTTTTATTTCATTTTGTTTTATTTCATTTTTGCTAGGAGGAGGCAAGTTTTGTGCCAAGGTTCCTGGCAGCAGAGGCTGGAACCGCTGGTCCTTGGTGGGCAGCTGAAATGTTACCCTGACTGGCCAAAGGTCAAGGCCACGCTGGCCTGTCCTGCTCCCTCTGCTCTGCCAGAGCACACAGCAAACTGCCACACTTGTAGGGGGCTGAAGGGCAAAGTTGCTGACAAAGCTGCAAGGGGAACTGCAGTCAGGATCTCTGTCCCCCACCCTTTTTGGCTGCCTGGGTACAGGAACTGCCAGACCATGAGAAACATCTGGTGTTTCCAAGAATTTTTCTGCTTCCTCATCCACAGTCTTATCATTCCCAAGGAACCACCTCTGTTCCAATTTAATGGAAAATTGTGAGCATCTTAAAATGCCCCTTGTCAACTGGCATCTTCTGCTATTGTATTTACCTGAGACAAGGAGTAGCCCCTCAGCTAATTCATTCTGTCTCTCAAGATGTGTCCCAAGCCTGGAGTTCATTATGCATCAGTGCTCCCAGTCCAACCCTCCTTCACTGCCCTTGAGCTGTACCTTTGGTCCATGCACCCCTCTTGCCCCCTCCTTTTTCCCCAGAGTGGTGGTAGGTGCCCCAGCCCAGGAAACATTCAAGGTCAGGGTGGATGGGGCTCTGAGAAACCTGGTCTAGTTGAATATGTCCCTGCTCATAGCAGTGGGGGTGGACTAGATTACCTTTTAAAGGTCCATTCCAACCTTCATTCCAACCAGTTATTCCAACCATTCCAAACTATTCTATGATTCTTGGGCAATTTTATGTCTTTCAGAAAAGATATGGTGCTAACTCATGCCACTTATTGGGAAAGACTTACCTCAAAAAGATGTGCCTCTTCAAAAAAGCACATAGGAGAAGTTTGCTAACAGGTTGTTCTCTGTTTGTGTCAATGGCTGGAATTGGTTTCAGAGCACACAGACAAGTATCAGTTTGAAAAAAAATAGCAAAAATGTTTTCTTGAGCCATCAAATTACTGCAAGAGCTGAAGATCAGCACGGCTTCCAGCCCAACACACCACACATGCAGATTTTCTCATCAGGAATGCCTGGTACAAAACCTACTAGGAAGCAAAGCATTTCCTTCTGTAATATTTTTGTTAGTGCTTCCCCCAGGAAACTATGAAATATCTAAGACTGAGCAACTAGAGTCCAAACTTGTGTAGAGTTTGAGTTTCCACACCTGGTGTTCTCCCCAAATTTTGGCTTAACATTTTAATTGATTTATTGATGCTATATTTTCTTTGGAGAGATAGGTTTCTGTAGCTAGTGTCTTAGTGAAAGATGCCCTGGTCAATTTGGCTGCTCCTCAGGGCTATTCCTCCCCAGCTGCAGTACTTGAAATTCCCTTTGTTGAAGTTTGTAGGTGACCTGTCAGGCCATTTCTACAACCTGTTAAGGTCCCTCTGAGTGGCAGCATGGTGAGCCACAGTACCAATCATTCCTGCCAGTTTTGCATCATCTGCAAAGCTGTTGAGGGTGTGCTCTGTCCCATCATACAAGCCATTAATGACTGTATGCCAGTCTTAGTATTCAGTCCTGCGATATTCCACAAACCACTGCCTCTAGCTGGGCTCCCTGCTGCTGATCCCAAACCTTTGAGACAAACAGTTAAGCCAGTTTCAAGTTGAACACACTGTGAACTTATCCATTATGTGCTTTATGATTTTGTCAATGAAGACAGTGCTGAAAGCCTTGCTAAGTTCAAGCTCTGCCCTTGTCTTCTTGCCGAAGGCTATTGGGCTCCTTCCCTCCCTCTTAAAAGACCAGAGTGATGTTTGATTTTTTTCCCAGTCATCAGGAATCTCTCCCAGTAGTTACAACCCTTCAAAGGCCTTATAGTGGCATCAGCAGTTCCCTCAACACTCCTAGTACATTCCATCAGAACCCATAGACCTACGCATGTTCAGTCTGTGTAGATGCTCCTTAAACTGATTCTACTCCACGGAGGGCAAGTCTTCCTTGTTCTAGACTTTTATACAGGTTTCAGGTACCTGGAATTCCTGGAGGCTGCTCTTATCAGTGAAGACTGAGGCAAAGGCAGCGTTGAATACCTTGGTTTTATTTATGTTTGCCAGCTAGTCCCCTGTCCCATTCAGCAGCAAACCCTAATTTTCCCTATTTTTTCTTCTGCTGCTTATACACCTGTAAAAGTCTTCCTTGTTGCCCTGCACATCTCTTGCCATATGCAATGGGCTGAGCTTTAACTTTGCTAACACCATTTCTGCATGATTTGCATGTTCTGTATTCCTCCTGGATCATGTAACACTGCTTCTACCACTTCTACACTGCTTTTCTATGTTTGATTTTCGTTAGAAACTCCTTGTTCATCCATGTGGGCCACCTGATGACTTTTCTAGATTCATGCTTTAAAGATGGACCACTCTTTAACTTGGAGGAGGTGATTTTTGAATGATAACCAGCTCTTCTGGATGGCTTTTCTCTCCAGGGCCATATGTCATGATAACCTTCCAAACAAATCCTCAACACGCTGATGTATGTAGAGTTACGGTCCACCATCTAAAGGCAAATAATGGAGACCAAATTTTTAATTAATTTCTAAAACTCTCAGCTGGGAAGTTGATTGCTAAAGTATGGTTGAATTCTGAAATTAAGTGGAGAGATCAAGCATGGGTACAGGAAAAGAGTCCTTATCCATACCTGAGTTATTGCCATGAAATAATCCAAGGTCAGGTGTAAAGGCAGTCAAGGTCTCATTTAATTTTAGCACCTGCTGGCTGACATTCTGATTAGAGAAATCATGTGTTTCTGCCCACTTTACTGGTAATCTCAAAAAACTGTATCCAGGCAATTATGGATCAAGATTTTCCACCTGAAGAGGCAAGGAGCAGTATATTAACAGAACAGAGATTTATTACATTCAAGAAGCCTAAAATATCTGGTTAATTATAGTTAATTCCTGGAATAAATTGATGGTATTCCAAACAGGATTTTATCAGCTCCTTTGCAATACAGCGCGTTTTACTGGCATGCTGTTCAAAGGTTTCTATTGCAACTCATATTCAGGAGAGTTACATAAAACTTGATGTAGGAATAAGTGACAAAGGTTTTGTTTATTTCATATTATTATCTGTTGACTTTGAAAGGCCTAGGTAACAAGACAAGTTAAGCAAGAAGTCAATGATTAAACGGATAAAATGGGTATCAACTCTGCTAGATTAAAAAGATTTAGAAAATATGAAAAGAAAAATACAGTTCTCTGAATTGTAGGAAATTTGAAGTACTATTTTTTTTCTGTTCTTCTTATTTAACGTCTCTGATATTTATTAATTATCCTCTTTCCCAGGCAATTTATTTTTGTATATTTTTTAATGTTTGAGGAGAGGCATATTTTTGGCAAATTCCATTTATAGATCAGCTTTACAATATAGCAAGGTTATGCTTTGTCAGTTTTCCAAAAAGATTTAAGACTTGGTGTTTCTTCAGAGCAAATATCTTGGAATATAAACAGTATCATGCAATAGCAGTGACATAAAGGTCTTGCACAGTTTAAGGTTACAGTTCATCACCTATTTGAACAGCAGTTCTGTCACTGGGAAAATAGTAGTTCCCTCACGTTTTCTAACTTTGACTTACCACCCTTGAACTAAATTGAAAATGGTAAGGTCTAGGTATATTCTTCCTTTGCTCTCTCTGAAATGAACTGGATGTGAAGAAAAAAAGAATGCAGTTTCAGGGTTTATGTTTATGTACATTTCCAGATTAATACCACATATACAGGAGAAAAATGTTTTCTGTTTTGAAAAACTAATGTTGCTACATGAATTTTTTTCTCCTCTATTAATCTTTTATTTGGCAGTATGCATGTTTAGCAGTTGCACATTAGTGAGACACAATCTGAAACAGAATCATCTACCTGTATCTGGGTAGTCTTCATGCATACAGGAAGGAATCCCTTTTGTTGTTGTGTTTACATGAGGCTGACTTTCTGGAGGTACACATTACATACTGGAAGTAATCAGTTTATTAATATTGGAACAAGATTAGTTGCATCTAATAATCTAATAATAATCTAATAATAATCTAATAATAATCTAATAATCTAATAATTACTGTTATTCTGTTATTCCAGTATTTCATACCACTGATGTTTCCACCAACTTCTGCTGCTGAGTTTATCAGCAGCAACTATTACGGGGAAAGACAACTGGAAAAAGAATAGGGTATGACTTTTGCCCCTCAGTTGCTGGTGATGTCAATCACATGTAGAGATTCTCTTTCCTTTGAGTAGGAATAACAGCACCCACCCATGGACATATACGTGCCTCACTCCCCAAAAATTCATGTGTAATTTGACTGCAGCTGAGACTTGGCTGTAGTCCTCATGATAACCAGAACAGCAGCTCCGATTATTGATGCTGTCTTGTTTCAATTTTTCACTCAAATGTAAAAGATCAGAAACTGGAACTGTACTCTCCTTACTCTGTGGTGGCTGGTTCATGTGTACTGGGGATGCTTTTGTTAAGCAGTTCTGTACATCAAATAGGTTGGTAGAAAGGCTCCTGAATCCTACTGGAGCCCAGTTCTTTGCTAGTTCCTGCTGGACAGAAGAGATAACACCAGGGCTGGCTGCTCAATCCTGTCACTTCTCTGAAGAACTTCCTAGCTGGTATTTCTGTAATGGTAACACCTTCCTTTCCCCATTTCCATTGTGGTAACCAGTTTCTATGTCCAAAAAATACAAATATGGCTGCAATTGGCTGTGATGCGTAGGAATGAATTCCACAGGCTTGCGAGGACTTATTCCACCATGGATTATCAGCTGAGAAAGGATCATCTCCTTATGAGCACAGCACATTCTCTGGGTCGGCAACCCCACTGACCAAGGGAAATACAAGTTTTAGTGGAAGGCTTGTAAATTCAGAGAGCTGTAGGCACAGTCCCCCACTAACTTGAGGCAGTTTTAGGGAAACCTCAAGGGAAAGGATAGAAACCTTTAATTTGTGTCCATCTTTGTGAGGAGCCAGTGCGTAGGGAGGAGCAATGGCTTAAGTTGCTGATTAAGTTGCTGAATAGGTGAGCTGCCATGCTTTGAATTGATTTTTCCCCCTTTTCTTCATGGATTTTCTTATCTTACACACCTACTTAGAGAGTTAATGCCTACAATTCACAGATTGATAGATTCCCTCCCCTCTGAAGGTTTTGCAGGAGAGGGTCACAAAAGACAAGAAACAGAACTAGACAAACTCCCCATGCATGCAATCTACTCTAAATAACCCGGATTTGTTATATGTTTTGTGTTTTTGGATAAGATGGGGAGATGAAATACATCAGCCAAGTGAGATTTGACATAAATGAGGGATCTGCCAATGCAAATGATCCCATATTTTGGGATGAGACCCAATTTTGGACCAAAATGGTATTCAGATTAGATATTGATAAATGAAGCTTTTGTTCAGATTGAGCCCAAGCTAATACTGCTATGAGATAAGTAACCTCTCCATTTCCTGATATGCGTTATTTAAATTTAATAAGCTTTATGCCACATTTAGTTTCTTTCTTCTAAAAAGGCAAGTAATTTGTTTTCAGAATGCAATGATGTCGACTGAAGATTAGGAAAGAAAGGAAAATAAACTAATTATTCCAAGATCTATTGTTCAATATTCCATTAACTTTCCCTTCAATGACCACACTTTTCCTTGATCTTCAAATCCCTTTCTTTCCTTAGTACCAACTCTTTACTAGTTGGAAACTAATCACATTGACCTGGGCCCTGGTACACGAAGCTACTTTTCTGAGTTTGGAAATAGCTATATCCAAGACCCAAGATTATCTAATTTCCAGTCCCTTTCATCTCTTCTTAGCTGTGTGGAGTCACGAGTATTCTTCAGCTAAACTTGTGACATATCTCAGTATTTTCTGTGCAAGTTGGACGTTGAAGGTCTAGTCCTGCTGCTGCTATTTCTCTTGCCTGCCACAAGTTCATTGCTAGCTTAAATTCTCTTAGGGAACAAGGAAGAGTCAACAAAAGCTTTGAGAGCTGCTCTACATTAAGGTCCTGAGATACTAATAGGCTTTGAAACACCTAATTAGCCTCATCTGGAGCCTCCCACATGCCTTGCTTGTGGTTGAGGATGCTGTTTAAGCTCAAGCCTGGCCTTCTAGTCCTGGAAGTGGGTTTGGTATTGTCTTCTCATGTCCTGGCTCATGGGTGGATTTTTCCCCAGGTGGACTGCAGGTGTTGAGCTGTAGCCTCAATATCTGCCATCCTGCCTCTGCTCTGCCTCCTGGAAGGACCTTGGGCTGATGCTGCAAGCAGTGTGTTTCCAGGTCTGCATCTGGCCCTATCTCTTCCTGCTGCTCTAGGCTGATCCCTGGATGGCCTCTCATCCTGTTTTACCATGTTGTCTCCCCTGGGCCTGTTGCTATCAGCACTGTGGCCCCTCAGGTACTGTGGAGGTGTCCTTAGCTCCAGTTTTATACCCTCATGGAACAGCCCTGCTCCTGCTCCTTCCTGATGTACAAGCGCCTGCCTTGCCAAAGGAAGAAGACAGCTTCTCCCAAACTGAGCACTGCAGTATGACTTATAGTGGAATCTGGTGTTCACTTTTCTCTTAGATGTGAAGGCAGATGTAATGACATCTCTATCAGCTGCTGAGTGGGCAAAATTCCCATTTTTCCCTGGTTGGTTGTGGACTTCTCAAGACAGGATAGGGAGATTCCCCCAGGCTTTGCCCTGGGTACCTCTTGGGCATCTGGTGCTGGCTCTGCAGCCCTCCCTCTCAATGAATAATGAGAGCAGTCATCTGCCTGCAATGCTTCAGGCCATGGTAGAGCCTCCTCTAGAACAATAAACCATAGAACTGAGGGTTTAAGAGGTAAATGGTGACTCTGCCTTGCCAGATAGTGTTAGCAGACCTTGTCCTGCACCTCCAATGCTTTACACTCCATTCATATGATGCCTAGTCTACACTTCCTCCCCCCTCCTGAAAAAAATGGTTTCTTTCTAGATACTGAACTAGTCCTTTTAATCATCTGTCTTTTCCTTGACACTAGACAAAGTATGAGGAAAAAAAGTAGAGGTTTAAAAGTTTGCAGAATGAATTTACTTAGTGTGATTGTTTTAACAATTCAAAAACCCATCTAAAAATATTATAATATTTATTTATTAATAATACTTCACTTGTCACAGTTGACATTTAGTTTGAGAGAACTACTTATTAATGAAAGGGCAGTGTTTTCATTTACTGGAACAGATCAACATTTCTTAACAATTTTATCTCTCCAAATATTTACATAAATGAAAGCTAACCCTTATTGAACTCAATCACTATCACACTGTAAAACATCAAAATGTCAAGAGAAAAAAAAATGTAAGTATAAAGTATATTTGTCCGAGGAAAACTTCTTATCAGCTAATACTGTACCAACATGCTTAATTTAAAGCTGTGATTTCAAGGAACTTGTAAACTTCTAACCTCTAGAAGGCGGTAAGGGTGGGGAAGAGCGTGTAATATAGGTGTCTTAATTAAAATTTAAAATAATGAGAAATAATCTAATGTGGAATACCAGCAATTATTAATAAAAAAACACATCTGAAATTTCTGTTAAATCATCTAGAGGGAAGTAGACCAAGTTTCCCCTACTGAAACTTAATGTTTGATGCTGTAGCTGATTCCACATACAGTCAGCTCTCCTCTTGCACCCAGGCAGCTGTAAGATGGTATCTTACATATACGGTCTCACTAGAGCACGTTGGCTAACAATTAACTGCCTGTCACCAGGGAGGAATTCTCCCTCTTAGGACAGATTGTTCTGTGGTCATTTTACCCTTCATGACCTTCCACCTAAAAAATGCAAGTGACAAAGACAGATTATTTCATCAGGGCAAAATATAAGATTATTGAATAAATGCTGCCCTGCTCAGAAACTGAAAAATCAGAGAGCAACTTATAATGAAGACAGTCTGATTAATGAAAGATTTATTTAACAAACTAAACTAATCTTAAAAGTGTTTTTTTCTCCAATTTTGAAATGCAGGAGGTAAAAAAAAATTAAGAGACATTAGAGTTAACTTATTGAAACTTTGCACCCATTTCTTACTTTAACCTGTACATAGACAACCATATCTCTTAAGATTGCTTAATTATCTTCAGATTATAAAATTTATTGTTGGCTTGTGATAATCTTGGACATCTTTTCAGAAATGAAAAGGTGAGGGTGCCTGAGAGTAAGAAATGGCTGTTTTGAGGAGACAGACCATGGCCCAAAGTGGTATAGAGGATGTGTATCCTCTGGGTAGCAATGATAAATAAGGTGTGCCACAGATGAAAGAAGAGCTGAGGACAGCTGCTGTTTAGTGGCAACTGTTTATGGTCATGTTGTGAACATGACTGTGCTGAAACTGATGGTTTGTGCTGAGGCTCAATTTAGTTCACATGATCTCTCAGGTGTCTACAGTACCATTCATTATTCATTCCAGGAGCTGTAAGAATACAGAAAAAGAAGTCATTGAGGACAAGTAGGTCTTGGTCAAGACACCTGACCCTTGGCCTATGAAATAAACACAGATCCAAGGTATCTCACTCATTGTGACTGATGTAAATTGGATCTTTTGTCAGAAATGCCCAGGTGTTTTCAGGGTATTGACAGCTCCAGATGCCAGCTGGAAAAGCCGATTTGTCTTTCAGCCAAACCAGACCTACTCCTTCTTGCAATTCCCACTTGCCCCAAGACGTTCCCAGGAATCCCTAGGCCAAGAAGATATGTTTTCCCACTGGCAAGACAGGAGGTTTCTCCTTTTGCATCTTGGGGAACAGAGAAATTAATCCATTGGCAGAGATCTATCTGGCTTTAGCTCCTCATCCTTACCTTCCCTATGGTAATGACTGTCTAATGCAGGAAAGAAACGGCCTCTGGCTGTGCCAGGGGTGGTTGAGACTGAATATTAGGAAAACATTCTTCACCACCAGGGTTGTCAAGCATTGGAGCAGTCTGCCCAGAGAAGTGCTTGAGTCACCAGCCCTGGAGGTACTTGGAAGTTGTGTAGATGTGGCACTTATGGACATATTTTACTGGTGGACTTGGTGGTGCTGGGTTAATGGTAGGACTCATTGACCTTAGAGGTCTTCTTTAACTGGAATGGTTCTACAGTTGTCATGTATACGATGTTGCTGGAGCTCCAGAAATCTGGCTGTGAGTAGTCGGTAAGCTTTTCAGCTGCTGGAAGAAAATTCTGAGCAAAAAGGAGCAGGTACTGGTTATTTGTGGGTGTATTATTTTAGTATTTTTTAATGTGTGATGATGCACTCATTTGGATGTGGAGAGAAGGAAATCTTGAAGGTGAACACCCAGCCTACTTTTTCCTCCTTTGCCCCTATCTCTTTCTGTACTATATTTTTCCCATCCAAAGTTTTGATGGCAAACTACTTTGTTGCCAGGATTTGTCTTTCCTTTCCATGAGTTACCTTGCCAGTGAAAGTGTGGAATGGAATTTATATCAGTGGTGAAAAGATGGAGTAGCAGGAGGAGGAGCAAATGAGCAATGGCAAACACCCCCTTTCTTTCACAGAGTGTGAAGTTTATGAAGTGATATTTTCTAGGCAGAAAGATTTCTAGCTCTGAATGTTATCTATATCCCTGATTTTGTTGCTGAACATGTATTTGGGCTGGTAATGGCATAGATGTAGTATAGAACACATGCTCTTTGTCAATTGCAGAAGTAATGTTACTATTGTCTGGAAAAGTTTCAGGATGTCAGATAACATTCTGAAATTGTAAAAATTATAGAATGCAATGCTGCCTTAGAGAAAATATTCCATATATAAGTATCTGTGTTTGAATATTTCCTCATTCTATTCTCTCATCTGATGCTGTGTATGTAATCTCTTGACACAGCACAGAAGATATATTTGATTTGCTCCAATTCCTTTCTCTTCAATTCTAATTTGTACATGAACCATAATAAATATGAACACCTGGCTTTAACCAGCAATGCCACATGTCATTGCTATAGGCAACATCTCCTCTTTTGATAATGTAGATTATTTCTTTGCTTTTTCCAATAATATCTTGAATGTATTGATTAGTGGACAAAGCATCACCCCGGCACTTGCCTCTTTATTATTGTAAGGAAAGGAAAAATATTTTAATGCAACAAATGTGTTGGTGAATAGGGGCATTAAATTCCATTTCCCTTGTGCTAAACTCTTAGCTTTCTGACAAACAACGTCCACACAGAGTAAAATGCTTTTTGGGAAAGAACATTTATTGAAAGTTAGATTTCTAAAAAGCAAGCGCTCTGTGCCGCCATCTATATCAGACCAATGCTGGGGGAAGCTGAATGATGAAAAGGAAATTTCAGATCTTTGGAACTTACCAAGAGACTGAAAGCTCCATGAGACATAATATGATATTTGCTGGACTTCTTGGCTCCACTTCTGCTTTTTCTCCTGGTATGGGACAAAACCCACCACTGGCCTCAGGATAACCAAATAAATTGTTTTTTTTGCCATGTGTTTTCTAGGCACCACTGGAATGGACATATAGTGGAAAGTGTCAGATGGGCTGTTGGCATGCTGGGTTGAAGAGACTACCTGTCTCCTGTGGGTAGGGCTGTTTTGGAAGAATTCTCTTACTTGAAAGTATTTCATCAATTTTGTTAAATGTGAATTTGTCAAAAAGAAATCTCATTGTTTACAGAAGTGAGATGGTGTTCAGAGAGTCAGAAATATCCAGAGCCTGCTGGAATGAGCTGTAGGCATAAATCCCTGGAAACAGTAGTCCCTTGGGAGTTAGTGTCCAGTGACAGCCTTACAGCATCAATCTCCCATTGCTCTCTCCAGAAATCTGTCCTACCATGAGTGTTTGGGTGGCTACCAGCTGAATTTGAAAGGGACAGAACACATAAAAGAGACTCATTATCAGTAATATTTTCATGAGAAGTATAAAGAATTTATAGAGAATTTGAGCTTCCCTGATAAAAGCTTGAGGATTAATATACCTTTTTAAAGTATTTTTTTTTTTCTCCTAAAATGAGGAATTTTAGAAGTAAAGGAATTTTGTTCTTGGTAATTTTAGTGCCAGCAGCTCTCACCTTTCTCAGAGAAAGGACTGTGTTTGCTGCCCAATGCCTCTCTTTGCTCAAGTAGGAGGCACAGCCTGCGTCTCTGTGTATTCAATCTTGCTTGGACAGTGCAAATATGTGGGGAAGGACAGACATCATATACTGTGTGGCAATCATGAACTCATTTACCATGAATGATGCCGTCAATAGTCTCCTCTGACTGAAATCTGTCTCAGTGCCACTGCCAGATCAACTCATGCCCACTGGATATGTTTAGCAATGCAAACCAGGGAATTATCATGCTTCCTGTGTAGGTGGGATGTTGAAATAAAACAGCCTCAATCCATTCCTCTTCACTTTAATTTCCTCTTCAGGGTAAATGGGGATGTGGTAGTTCAAGGTCCCCTTTCTGTCAGTGACAACACATCAGCATTTTCAGATACAGTGCAACCCACTCAACGATGTGGTTTTCCATCTACATGTACCAGTTTCTTCCCCCTGTGCATAACTAGTGCATGAGTCTGATAGGTTTAAAATTAGGGGCCTCAGTTTCTTGTCTCAAGCTTTATGTGATGAGCCCAAATCAAAACGATGCAGTTTTTTAGAGATTGTTGCAGATACAGGAATTAAACTGTAATGTCCTCACATCCCCGTGATGCTGTAATTTATAGCCTATTCTGCTTCAGTACTCAGCGTAATGCTCAGTCTCCCTTAAAAGTGTGAAAAATAACAGAAAGACTTAAAAATCAATTTTATATCTTGGAATGATATCTGAGCTCTTTGGATGGGAAAGACAAGGAGGTTGAAGATGTCATAAAAATGTACATGTGCAGGAAAGTGTTATAATTAGCAACAAGGTACTCTCACTGTCTGAGTTAACTTCCCCTCTGCACCCGATCAGAGTATTAATGAGCATCTCAAATCTCTGTGCTGATGGTCAAGCTGGAATTCACAACATTTTAATACAGCCCATGTTTGGAGAGTTTCGCAAAGAAAGAATTGTTAATGAGTAATCCTTGTCCATTAGGGCACTGAGCCAATAAACCCAAGCTTTGATTCATTGTGTTATCACTACAGGCTTCTGCTAAACATAAAAGAAAAACAAAACAAAAATGTTCCTATGTGAGAATCATTAGGATACTGAACGGAGTGCAGAACTGTCTTACATCCTGCCATCTTCAGTCTTCCAGAAAAGAACAGTAAGTAATGATTCTTTAAACTGATAGCTCTTGCTGTTGCGTAGTATAAAAGTAATTTTATTACCCGAATTATTTAGTGGATGTTAATGGATTTTTGACGAGGAAAAGAAAAATTAAAGTGAAGAATAATGTAAGAAGTAATTTCATCCACAAAGCTGTCTCAACAGTAGGAGTTACCCTTGGGAAAAATGGTGAGGTGAAAAATAAGGTCATGTTGAAATTTGTCTTTAGAAAGCTGGCTTCTGTGTGCAACTGGAACAGAAGGCGTAAGTTTGATATTGAGACTTTCTTGCAACAGCACTATCTAGTTAATTGTGTGAATTAGCTTTGAAATGATCTATATATTTATTTTTTAATCCTTTTAGAAACAGGAAATATTTTCAATGTGATTAATGAGAGAACAGAGAAAAATCCGGAAAGGGAAAGTTGTATTTGTTTCATACAGTTTTTTCTTTGACAGTTCTGTGTACAGATTCCAAATGTATCTTCCAAACTTGAAGACTTTTACACATATTTCACATAACTAGGAAAAGTAAAAGGGGGTTTCAAATTTCAAGTGATTACTATTTGAATCCATCGCTAGTTTTTAAGAAAATGTAATTCTACTCTGAGTGTTCCTGCTACTCATTTATCTTCAGAAAACTATAACTGTGGCAGAACACATTTCACTTTTGTTATTTTTATTGCTATTGCTTGTGTTATAGAAAACCTAGAGATTGGCAGTTATATTGGAATTGCACTAGTCTAAGTGGCTGTCCAAAAACAAATTAATAGTGGAGGGCTTGCAGTTTTTTTCAGGTGAGACATGAAAAAGATGCTGGAGAAAGCAAGAAACACACAAATGGTGTTTAGGAGGTAATCCCAGGCAGAGTCAGAAGTTGGCCTCACTCCTTGAAGTCATTTATCTGCTTACAGAAATGTCATTGATACTTCTCATAGAGTGTTTAGTTCTACTTGGGACTCAGATACCTGGTTTTGCTTCAGAATTAAGAAGTAGGAATATTCTATTTTTTTCTGTGTCCTGTGTCTCTTTCCTGCTCTGATTTTAAACTTGATGTTAAGAAATGTAACAGAAAATTTCAAATAAACACAATAATACTAATCCTGCCTCTGCTTCTCAAACTTGCTTGTATGGTTGCTTGCATTTTGCTTCAGTTGCTGTGTAGTTGCCTGTAGTGCTGTGCTTGCCAAGATGACCTGAAAGCAGCAGGCTGGAAACAGAGAGCATGAATCTTCCCAATGCTTTCAGGTCCCTTTGATACATTTTAAAACAAACAGGTAAGCAAATAAAACAGCTTCTCAAATAACTGAGGCACTGCATTAAATATTCTACAGAAAGGCTATGAGGCCACATCAAAAGCCTGTGAATGAGATGGGAATCTATCTTCCTATTGATGCTAACAATGTCTGGATTGGGCCATAGATTAATGATGTTACTGAAATTTCTCTTTGAGCAATAGGCAGTCAGATGTGTGAAGAATAGGAAAATATTATGGGACAGATGGAAGGAAATGTACTTCACTACTATTTGTGGAAGATTTTGCATGTGCTTTGATATATCTTCCTTTGCTGAGTAATTGAAATAGATTCAATCATTCTTCTGAACGAAAACCACAATTAGACTGTCATGGAGCTTTTCTGATGATCAAATGTATTTTTACATTACTTGAAAGTGTGGGGCCATTATGCTTTTGTTTTCAGTGAGCTCAGTTGATTTAACTTTAATTATTTCAGTAAGAGACTTGGCTTTGCACAGGAAGCCAGGGAAAGCTTTGCTATTGACCATAGCAAGGCCAGGTGTAGTGCACAGATAAGAGCCCACATTAAATCTGAAACCTAGAGTTCAATAATAAGCCCAATTGTGTATATGTACATATTTGTATACCTCGATGAACATATATCCCATAACAAATCTGAATAAATATGGATATAGACCCACAAAGTGGAAAAACAAACCCCATATATAATAATACACATGCAAATTTTCTTAGTTAAACATAGCACATGTAAACATATATTGATTGATCTGAAGTGTATTAAAGGTTGCATGTAATAAAATTTTATGCAATTTGGAGCTCTTAACATGCAGTTGAAGACAATAATCTCGAGCAGTTGGGCACATATTTTACTTTGTACGTACTGATCTCTGTTTTTATTTGCTGTATATTTTGGCCTTGAAAATGATTTCCAAAGGTGGTGGAGTAAATTGGTTCATTTTATTTATTTATCTAAAAATTACTTGGGAAAAGAAGCTTTCTAATTTATCACATGCCCCTTCTTTTCTATTGAAGGGCTCTTATTTTGGAGAGCAATATTGATTTCCTGGGCTTCTATTGCCTTCATTTCAGCTTTTACATGTCGGATACTCTTTGCTTTTGTTGTTACACCTCAGGATAGAATATCAGTCCAATACAGTGACCTACATTATTTCCCAGAACTGAACAATGTATGGAGTAAGTGTAGCTTAAATGCTCTGTGCTGTGTACCTAGTGTAGGTCTTAGAGCTGGAAATCAGCACCTGCTGCTTTTAAATACATGCAAAACTAATTCTATGGATAAGTCTAATGTAGGTTAGGTAGCTCACAGCAGGCTGGACTCAGGAGAAAATCAAAGCTAAATATCAATCAGTATTTAATGAAGTTTGGTGTTCAGTGAAATTTGCAGTACCAAAGCTAGATGCATTGGAAAATATATTTCTGGCCTTTTTTTATGGTGATCTTGTGCCTTGAAGAAACCCCAAGAAGATAGGAGTAATCTCTTCACTGAAATCTAGTAAATGGTCTACATCAGCTGGATATATTAAAGAAAATGAAGTATTAAAATGGTGGGAATTGTAAAATCATCATGAACATTTGGCTTGAACTGAATCCATCCAGACAAAAACTTACGTGGCAGGAGACATAGAGTTACAAAACCTGTAATGTCCTACAATAGTGCAGATTATTACAAATATATACTCAAGATTCTTACTATCAACAAGGCAGTATTAACATGAAGGTATGGTCTTTTTGTGTGTGTATGCAAAGAATAATAAATTCCAAAGAGTCCATCTTGAGGTTAAAGAGAGGCATTATACAATGATATGTTAAAAAAGGGAATGTCCTCAAAGAAACGAGAAAGAAGTTAATAGACTTATCAAAGAGGCTGTAAAAACACAGACACTTTATAAGCATTTAGAGACATAGCTTGCCCACTTTCTTCTTTATTTGCAGCACAAACTAACAGGATGCAGAATATAAAACTTACAGGCTAAGAAGCTACGCATTGAAAATCTGACCATATATTGGCAATAAATACTTTAAAATATTATGCATTTAAAGTATTTTGATATAACTTCCAACATTCCCTAAGGAGATAAATTCTAGGCTCCATATGGACATACAGAAATTCACAATCCCAGTGCTGATGTTAGGTGCTGCAGTGTTAGGCCCTCAAACAGAGGAGACATAAGAAGTCGTAGCAGTGATGGAACAGTCTTCATGTCTGGCTGTAAGGAGAGCTGATCCTGCAAGGAACTCTAAGGGCTACGCTCCCATGGGCAGTAAGGATGATATTAAAGGGCTGGGACATGAGGAGAGAGTGCCGATGGCCTCTCTTTGCTGGTCTTCAACAGGAAAATCCAGAAAAACATTCATTAGCCCTCTGAAAATACCTCCTTTTGATGTGTTCCTTGCTGGCAATTGTAATGGTCCTGACTGTGCCACTGTCTTCTCCCATCACAGAGCACTTGTAATGGGCTGAAAGAGGAATCCCATCCCAAGGGTTTCTCTTGGGTATTTAATAAGAAATCTGTCTGTCAGGAATTTTAAGACCTTGGAGCCATGTGGGTAGCCCCACCTCTTGATTTCAGCAGATAACTTCCCTGGAAAATGGGGCAGCAAGGCAATAAAATGGTTGGAAGTAAACGTGGACCTAGTGGGGTGGCTGGGCTGGTTGCCAAACCCCATCCAAGATACTTGGAGTTTTCGTGCTGCTGCAAAACTATGTTTTCTGTGCTAGATTTGAGACTCTGTGTTTACATGTGATTTGCCACAAGAACTCTATCTGGTCTGTGATACAAGTAGCTTTTGACATTTCTAAGTAAACTGTTTAAATTATCTGTGGGCAGACATTTAAAATGCATCTATCTAATTAGAGGGCCTCTGTTTATGTTAAGAAAGAACTTAATGAATCCTTATGGACAAATCTGAATATAATTACAGAGTGTGCTTGCCACTCTCACAAGCTACTTCCCAGCCTGCTCAGCACTGGGGCCTCCTGCAGCATTCACGTTTTTGTTAGATGACTTCATTTCTCCTCCAGAAACATGCTGAGCTCTCACTGGGAAGCAAGCTGGGCTGTAACCCTCAAATGCCTTCAGTGAGTGGAAATGCAGCTCCAGGGACAGTCCCACACTAATAAAACCAAATAAAGAATAAAGACTATAAAACAAAGTAAAACAGATTGCTGACAGCTTTATACAGAATCCTGTTGGTGTGTGTATAAGCCCTTGAGACATCTACTCGTTGGAGCTCATATTCTCCTGTTGATCCTGCCCCAAATGCAGTCTGGAGTTGCCCACTTCACCCATGTGAGCTGGGCAAGGGAATTCCCATCTGTCCCAGCCTCCCCAAGTGAGAGTTGTGGGGCTGCTTGAGAGCACAGAGAGAGAGAAAGGGCGAGCCTGGTTATCAGAGCAAGGCTTGGCTTTCTGCGTTTCACCATTTATCTTGTTCAGTAATTGCTGAAGACAAGATAAAGAGCTGGTCCCTAGAAATTAAACTCAAGTTTCCTGTCTGTATTCTTCTGATCTAACCATAAGCTTACACTTTTTCAGCAAGTGAAAACAATGAAATGATGAAAAGGTGGTGAAAAATAATGCAAACAATTGGTATTGCATGGTAGGGGGGGGCTGGGCAGCACGCCCCAGGAGGTTAGGCCAGTGCTTCAGTCTGAATGTTTGAATAAATTTGGGCATGAACCACTATTCATTTAAAATGAACAGAAAGAGAGCAAATAAAATATGCTGCAACAAGTAAAAAACATGTTGGATGTAGCATTTTATTTAAAGGCTGAATTAGGTATTGCAATTTCAAGACAATGTTTGTTACAGCAAATATTGAAACAACCTCCTGCATCCTGCTTTACACTAGGTACACAAAAGTTAGTTATCTTGTTTTAAATATTCTTTTTTTGCTTCATGTGTTTCAGGGTGACTTTTCAACCTCCTGTTTAATCAGCATATTCCTCCTGAACTGAAGAATAAATGGGATCGGAAATGAATTTAATAGGACATCATCAGCTAGCCACTGCTGATGGATTTCCTCTTGCTGAAGGTCCTCATTTGTTTGGTAAGTCACCAAATTAGGTTGAAATAGAAAGCTGTCCTATACTTAGAAACCTAGAAGAAAATGGACTGAAATTTCAAGTCAAGGATATGTGGCTGAAATATGCCAACCTTCTTGAATCTTCAATACTTGTGAGAGGAATAACAAACAATCAAAGTGTGGTAATCCTGCACATCATTGCTCTCATCACTGCTCACAGAAGAACCTGTAGGTTGTTTTGAAACACTCTTCTAATACTGGAGATCATTTGGCAAAGACAGACCTTTGTATGGAGGCTGGATGTTACCTTCATGTGAGTCACTTAAATCAAGCTGAGCAGATATACTTCCAGTTAATCTGTAATGAAATTATAGTGCAATGTATTTGCATTGCCATATTATGCAAATTTATGAAAGTAATTTCACCTAAATTAAAATCTTTGTCTTATTAAGACCGTTAAAAACTTATCCTAATAATTTCAGTGCACAAGAAAATTTATAAAGCAGGATGGAAGATTCTTCTTGCTTCAGTTCCACTGAATTTTTCAAAGCTAAGCATGAATTTGTTAATGAGTGAAAAATTCTTGGTCAATATTTTATAATCGTGGGTAAGCTGTTTTTTGGTATATGTACTGCTCAGAAAAAAACCCAAAACCAAACAAACCAGAGAATAATAAATTTTTAGCCTTTCATTTGACAAGAGAGTGGGTCCTTCATTGAGTAAGTTATGATACATTGAGGGCCTCACACACAATACAGACCCCCACAAAATGCTGCAACACTTCAAAAATTTACAGCCCAAATAAGACCAGAATTCTGCCTTTTTGAGTGCTGGAAAAACTGAACACATTCCAGTTTCATCTGTCTGAAACAAGAGTAGTGCCTGGGGCCAGGAAGGAAGGACTCTGGCACCCAGAGCCACTCCAGCTGCAGAGGTCCTGGAAGTCAGGACCATCTCTACAGGTCAGACCACCTGCAGTGTCCTGGCTCCATACAGCTAAAATAAAGCATGATCACTAATGAGAAGCAGAGCCCACTACATTATTGTATGTTACTGGCTTTTATCCCTCTTTGTTTTGGGGTTTGGTTGGAGAAATATTTTGGAGTTGTTAAAAAAGTATATGCTAGCAGCCAAACAACTCGTTTGCTACCTCTGAATTCCAATGTCAGGCCATGATATACAGAGAGGACAATGTTGTTCAGATCTAAAGTATCAAATTTTATATCCAGTCATCTTTCAAAACTGCATACCCAAGCTACTTCAGATTTTTGTCAAGAAATATCCCCCCAATATCTACTTTTTCATTAATTATTTCATTATTTCTTAAGGAGTAATGATAAGATTGCTTGAAAATACAAGGAAGAACGTTAATGTAAAATACTTTCCCTCCACAGGGTAATCTTACAAATTGTGAAGCTTCCAGAATAGGGATTGTGTCTCTCATTATAAGTGTTCAGAGTTAGCACAATGGAGATTTAATTCAAACTGACATTTTTGTAACAGAAATAATGCATTTAAGAGTTGAATCAGGGGTCCCATTAGGAAGAAAACTTAGCACTCCTGTGGTGTTTCATTTTAGCTGGCTTTTGTTTTGTGGGGTATAACTAATACGGTTTCTCTTTTGCTTTTATAGCTGGAAAAAAGGCTATCAGAACTAACATGCTACTGAGTGCAGAGAAAGTTACTCATTGTGAAAATATGACTCCATCTTTGCAAAATACTTGTAGAAGATGATTTTGCCTCTCAATTCTTTATCTTCGTAAATTATTTGCAATTTTTGGCATTCAGCTTTGGCAGGAAGTGACTTGTGAACCCCAGAAAACAGGAAGGAAGCTTTTCTTTTAGATGGTCCTTATAATGCATTCTTTTAGGTTATAATGCATTCTTCTAGGTTTTCTCATACATTGCAGCTCACAAGTTAAAAATTGCTGGCTTACAAACGTTACCCTTTACAAACCAATCTCCTTTATTCAAAAATGCATACTCACATTCTGTAAAAAAACCCCTTGTAAATACATTTTATTTTCCCTGTGCTTTGTTCAGTCTACAGGGAGATTGTTCTTAGACCTTCAGAAGCAAATTCAACTGCATCTCCAAACATTAGCTCCAGGTTCAGGTCTTTCAAAAGAAATGTCAATTCTGAGTTGCTTGTGCTTTGAGCCTCATTCCATGGTAATTCCAGGGCACTTCTACATCCGTAGCCTCAAGACTTCCAGATGCAGCAGGTTTCAGAACAAAGGTTTTCTACCGTTCAGTAAATGAAAACTGTATGCTGCCATTTTAACAGTATATGTCTAAGGTGAAGTATCTCTGTATGTCTTAGTGTGTTTTAACCTTAGTTTATCATTTCTGCAGTTAAGAGTCCCTGGGAAAAGGGTCTCAAAATGCAGATGAGGAAGAATCTTTAACCTAGTTAAAGTGAGGGTCCTTCCCTTTCACTCTGTCTTCCTGCAAAACTGTTTCTCTTTTTCTAACTCTCTACTCAGGTGATTTAGAAAGGTTATATATTTGTGTGGCACCTGAAATACATATAGTATGTGACTCAGACTGTCATTTCTATGATAAGTAAGTAGCAGGCCTCTAAAGCACTAGCTGCATTTTATTTTCTGTGAAAGCACCTTATATAGAAGTTGCTAGTATGCAAGATACTAAGTGTGAAACTTCAGATATCAGAAATGGAATTTTTTCTAAGAACCTTAAAAGAAAATTATATGCTTAGTTTGAATGAAGACCTATTTCAAGCATTTTCAAGTATTTCAAGTTTTTTTGATGGCCTGACAGCTTTTTCTTGTAATGTGACATTAAAATATAACAAGACAAGAAATGCAACCCTCACTGTACATGTCTCTAGCTGGCAAAGAAGTTTTAGAGGGGAATGAACACTCTTAAATGCTGTATTGAAAAGGATGAGGAAGAATAAGAAAAAGAAATCACATGTAACAAAGGGGAAAATAAAAGCAATACGTCTAAACTTCTTAATGAAAGAATAATAAATACCATTGAAAATTGTTGTAGACAGAGAACAGTGCAGAACAGTGCCTAAAAGCAGCTTAAAAGGCTGACTCCTTCTGGACAAATCTGCATTTTTTTTCCCTGTTTTTTTTTTTGTTGGTTTTTTTTTTTTTTGTTTTTTTGTTGTTTTTTTTTTTTTTTTTTTTTGGTTTTTTTGTTTTTTTTTTTTTTGTTTTTTTGTTGTTTTTTTTTTTTTTTTTTTTTGGTTTTTTTGTTTTTTTTTTTTTTGTTTTTTTGTTGTTTTTTTTTTTTTTTTTTTTTGTTTATTTTTTTTTGTTTTTTGTTTTTGTTTTGTTTTGTTTTGTTTGGTTCAGTTTTGTTTGTGGTTTTTTTGGAGGGGATTTAATAACTTGTTTTGTTTTGGGTTTTTTTTGTGGTTTGTTTTGTTTTGTTGTTGTTGTTGTTGTTGTTGTTGTTTTTTGTGGGGGCTTTTTTGGTGCTTTTTAAAAATAAATAATAGTAATAAGTTAGTAGGGTCAAGTGTCCAAACTGATTAAACAGCTTCAAGATCATAAGATATGTTAAATGACTTCTTGTCTTTAGCACCACCAGGCAGTTAATGCAGCATCTGGCTTCATCCCTGCAGAGAAGATAATTAGGCTCATAACTGACCCTCAAATCAAAAAGAAACAAACCAGCACAAATTAAAACAGAAAACATTGGATGCATAATAATTATTAAGAGAGCTAAACCAAACCGAGTTGCATTGTGAGTAAAAAATTTAATGAGAAGGACAGATTGGATGTGGCTTTCAGCAACCTGTTCAAGAGGAAGGCGTCCCTTCCTATTTCAGGGTTTGGAACTGGATGATCTTTAAGGTCCCTTCCAGCCCAAACCATTCTATCTTGTCATACATGTGTGTCCAGTATGGTCTGAGCACTTTTGCCTCTTTTTGAGAATTCAGCATTTCTGCACTTAAAAAACCTGCTTCCTGTGATACTGGAGTGGTTAATCTATTGCACAGAACCACCTGACCTCACCAAATATTTATTGATGCAAAATTTTGTTGTAACTTAACCACAATAGGTACGAAAATACGATGGCTAGGCTATTTGGAGGCATCCCCTCAAACTGGTGACCAAATTTTACCCAGGTAAATCCACACAGGGAACAGACATTGTTTCCGGCATTTACAAACAAGTTGCTCGTAATGAAGTTAATTAGTAAACTATATAACCTCTGGTCTGTGTCACTCCTTTCTAATCTTAAAGAAAGTTCTCACAGTAAAGAAGTGAACAGGACACAGACCAAGCAGAATTAAGAAGTTTCATATACATATAGGCTTTAGGAGGTACAAAAGAAAAAAGAGAGGGAAACAAGGACTGAAGCACCTTAAGGAGAATATTTTTCACCAAGAAATGGTCAGACTGAACACAGCCTGAGGTAGGATATTGCCATATTCTCACTTATCTATTCTTGCACTCTTCCTTGATATTGTAGGATGTTAGTAGGTTTTTTAAACCAAGTGATCTTTACAAGATATGCAAATATTTTGTTTGGAATTAAACCAGGATTTTGTTAATGACTATGCCATGGTTTCTGAATTACCTAATTCGGAATAGGTTTTTTTTTTATGTTCCTTCATGAATAATGAAGGAGAGCCAGGGGTTCATATTTTAAGCACACTTAGATTTTAGTTCTCTTTATTGAACAATAACTTTTACATTAAAACGTGATCTCATTGTAATTTCTGTAATGTTCTGCATCAAATCACCTTTAGCTTACACAAAATCTCAGTGTAATTCTGTGAACTGAAAACAGTTTCTTTATTCCTGCAAGTGAAATATTTTTTGAAGCTTCATGTAAAATATTCTGTGTAAAATTTAAAGTAACAAAAATAAAACTCTCTAATAAGTTTCAGTTGCAAGTAGAAAAAATATTTGTAAAACAATGATCACATGCATGTCAAAGTTTCACTTTGTTTTTAGTAAGCTTTCAAGATTTTTGTAAAAAGTTTTAATTGAAAACCACTTATTTACAAAATATAAGATTTGCAAATAGAAAAAATCTGCAGCTGTAAGTAACTTAACATTTGTTTGTGCTTAAATAGTTCTTCCCTAAAATTCTGAAAGGTGTCCTTCAGAAGGATAAAGAGATAAATGTTTCTGAAAAAGTATTCTAAAAGGTATCCTTCAGAAGGAAAAAGAGAGAAATGTTTCAAAATATTTAAGACCACACAAATAAAATGTCGGTGTAGTCATGTGAAAGTGAGCTCATTTCTGATTTCACTTTTTACTACTGCAACTGCAATGATTTTGCTGGGCTGTTCATGCTTTAGCTGCATGAGACCAATCCATCCCAGACCTCTACTATTATATATATCTGGAGAAAAGCTTATGTACATTCCGCTTGGTAAGATAAGATTACTTTTCTTTTGTGATAAGAAATTATTTGGTCTAGACTCTCACGTACAGGTCTACAGGTAGATCATGCTCAGGTCTACTTAAAACAAACCAAACCAAAACCAAAAAAAAACCCCTTAAAACTTCAAGCTAAAGTGGGAAAACCTACATTGTTGCAACCTAATTATCTTCAAAAATCATACTGGTCTTTGAGCACTTCCCAGAGTTTAAGCTGTAAGTCTGTTTTACATAAAACAAGACTATGATCTCTCAGTCTCTCTCAAACCTGTCTTTTTTTCCTTTTCCCTTCCACTGATCTGAACATGGACTCAGTTCAGCTAAATAGTTAACACTGTATTTGAGGGAAGGAAAAAGGAGGTGATTTGGGTTGTTTGGCTTTTTTCCTGTACTTAATTAATTAAGACTAATTCTTTTTTTGTTTGTTTCCTTTGGAAGCAGAGTAGAATTAATGATTGGGAAGACTTTTCTAAACATACTTGTAACCCAAATGGCTCTACAGTTGTTTAAATAAACCCCCAGCATTGTCTCAGGATGCGCTGCCGTTGTTTAGTAGCTCTGAGTTTTTTAACAAGCCCTGAGATTTTTTTTTTCTGTGGAAGGAATGTTGCCTTCTTGCTCTTTCAGAGGCCCAAGCAGTTCAAGAGGCTGGTATACAGCTTTTGTGGAGTTTCCTGTGCATGGCAGAAAGCTAAAAATCAACAGTTTCTTCCTTTTCATTTTGGGACTGTCCTACTTTCTTTTAGCAAACTCACTTAACTAATTACTAACTAGCAAATGAAAACTTAGGTTTCCACAGCGAACAGATTCCTTTCTAAAGAGAGACTGAATGATTTTGTATCCCACAATTAACCCCAGCTTTTGTACCTGAAGTACCTTGACCAGTCTTCATGAGCAGCAGTCTCAACGAGTGGTGAATACAGCTAAAGACCTACCACTCATTAAACCTTTACTGGTTATCAAATCTTTGTTGTCCTCACCCTTTACTCGTTTTGTCACTGCTGTGGCTGGCAGGTATCAGTGACAATTTGCACCTGATGCATGAAGCTGTAATGTCACTTCCAGGTTCTTTCATAGAGTCCCCAGACACCCTGTGTGTGTCTATACTCTTTGTTTAAATAGCATAGCCTTGGATTTGGGGAGTGCCTTTTGCTACTCTGCTTCTGCCACTGGTGCCCTGGCCTCTTGCAGAGCAACAAAATGCAACTATAATTAAACTAATTGCTGGTAATAAAGGGCACTATTATTCCCATTCAGTTTTGTGTCATGTTTTTCCAGACATACATCTTGCTGCTTATTCTGGAACTGGGACCTCAACACTTGTTATTGGCAAAGATGTGCTGTGGGCAATAATAGAGCCACCACACAAACCCAAAACACTTGCATGGCTCCTGCAGCATAGCAAAATAGGAAGAGCAGAAAGCTGCAGAGCAAGAGGGTGAGACCTTGAAGGTGAAAAAGCAGGTGTAATTAAAAGGTTAGTTCCTGGCACTAACTGAAGTGAGACAAAGGAGTGGGAAGGATCCCCTGCTATAGATTTTAATTATTTTTGTCATTAAAGATGTTCCCTCTTCTTAACTGTCAGCATTTGTTCATTGTTTTTGATTCCTCACAAAAGGACACTTGTCTGGGACCAATTTTATGCCAGCAAAAATGTTTTTGGAGTTCTTCTGAAGCACTTTTAAGTGATGGTCACCAATGAATATTAATCTATGATTTCCTTGTAAATACGGCTGTTGATTCAAACAAAACTGGACTGGTTATCTTCCTGGAAATATGCACTATTTTTCTCAGACTCTCTTCTTGGAACTATTGAAGGAATTGAGTGAGTGTTTTCATTAAGCAGCAAGATGTGGCTTTCTCCAACAGAAAATAAGAAATAATTTGCAAACAACTTTTAAATTCAACTTTCAGTTGTTTGACATGGACTTGATTTTGCCTACACCATCCAGGGACTGCTAGATGTTGTTGTACTTGGAGTACAGAAAAGAAACGAGAGTTCAGTTGGCTGCAATTTTAAATATGCTATTTAATGAGCAAGGTTAAGGTAACCTCCAGACACTGCGTTGGTCCTGACAGGAAGGGTTGCTGGTCCTTGTGCCACTGCCAGGTCTGATGCTGGCTCAGAGGTGACTAATGCTGGCTTACTGAGGTGCTTCCTATGAGAGCTGTACAGCTGCACTGAATGGCACAGGCTTGTAGGGGCTGGGGAACAGGCTGCAGAGGCTGGCTGGCCACTGGAGGCTGGATGGGGAGAAGGTTGCATTTCACCACTTATATTAGGAATATCTTATTCTTTCCTGGTAACCTCACCTTCCTATTTTTCAGGCTCTTCTTGAAGGTTTATTTCATGTTTTCAGTCTTCTGATTAAGCCTTACTCTTGTCATTTTTCCCTAGTGCAGTTTTTCTTTGTCATGATGTATTCATTCAGAATTAAATGCAAATTAACATGATGTTTGAGTCTTGATTTAGCCTTCCCCAATACCATGGGGGTTTTGCCATTTTTTTGGATTTCTTCCATTCTACTTTCAGGCCTAATTTGGGTTGTTAACTTCTCTGGGGTGGGATTGCTCTTTCTTGTAAACTGAACAATTATACTATTACCTGCACAATATTTTTCAAGATTTTTGTTTTGTAACTGCCAGTGCTGAACATTTCCACCAATTATAAAGGAGTGTCTGAGAATGAATAAATTATTTTTAAGACTTCTTGCAGTGTATTTGTGCAGCAAATCTGAGTTCAGATAATGCACTCTCTGTGTTTGTGCCTGGTTTTTGAGATAGATGTCTGGAAGTGGAAACTTCTCTGATAACTATAATTTAATGGTAGTAATAGAAATTGGTTTTGCATTACTATTTTCCAGGTGTCCTTTCAGAACCAATGAGTTCTCCAGTGCAAGAGGCAGATGTGTCACCTTATGCACAGTACAGCAATGTGCCATTTCCCCAAGTTCAGCCTCAGATCTCATCGCCACCTTATTACTCCAACCTAGGCTTCTACCCTCCGCAGCATGAGGAATGGTATTCCCCTGGGATGTATGAACTCAGGAGGTTACCCTCAGAGACATTTTTCACAAGGGAGACAGAGATAATGGATATTCCTGCAGCCAAAAAGCCTAGACTGGGTCACTCCACAGGAAGAGTGAAAGGAGAAGAGCTCTGTGTGGTCTGCGGTGACAAAGCCTCTGGGTACCACTATAATGCCCTTACTTGTGAAGGGTGCAAAGGTAGGATGAAATCAATTCAGCTAATAGGCACAGCAGCTTCTCAGGTTTTTAGGGCTTGGTTTTTTTTTTTTTTTTTAAATTTTTACTTTTCCTGTTAATTTTATCCAAATCATTAACGTTTTAGAGATTTGCATTAGGATCCTGTGTACCCTACTCTGTATTTTCCCCAAGACAGACTGGCAGTGTCTTCTACCATTGCCCTATGGTTATACAGCATAACAGGCTGACCCACAGCTCTTGAGCACCATTAGCTTTTGGTGAACTGAAGGACAGCTTCTCTGTGGAGACTGCCAGCCTGGCTCTGCTCTCTGTGTTAGCTGTTCATGCCGTGCTCTGCCTGTGGAAGGAACATGCCCATGGAGGCCCTTGGGAGCTGAGTGCTAGGCTGCCCTAGAAAATAGCTAAAACCAGCCCAAGTGCCTCTGGTAGTGTGCATTGAAGGGAAGTAAAAGTTGTCAGCCCCCACCTGCAAGCTGCTCCCAGGGATTCTCTTTCCCCCAGCTCCCAAAGGATATGATGGGTGTCTTCAGGTCTGTGAAATGAAAAGATTTCTAGTTCTACACTTTCTTCTAAGGGTAGCCCCTATCTCTAGGGACGGAGCTTCTTCAGAGAGAAGGTTGTATCTGTAGGACAAATCTTGCTTCTTATAAGAATTTTATTCACATACTATTATCAGGATAAATGTGATGTAATAAATAATTTCTGTTATGGTAAACATGATTGTTAGATATTTTAGCAGAAAGGGACAAGAGGTTATGTCAACTATTATACCTGAAGAGGTATATCTATGACAGGGCTGAGGTACATTATGGCCAGAAATATATAGCCGCATTTTTTTCTTCCTGTTCTGTGAATAAATATTTCATTAACATTTCTGTTCTATGAATAAAGACTAAAGCATGGCCACTACCAAATTACTAAAATATCTTAATGTGGAGTTCACTGTTATAGAGAGCGGACCTGGACCTAATTTGGGGCTTTTGCTTTATCTCTCACAAAATCATTTGTGAGAAAAAAACAGACCACAATAGTCGAACACTCTAAAAATGGATACTGTCAAGGCTCACACAGTTTATCTCAATAATTCCAATAAATAAGAGATTCATTTCTTTCTGCTGTCTGGGTGAATAGTCTCCAAGTCAAAAGCTGTGAATTAACTCATATTAATGCTGCCATTACAAACTGTTAAACTCAATTTTGATGTGACAACTCCAAGTAATTATACATTTAGTCTTATAGTAAGCTGTTCCTTCTCTTTATTAACTTCAGTATTAAATGTGTGACAAACTTTTCAAAGACTTAAAATTACAAACTTTGAAATTTGCATAGAATGTTTGTAGAAGAGAGGTTAAAGCTATCAGTAAATATTCAGACTGAAGCCCGTAATGAAAGGAAAAGTGCATCCACTTCCCTACTGATTCAGTTTGAATCACTCTATGTAACCATAATTTTACTGCTTTATTGGGATAATCTATTTTATATTTTTGTTCTGTTTCATGACTGCAACATCAATTACAAAGAATAGTACCCTTGATCAAACATAGTAAAAGTTGAATTACTTAAGGATAATGGATTCTGTCTCTATAATAAACTTTAAAGGCGACTAAAGTACCAGCTGATTCAGTAAAGAGATGTGCTGAGGACAGTAATTCTGCCTGATGAGGTAAAGCAGATACTATGTTTTCTAGATCTCTTGATCATTCTTGCTATCTGTGGAATTTTTCACGTGGGTATACATTACCTTCAAAACATAGAGACCAAAACTGGGCTCGGTACTTCAGTCGTGCTCTTATCAGTGCAGTAGAGTAACTACCACACGTGACGGTGTCTTGCACCTCAGTATGAGATTATCCCTCTTTTTGGCAACAAGACTGCTAATTCATTCTCAATACGTGTCCCAAAATAATATGCAGGTCCCTTTCTTTAGGACTAGTGGTCACCTTGCAGCACCTCTGTTCCATTGATGCAGTGGATGTTCTTATTCAGAGGAAGAAGCTTTCCACTTATTTTTATGGGATTCAATCCTCTGCAAGAATATGTTAATTTTTTTTCTTGGGTAATGCATTCAGCAACACTTTCCATTCTCTTAGTTTTTTTTCTTGGGCAGATGGAACGACATTAGGATCTTATCTATTGTCCTTATGAGAATATTAATTTGAAGATATTTGCAGGAGTATATATATGTATATATATATTTCTTAATACATTATCATACATTAACAAATATATATGAACTATTTCATTAATATTTTACAAAATATTTACAGCACAAGGAGCAATACACTGTGTTTAAACTTGCTACTGTAGAGAGACCATTTCTGAAACAATCTTTGGAGTTTGACATCAGAGACATTCTGGTACAGCCTCAGCCTGGGTAGTTATACTGGGTTTTAAGGACCATTGCTAGGTGTTACAGAACAAGTGTGACATAATGTTGTGCTTGTTTAATTGAGCCACAGAATAAGTTCTGTTGAAACAAAAAGCACCCATCTTCGAGATCCCTTTCAACCCAAGCCATTCTATGACTCTATGAAAAGCTAGTTTCACATCCCCTCCACGCAGACTTGCAGTAGGAGTTTGTGCAGTATTCAAACCACTCGTGTACTTGATGTGTCTCACACCAGACTGGAATTCTTGCAAAGAAGGGTCCCTCTTTAATCTTCTCCTCACACTAACACCCACCACGGGGGAATGGGGCAAAGGAAAGGTGGAAGATGTCTTCATAGTCTGACAGAGCAGAGCAGGTGCTTTGTTAGCAGTTGTGAATTTAAAAAACTTTTAAACTTAAGCCATCAGGATGCCAAACAGAGATATTTCCAAAGCTTTAATCTACTCTTTTTACAACTGCACTCCTTCAACTTTCATAATTTCCATGAGAAAAAATCAGCATCAGTAACACTGGAGCAGCTCTACCGTAATTAATCATATTCATGACTATCTGAGAACAAAGCAAATTCAACATTTCCAGGCAACATGAGATTTTTGCAATTTGGCAAGATCAGATGAAAGTAAGACTGTGCCAGAAAAACCTTCAGCTTTTGAGTTTGCTAACCCTTTTTTAGTTTAACATATGGTGTTTCTGACTTATCTTTAAATTTTAGTAAAACTCCTGTAATAGAAAATCACATATAAGTATTTGTGGCAGTGTAAGTTCACTTCAAATTAGTAGTGAATGATATATACAGAAATTACATTCATACCAAAGTATGAATTACATTCATACCAATTTCAAAATTTGTTATGAAGAAGTCTGTTCAAAAAGACAGCGATTCAAGAGTCACTTCACAGAAAACTGAAGCAAGAATAGGATTAAAACTAGTGCTTGCAAAAAAGAAAAATGTATTTCACTTTTCATTTCAGATAATTTCACTTTTTCAAAACCTTTGTTTTCAAGAGGAAGTATTTGACAACTTCTTGGTTCCTAGATTTTGCATCCATGTTTTTGCCTTTTTCTTTCTTGCACATCTTAAAAAAATTATTTATCTAAATTTTTTTCTGTCTTCCATCATGAAGAAGTAAATGCATACCTTGTGAATAGGTTGAATGATAAAGTCATCAATCAGTCTTAGAATGTTATAAATATTTGTGCAGAACTTTTCAGCGTTTACTACTAATTAATGTATCTTAAACGATAGGATTTAAAATTTACAAATAAAATTCTAAATTATATAAAGCAGATGCAGTTGCCTTTAACTGACAGTGAGAATTTACAGCTTAAATCCAGGCTTTTTTTCCCCTTCCCTGACCAGTAAATGGTAATGTATTAAAACCACGTGAGTGATGAATGAAAATAATGCCTGGGGCTTCTGGAGGTTCTAAGTAATCTGCATTTCAAAAGAGACTGCTGCCAGTCAACTGTATTTGTTTGAAGAGAAGCCAATAAAACAGACAGCATGGAAGAGATTTCAAGCAGGAATTACTGAAGATTCAGAGAAATGCCAGATTTTTGTGACCAGGCAGTGGAATTGTTTTACTGGTTGCTACACACTGGTGCTTGGAAGAGATTAGGCAACTATAAAACCATGGGTCAAATTTGGGAAATTGTCACCTGACAATGCGCAATTCTGCAAACACACAGACAATCCTTTAGATTCACAACCGAATTTGCTCTATGATTTTAGTATGGGAGACTGGCTCTTATCTCGTCCCTCTTTAAATGCATCAGAGTGCCAGGTGGGAAAACAATAGCTTTATTGTGCCAGGCAATGGTGATAAGAAAGCAAAAGCTTTTTGAATAGCTCTGGTTAATATAAATGTACACAGTGCTCTAGTTTGAAGCACAGTATAAATCAGTGATGTGGCAGCAGAAGCTCCCAGGAGTTTATTTCAGAAACCTGCCCTCACATGGGGAGGAAAACGGATTCCCACTATAGCTGATGCTAAATAGGCTCTGCCATGTGAAAGGCAATGTAAGAAGTTATAATGACACAGTGAGTAACACTAAAAATTCAGGGAACATTGACAGCAAAGATTCTGTTGTTTTGATGACCCTTATTTAATCACATTTAGTATCTCATATACCCCATATTTTGCCCACAGTGCAGCTCTCACAGATGGGCAGCAGCCAAATAGGAGGTTTGGACAGACTTAGGAAGGGTCCTCTCAATTTCTTGTATCACTTGCTGTTTGCAATGATTATTGTGCAATTTTCGAGTGAATCCAGTGACGATACCAGTGGAACTGCCTGTGCAGGTGAAATGATGTGACTACTTAACTCATCAAGTGGACAATACTTAGTGAATAAGGCTGGAGTATCTTGTAAAGAGGGATGGAGGCCACATCTACAAAAAGCAGATACAGTGAAGCTTCTTTATTAAACTTGAGGGGGGGTGAGCAGACCAGTATGAGGAGATTCTGTTGCTCCACTGAGCTGGGGAAAGGGTGAAGAGTTACTCAGCTCTCTTTCTTCACATTCTGTACCTCAAGATACTTAACAGAATCGTATTTTTTTTCACTGGCTATTTGTATGGTATCACCGTATGGCTCTAGTGCTGGTGCCCAGCCTGCTACTGGCAGGTTTTAGATTTGGGTCTGAATTTGGGCTTATTTATTAAATTATATGACTTGGATACTGTTGTCAGTACAAGTATCAAGAATGTAGTCATCCAGGCACTGAAAGAAACTGATGGTCTGGCAGAACATGAGTCATTCAGAAAATTCAGTGCAGATGGAGGTGAACTTCACCTTGATGACTTTGCTTCTGTTTTCTTTCATCTACATGACTGCTGTTTTGTGCAGGATTCTTCAGAAGAAGCATCACAAAAAATGCAGTATACAAGTGTAAAAATGGAGGCAACTGCGAGATGGACATGTACATGAGGAGAAAATGCCAGGAGTGCCGTCTAAGGAAATGCAAGCAGATGGGCATGTTGGCTGAATGTATGTATACAGGTATTTGCATCATCTAGTCAGAGTGTGTGTTAAAAAAATACTGTATTTGCTTGAATGGTCTGGTTTTGATAATAAAGTTAGATGTCATTTGGCACGTGGAAGGTGTATGAAAGAAGATGAAAGATAAATGCACTTTTAAGCAATGAGATTTAGTTGGTGGTCAGGGATGGTAGGGCATAGGAGCTGAGCAAATGCTGAAGGAAGGCCAGTCCTGCACTGGATGACAGCTATTAGTCTGCTTGAGTGGGAAGGAGCAGGGGAAGTGAGTCTATGGGAGACTCTCCAGGAGTGAGGGGTTTGCAGTGTTATGGAAGTCAGAGCAGGAAAGTCCTGGCACTTTTCTTTCCTACTCTTTCTGGAGCTCCCCTGGTCAAGTTCTCAAGTTCTTTCTGGCGAAGTGGAAGTTTTGGCACATACACAATGCCGTTTTCAAGAGAAGAGCAGGAGTGTTGCTAGCAGGAAGTTTCTGTGGACTTGCCAAATGTGTGTTCCCAGACCTCACCCAGCAATCAGGCAAACCTGGGTAAGGGCTAGCCCCTTTTTATAGTCTCATTAGCTTTTCTCGTGGTGCTATAGATTTTCCTGCCTTGCATATAGGCACATAGGTAGAACTCATAGACATATAGGTCTCCAGAAATGAACACAATGGATTTTAATAATGTTTCATATTAAAACAAATATCCTATTCAGACTCACAGTTTATAAACTTTGTTGAGCTTCAAACTGGATAACTTAGAACAATGGGGATATTGGAGTGCAACTTTTAACATGTTTAAAGCTGCTCCTTGAGTTATTGCACTATTTTTTTAAGCTTGCTCCTGAAAACACTCTGCAAACATCTGCTCTTTTGCCTTCCATGAATAGGACTACGATTTATTTTTTTGATGGCTCCAGTCACTTTAGCATACACATATGTGTGAAATCAATTTAGGTTCATACAGGAAATTAATCTACTTGGAATTTTTAATATATTTCTATCCTTCAATCTGATCAGAAGATGCTATAGTAACTGTTGGTTATATGAGAAACAATAAACTCCATCAATATTTTGAAGGTGTTGCCAGCATAATGTAATTAATCTTTCATTCTGCAAATTGAACAGGCTGCAAAGATCCTGAGATAGGACATATTCTTGTGCAATACATAAATATATGAGCACACCCACTTTGATGGAAGAACTCTATGAGTCCTGCATTGTCAGAGGAAAATAACTCCCCTATGGAACTCACCCCTGATCCATTGCTTCAAAATTTTGAGGATTCAAAATGGCTTGAGTCACTCAGTGCAGCAAAAAGCCCAACAACCCACTGCTGAAAAAAAAACCAGGTCAGTGTAAATAATACTGACTGGGACCACATGAAACTTTTATACTGGCCTATCATTTTCACAAGCTGGCATACAGGAAATAAAAGCCAGTGGGTGCTGCTGCCATTTGACTCTCTCTCTGCAATGGAAACACAGGGTATCTTGTGTTGCTCATGACTTAACCATAAGTGTGCTCTAATGCACTGCAATGAGGATGTTTGGCAAGGCACCATTTAATGGCTTTAAAGTAGGAGTGTGTCATATAATTGCTTTTAGTTCAAGGCAATCTAGGACAGTAAAACATGAAACTTCTAGTAGTATAGGGCATTTATGTGAAAAAGTATGACTAGGAAATAAAAGGTTACCTTGAACTTTGTTTCACTTACTCATTTTGTAGGATTGTAATTGCAAGCTTTGTGGATTCTTTTTTTCCTCTGAACAAGGAGCTAAAGTATTATAAATATTTATGGCACAGCTACTCAACAATCTTTCTCCTGCCCTTTATGTGCAAACTACAGACAGACCAAAATTACTGCCCATCAATTTCAGTCATTTGCTGTCATTTGGATTTAAACTGCAAGTTTCTTGGGTGAAATGTCTACCTAGACAAGACCCAGGTTCTGCCACTCCTCCTGGAATTTAATACCCATTGAAACCTAGCTATTTCTGAGCTAAAAAGTGATGTCCTGTCATACACACAAGTTTTTCAGAAGACTTAAATGGAGCCAGAATAAGATATCAAGGTAACACTTAGTAGCAAGAAGCATGAGAAAAATCTGTCTTAATGCTTAAGGCAAATGTAAAGCAAATTTTCCCTACGAAGGCAATCGAGCAGATCCTAAGTTGGTGGAAAACAGCTCAAGCCCATTAACAGCACCAAAGGATGCACTGAATAATTTAGAAAAAGAAATCTATGGTGCTGTGTGGCACCACAAATTACATGGCTCGATACCAATTATTATCTCCATCATTCCTATTCCCTCCTTTCAAGGTATTCTTTGCAGGTCTTATTTTAATCATGTAAATTTCCTCTTCTCTCAGCAGTTCAGGTAGGTCATTTTATATAGGGCTTAAACAGGAAATTAAAAACATTCACAACAAGATTCACTGGTTTCATGGTATCTTCCTCCACATCATATACTCATTGAATGAGCCTCTTTTCCTGCTCTGCATTTTTAAAGGTGAAGAATGGGAAGAATACTTAAATGAAGGAAAGAAAGAAAGAAAGAAAGAAAGAAAGAAAGAAAGAAAGAAAGAAAGAAAGAAAGAAAGAAAGAAAGAAAGAAAGAAAGAAAGAAAGAAAGAAAGAAGAAAGAAAGAAAGAAAGAAAGAAAGAAAGAAAGAAAGAAAGTCCTGCACTGACAGGTTTATTTTTAGATGAGTACTTAGGTGTTTACTTTTTAATTTGTGATTTCTGACTGTCTACCACAGATCGTGTATGGCACCTACTGCTCCTCCCTTTTTTTAGCACAAGAAAATTGATAGTTTTTTATGGCATCCACACAAGGATGCTTCCTAGTTCAAGGTACTTAAATGTAGTCTAGAACAAAAAAAGTAAAGGAAAAATTCTAAACCACAAATACAAAAATCCCTTTTTGCAAGTGAAACTGTAATAAAACCAGGGCTTTATGCACTACTCTAATACAATGAAAACCAAGACCACCTGGGTAACTTCTTAAATAAATGTATTTTAAAGGTACGTTTGGCAGTCTGAGTTACTTCTGAGTCTACGTTTTCAGCTGTTGGTCTACCTGTGTAGTGATCCAGTAATGGCTAAAGTCCCCGGAGTCCCCTCTTCTGCATGAGTTTTCTTTCCAAAGATTCTGCACAACAGACCTAATATAGCTTGAAGATTGTTGAAAATATCCAATGCACTTTGTGTAAGAACAGCTGCACCTCAATCACTGCTTTGGATCAGAGCAAAAGGGCATTATCCTGTGTCGTCCAGTTTGTCCTATCTATTGCACTTTGGTTCAGGTCTCGGAGCACAGGAAAGGCTTTTCTCTTGTATAAAACTGAACCAAAGGCACAATCCAGTATACTCCCATCACTAACTGGCCTTTTGCCTGAAAGAATGAATTAGACCTGGTCCAAAGCAAGACCCCTGACATGCCCCTGACATGTGTGTGGATTCTGGGTCAGCAGAAACAACTGTTTTGCTCTGCAGATAAGCTCTGTGTGGGGTAGACTGCTCATAGTGCGTGCCTAGCTTGTCTCGGTAGACTCACATCCAAAGATAATGACATGTTCAGGAGATGATCTGCACAGGTAAGTGGGGTTGTTGGTGTAAAGGGCATTCATGGGTATGCTTATGTACCTCTTCAGTGCCTCAGGCATATAAAAATCCAATTACTTTGTGTGTCCTAGGTCTCTTAACAGAGATACAGTGCAAGTCAAAAAGGCTACGGAAAAATGTGAAGCAACCCCCAGATCAGACAGTCAACGAAGACAATGAAGGCCATGATGTGAAACAAGTCACTTCTACAACTAAAATATATAGGGTAAGAGAATTCTTGTAATTCTTCATACAGTACTGGTGATGTGATTTTTGTTAAATGCATCTAGTACAGTGAATAAAGATAATTGAAAACCCTCTGGAGATACCTGCATTGATTAAAACTCTGCCTTCTATGAAGTCAAGGAAATACCTTGAGTGTAAAGTAGTTCTGATATTTTTAGTCAAAACCCTGTAAAGTATCTGTAAGATCCATGCAATATTTTTTCTGTGGTACATATATCAGACACAGTGAAGTGTGAAACTTGAACACATCTAGTAATTTGCTAAATATTTCCCTATTTCTGATAATTAACTGCACAAACCTATGCAGTTTAAAAACATTATACACCTCCGTTTTGTACACTTCTGTGAAAGCCTCAGTGAAAAACAAATTTCTTATCTCCTTGGTCTCCAAATAGTGAAAAATAGATGTATAGCTTTTGCCTAAAGCAGGAGATGCTACATCATTACTATGACTACATTTCATGATGAGTTGTTTTGTTTGTTGTTTTTTTTTTTTGCCAGTATAGGAGAAGGTAGAACTTACCCCAGAACAGCAGAAACTTCTTGATTATATTATGGATTCATACAGTAAACAACAAATACCCCAGGAGGTGTCAAAAAAACTAGTAAGTATATTCAAATTAATTTTTTAAACACTGAAAATTAAGCTGAAGATTACAAGGCAAAAAATATTTCTAGTCAGCATAAGTTGGTATAGTAAGTAGAGCAAACTATGGGCTTACACTTAAAGTATGCTGAAAGTGGGAAGAATCTCTCCCATTCAGTCAACAATTAGACTACATCTTCATCAAACTTAAATGTTAAGAAAAATCTTTCAACTCTAGAATAAGACTTTTATGGTCAAATCTACCCTTTGCTGATTGGAGCTTTGTTTTTTCCATTGCCAGTGCAGGAAGTGATTTGAGTTTGACTTGTCAAGCTTCCTTTCTGTAAAGACACCAGCCTGGAATCTTGACAATATTTTCTAGATTAAAAGACACTGTCTACTTACTATGTTGCCTTCCAAAATACTTGGTTTTGACAATATTGGAGACAAATTATAGTGTTTGGTTGAACTCTTGCCTGGTCCAGTCTAATAGTTCTTATATTTTGTGCTCTTAAATATAAAATGTCAGTGAAAATTAACAGATTTTGTTTGGTTCGATTTTTAACAGTTGAACGAGGAATTCAGCGCTGAAGGAAATTTTCTGATTTTAACAGAAATGGCTACCAGTCATGTGCAGGTTCTTGTGGAATTCACTAAAAAACTACCAGGTATAACCTGCATGTAGGGGAAAATTTTGTTATTGCAAAGATTACATGCCTTTCTGTTGCCTTTTGGCAGTCTTTGTGTGTATTTTAAAGACTATTTTAAAACACCTGATCCTTCTACACATTGTTTAGATACTGTATAAAGAAAAGGTGCTTTGTGCTCAGAAGAATAGTAGACTGAAAAATCCAAACTCTGCTACATGTGGCACCCCTTAGCTATTGACAAAGAAAATGCTCAGAGAAGGGATTGTGTCTGTAGAGAGATTTTATTTTTTATATATTGCTGCAGTGCCAAATAGTCTGCCTCTACATTACCACTAACACTTGCTAGACTCTACCTCATTCCCTTTGCTGCCTCCAGATTATAACATCCCCTGAATTGTGAGTCCCACACAAGAACTTTCTCTAGTTGGTGACACCAATATTTATGGTCCTTTCATAGTGTGTTATGGACAAGAGCTGAGCATCTGAGTTTATCAGCATTTTTTAACTCTCAAGTTCATGTTACCTCAAGACTGAACACTGGATATATGGTAGAGGTCCCCTTTAACTAAGGAAGGTGCATTGTAACACTGAAAGTAGCATGGTGGTGGGAAAGGAGTATAGAGAGCTCTGGTGGAAACATGACAGAAGATGTTATGGAGCAGCATCAGGTTAGACAAAATTCTTACTCTTGCTTATGATACACCACACTTTGCTTATCATCTAAAAGTACCATGAACACTGAAGTACGTGTGTAATCTTCATAAACTTTGGAGAGGTTCAAATCAGTCTCGTTTTCTGAAGTCCAGGTTTGAATGTCTGCAGCACTTAGCAACCCTAGTGACACCAACATTGAGGTTATGCAGATGTGTGGCACCTCACATGCAGGAATTTCAGGACAGAAAGAAGCGGGAACTGTTTCTTTTGCTGCCTGACTCGTCTCTAATGTTTCTTCAGGCTTCCAAACCCTTGATCATGAAGACCAGATTGCTTTGCTGAAGGGCTCAGCAGTAGAAGCCATGTTCCTCCGTTCAGCTGAGATTTTCAGCAAGAAACTTCCTACGGGACACACTGTCCTTTTAGAAGAAAGAATTCGCAATAGCGGTAGGTATCTTGTTTAGTGGGGCCAAACCAAACCACACCATTGCACTTCTGTGTCAGTATCTGGCCCCTGGGAAGCTAGTAAGATTGTTTACTAGCATTGAGATAGATTTATCTGAATGTTGTTCTTTACAATAACTAGAACAAATCTAACTGAGCCTTGAGTCTAAAGTTCATAAGGTAAAGTATTCTTTACAAGTACATTGCAACTATTATGAGTAATGCTACATCAAATAAACCTGGTGCATGTCTCCAAGGATAAGTATGAAAGGACAAAGAAGATTACCATTTCAAACAGTTCATGTAAAGTATTGTTAATTATGCTTTCAAAGATAATCCCTAAAAGATGAAAAGAAAAAAAAGATTTTAGGATGTTATTGAAGATGACTGAAGGCAAGCACCTATTCTTAGGGTTGTTCTAGTAAAATTAAATCACACTTAACAAGGTGCATAGAAGAATTATAAATACAGCATGTTCTCAGTATGTTTTTGCTTCTTATGGTCCACTGAAATCTCAGTGACTCTGATAAATTCCACTGGTTCTAGACATAAAGCATAATAATTATGAAAAGCCAAAGAGGGCTAGGTGTTGTTTGTTCCTTAGAGAAAGTGGTGCTGTACATGCTTATGCATTGTTTGTGCTCCACCAATGCAATACTGAATGTTTTGCCTTTTTCTGTATTGACCAGCAAGCTTTATCCAACCCTCAGATACCTATCAATGAATATTCAAATGGATCAACAATTCTGAATAAGAGAGTCAGTCTACAGATTCTGGCTTCTGACTTTCCTTTTTAAGGATCAGAAGAAGAGACAGAAGAACACAACCTCAGTATTAGTCATGGAAGTGGGCTTGAACTCAGTTCAGAAAGTACTACTGATGTAAGCAAAATTAAGCCAATACTTACATATTTGATTCACTAAAAAGGAGTCAGAATACTTGAGAAAAAATCACTAGCTGAACATATGTATTTATTTTGGCTTAGCATACTCTTTTATAATTAGCAGTTTTTTATATTTCTTTCATTTTGATTGATTATAAGAGGGTACTGTTTGATGGGCTGGAAACAGTGACTTCCAGAGTGATATGAATAGCTTCTGGTCCAGGTTCTGCAGGCAGAGAGCTATGCCAAGAAGGCCAGCTTTGTTTCCTGGAAACTGTCATGAGTTGTCACAGATCCAAATGTCTTCATTAAGAGATTTTTTTACTGGATTATAACCCACATTTTTGATAAAAATAGGTTTTAGAGAAATGAATCCATATGGCAACATGATTAATGAAAGCTTCTCTTCTGTCCCGTGTAAAATTAGTAGGAAGCTTCTTTGTTCAGGGTATCAACTATTCATTAAAAAAAACAAAAGCAGGAAATACTTTAATCCAGAGCATTGCATAAGCCATTATGTCATATCAATAATTTTTCCTTAGTCATAATTATAAAATATTCTTTTAATTCTCTGCAACTATTGAATCCAGATGAGATGCAATATTATATTCTGCAAGTTTGTGCTTGACTTCGTGATAACACAACTGGCTGGAATATTACACTGTATCCTGCCTTACTATTATTTACCTGTCATATTGCAGATTTTTTAAAAAAGCATTTTGTGTAGAACAATTTAGAAGAAATTTGTGTAGAAATTTCAGGACAAATAACAAGTGTGGTAGATTTCCC